>OX235271.1:93241274-93699726 GCA_944472155.2 Trichobilharzia szidati | reverse complement strand
GATCCTAAAAAGTACGTCTACAATTATAGTAGTGTTGAATTAAATAAGGTGCAACTTGAAGTACTTTCACTTGGCCTTCGATTTTGTGACAGACCGAAACGAGTTAATTACTTAGATACTGATATTGAATTTGAAAACCTATTTAGTCAAACAAGGGATCTCGCTCCATCATCCACCTTCGAACTAGAACGCTTCAAATCCAGTCTAGTGGAGTGTTGTTACCAGTACAAAAACCTCAAATGCGACAGTAAAAGTTTCTTGACAAAGGAACACAGAGAAGAACTAAAAAGACTGATAAATGATGAGAGACCGATAATCACAAAGCCGGATAAAGGGTCAGGAGTAGTCCTTCTTGATAGAAATGACTATATTAAAAAGATGAAGGATATATTGAAGGATACACAGAAGTTTCAAAAACTTGAGGAGAAGAAAGATTTCAATAACAAAATAGAGAATGAATTAACCAGACGTTTGAAGAAACTAAGGGAGGAGCAGATAATTTCTGAAAGTTTATATGAAGAAATCAGACCAACGGGCACGTATATGCCAAGATTGTATGGCCTACCTAAAGTGCATAAACCAGGGGTACCGTTAAGACCAATACTTGATATGCAAAATTCGCCCTACCATGCTCTAGCTAGATGGTTAGTAAATATTCTCAAACCATTGCATGAGAAGATAGTGAAATATAGCGTCAAAGATGTATTCGAATTCGTAGACAAAATAAAAGATATTAATATCAAGGAAAAAACCATGATATCTTTGGACATAACATCGTTATTCACGAATGTACCTCTAATAGAAACAGTTAATTATATATATGAACAAGTGGACAAGCAGTCGATAAACATTGGAATCCATACTGAAATCCTAAAAGAATTGATATTAAGATGTACCATGAATGTAAACTTCAAATTTGACGGCACGCTTTACAGGCAAGTGGACGGGGTGGCAATGGGCTCCCCATTAGGTCCAATTCTGGCTGATTTCTTTCTAAGTAAGCTAGAAAATGGACCTCTGAACAACCTTATCAGAAAGTTCTCATTTTATTGCCGATATATGGATGACACCTTTATTCTTTGTGATAATGCTTCCGATAGGACTACAATAATTACTGAATTCAATGAAGTACATCCGGCTATGAAATTCACATGCGAGGAGGAATCCCAAGACAGAATTGCCTTCCTCGATGTCCTACTTACAAGAAAACCAGACGGAAGCATAAAAAGAAATTTACATAGAAAAAGTACTTGGACGGGACAATATACACACTTTCATAGCTTCGTTCCCATCAAATACAAAAGGAATTTGGTGAAGACCCTTAGCCACAGAGTTAGAGCTATATGCTCTGAGGAAGTGATTAAAGATGAATTAGACATTGTATATGATACTTTAATTGAAAATGGTTATCCTGACAAGTTTATCAAGAAACATATGACGAAGAAGGCCGAAAAGGACGACCCACTATCTGTAAAGAAGAAGCCCCTTTATATACGACTACAATTCAAGGGCGATAAACCAAGTGAGTTAATTACAAAGAAATTAAGAAAAGCAGTTCAAAGGACTTTTAATGCTGGCGAACTACACATCTTATTCTCTACAAGACCGATGGTGCTACCTCGACTGAAAGATGAAGTACCTAGACTGGCCACTTCAAATTGTATTTATCAATTCAACTGCGCTTGTGGAGCGAGTTATGTTGGCCGTTGCTCTAGGAACTTGATTTTTCGTGCTCGAGAACATATCCCACTATGGCTAAGCAAAGGTGTAGTTAAAAGTATTAACAGCTCGATATTAGACCATCTGGTGCAAACCGGTCACAAAGCCAGCGTAGACGAATCCTTCTCCATAATATACCGGGTGCCCAACAAACTTTTTTTTTTTTTTTTTTACCGCTTACTCCAAACAGCAGAGGCTATTGCAATTCGCCTCAAACAACCAGCGCTCTGTGTCCAAAAGAAACAAGTCCAGCCCCTACTACTGCCCTGGCCCTCAGTAGGGACTATAAACTCATGAATTTGTACCATTACCTTTCCTAATTCTTCTGACATTCAGTTTATTTGATGTTGATGCTGTTCAGCTGTAATTTATCAATATTATTGATTTGATGTTATTTAAACATTGATGTCGTTCATAAGACTAATTCATTCATTCATTATAATGTATATATAATTGTAGAACCTGATGATGAATTTATCGAAAAGAGTTCTTTTTGTTCAGTGTCTATTCTTTTGAAAATTTTAATGGGCATTTTTAATCAATTAACTGGTAATTGTAAACAGTCTTGTTAATTAGTCTCACATAATCTAATCAATTTTAACCGCGTAGCTCTGATGAAATTGTAAAACAAGGGTATGCTTGCTGAGTTATGTTTTTTTTCAATTTATATCCCTTTAGTATTGTTGAAAATGTTATTATATTATTATTGTATCCTTTAATTCCTACAGGAACATAGAGCTTCAGCCGTGCGTCTCCATTGCGTTCTGTTCTCTGCCAGAGTCATCACCTGTCTCCAAGTTTGCCCACACGTTTTCATCTCCTCTTCACATGACCTCCTCAAAGTCACCCTTACACTGACGACCAACTCGCCGCTTCCCTTTCGGGTTCCACCCAAGCAATAGCTTGTCTAGTGATGTCACTTGATTGTTTCCTAAGAGTTTGTCCAATCCATCTCCATTTCCTCCTGCCTATTTGTTGCACAATCGGTTCCTGGCTGGTTCGCTCATTGCCAGAGATCCCTGTTGCTGATCTTTTCTGGCCATCTGATCTTGAGTATTGAGCGAAGACAACTGTTAATGAAGGTCTGTAGTTTGTTTGAGATGGTCAAGCTATGACTGAAAACGTTTACTAGAATTTTGAGGCGTAATAAATTCCTCATTAGTTCAACTAAATCCCTTTAGTGCTGATTTCTTTTAACTTCTATCTGATACGTGTAGTGCTTCAATCTTAGTCTTTGAATTCTTTGAATTATAATTAGATCATAGATTCCGTAGAATTAATGATAATCTTTTATATTTAGCTTTTTCTCATTTTTCATTACCTCTTGTGATGAAAGTGTATGTTACATAAATTTGTGTGGTAGATAAAAGGCTCTTTTTTCTAAAAAAAAGGGACAACTAATAAGAATTTAAGACTTCACACAGATTCCATAATGAAGTAGCAGTAACAGTACATAGTAGTAAAGAAAAAAAAACAACAATAACAACAACACCTTATTGAAAAACAGTGATCTGTTATTGCCAAAGGAACCATTTACTTTTCCTTTCATCTCATCCATTATTGATCGCTAGAAAATATTTTGACCTGATTAAAGTGAAAAATAAAAGCAAAAACAAAATAATACCAGCTTCTTTTCAGTACTATCTATTTACTAAAAAGAAAAGGGGTCAAAATAGTTTCACTTTTACTTAGGATTAATGTTTAGTTAAAAATTTTTTTAAAAATTCTGTCGGTCAAAAATGTTAATCAATGTTAATACAAAAAAGGTAGAATTTGTGGTTTTAAAAATACATCTATTTATAATTGTATTTGGCTTGTCTGTTGACGTGAATTTATGAGCTTTCTTTGTACAAGATACTTACTTTCTTTTGATTTTTGAGTAGTGTGTATTCGTTAGTAAGGCAGACAAAGAAATCTTGCGAAAAAAGACTCTCATCAGTGATCTTTACGAGAAGCGAAAAGAAACACAACATATTTCTTTTCATTGATGGGTAATATGCAATTGTGTAAAGTCCTTATTTGAAAAATAAAGATTTTAGAAAGTTTGTTATACCTCATTAAGCTGACAACGATTGACAAGATGTTATAGAATTTTGCAATTCTTCGTCGATTGACTCCTCAGTGCAAATCTTCCGGATCCTCGAGGCGAGGGAGTAGATTAGATTTCTCATTCTGCTTAGAGGCATACAACTTTGAAAGTTGATAAATTATCCCTTCCATGTACGCTTTTTGTAGACGGATCTTCTTAGCGAATTGTCAGCCTTCTTGGAAAATAAACTTCCAGAGTGAAGTCGATGTTTGGGGTGGGCGTTATTGAAGATTTGAAGTAGGTTTTTACATCACAATTCTCATCGCAAATAATGAAAGTATCATTGATATATCGTTTGTAGAGATGGAGGTCAGTGACAGTTGATGACAAGGAGTTGTTTTCTAGGCTAGCCATAAGAGAGTCGATCAAGAAGGGTCCTGGAGGAGAACCCATCACTCCTTCATCTACTTGCCTGTATATTTCGTTGTTGAAACTAAAGTAGACGTTGAAGGTGCATCGTAGTAACAGCTCTTTTTGTTAATGAATCGGTATACCGACATCGATGCTATTGGATTGAATGAAGTCACAAAAGGAACATACAGTAATATTCAGTAAATATTAAATCAGAAAATGACCCAATGGAACATACGGTTTCTGTCAGTGGATCGTTGATGAAAAGAGAGACGACATCCAAGGAGATCATTTTCTTATCTGCCAGGTTGATATTCTTAATTGAATCAACAAAATCGAATGTGTTACGGAGGTTGTCTCTTGACAGCTTATCTTTCACTGGCCCGAGAATCTCCACCAGCCATTTAGCGATTGAGTGATATGGGAATCTATCATATCTAGTTTTAGGGGGAGGTGGAACATCTTGTTTGTGTACATTAGGTAAGCCATACATGCACGGCATTGTAGAACAATATGGACGCAGTTGTTAGTATAGTTTTGAACTGATAATGGATTCGTCTTTCATTTTCTTCAATATCTTTGTTAGCTGGAGCTCCGTCTGTTTCAGTGGGATCTTTCTGTGGAGACTGTTTTGAAACTTTTTACCATCAGATAGTATCACCGAGATTTTGCTTAGGTAGTCTGATCTAACCGTGTCATGATCAAGTTTTCATTATCCTTCAGTTCTTTCAGCTGCTTTCGATGTTCTTTGGAAAGTACATTACGAAAGCTGGGTTTTTGTTGATGTAATCGAGATAGCACTTCAAAATGTTTTATTTGAAAAGGTCTTCACTGTCATTTGAGGTTGGGATCAGATTTTTCGTCTGGTTGATTAAATTCTCGAACTGAACATTCGTGTTCAGTTCATTCACTTTTGACGTCGCATCAGAAAACTTAGGTCCAAGTGCTAAGATTTGCATTTGAATTGGAGATAGTGAAACATCAGAATAATTGAACACGTATTTTTCTGGACAAGTAGGAAAGACAGTTTCTTTGGTAACAGAATTAAGGCTTCGGTTAAGTTTCATTATGACATCATCTGTTCTTTTCTTTGTAACCGTATTCGAGTAGTTCTCGAATGATGTTCTTTCCTTTTCAGATAACTCATAGAGAACATGGGAGTTTTTTGAGATATTCTGTTCCAGTTCAATTAGTCTTGATCGAACGGCATCGATGTGATTCAGAGTGTGTCGTTTCAGTGTACGTACGTTAAGGGATATGTGATTTCCTCTTCCAGAATGCTCTGGGATATTCACGTTTATCCAGACAATTAAGAGAATTCACATCATAATGTGTAATCCGTTTGACACTATAAATCACAATCGAGTAAGCAAGCGAAACAATAGAATATCGCGTTCCCAGATACTTATACCAACCAGCAGTATGTGCCATCATGAAAACACCGCTCCTGTGTCATCACCGTCACCATCAATTAAACCGTCTGTTTATTAAGAGTTTTCATAGTTTGTTTTAATAAGTGGATGAGAAGAAGAAGTGTAACTCATTTAATTTCCCTGCTTTGGCAGAGGCTAGCAACCCTGTAAAATAAACACTGCTACAGAAACTTCAAGCCTCTAGCTTGAAGCCCAATGTTTGAAGCAAGAAAGCTCTTCTCATTAAATGTATTCATTTGATGAATACCACTTACACCATTAAAGATGATGAATAAATCCTATAAGCAACTTCAGTTTAAAGTAATTATAATGTTAATTTCTTTATCATAAGTTCCAGAATTATGATATTTTCTACAAAACTCTAAGAAAAGGATGACTACACATAGTTGGAATTATTTTTAATTCACTGCTGAAAAACAAAGTGTTTGTACAAAGTCAGCTTTGTTATTCACCTTCAGTTTGCTCAATTTTTGAGCAACACATTTCTTAGGTAGATTTTCAAATGGAACAGTTACTTAACTACATAGGCATGAATTTGTTCATTTCTCTCTTTACTAATTAAATTTAATAAATAATAATTTGCTTTATTCCAAAACAGTACTTGTGATACAGAATGGAATTCTCAGCATTTTTACTACAGTATTGCATCCAGTTAGTACATTATCAATAAATAAAATTCTACATAGATTAAGGAAATCTCAGTTCATTATGACAACAACATATTGGGATGTCGGTAGCAAAGCCAAAGTTGAACAGTGTTTGAAGGTGTTAGAAAAGTAGGTGCTATCATATTTACTGGCGTAAGCGAGAGAAAGAAACAAAGCAGCACATAACGGAAAAAGAGAGAGAGAAAAGGAAAAGAAAGAAAGAAAACGTTGTACCTATAAATGATATGAGTTGGAAAGACGAGATCCAGTTGTACTACTGACTATTTAATAAGTTATAGGTATCACGCCTAATGCTTTCTTTATCGCACAGAACACGAGCTAAGTAGGGTATGGTTGAGCTTTTGTACTTGCTGGTGCGAGCATATAGTTTTCTATATAGGCTTCTGGTTTTGCCTGATGAGATGCAAGGGGAGAGTTGTGAGTGAAGAGGGTGGTGTGAGTTAGATAAAATGGATTTGGCCCATTTTTCACATGAGTCCATGTGCCTGTCAACCAGAATATTAACAAGCTGGTTAAGTGGCACGTTGCTTACCCTGCTGACAACCTTTAACATCCAACGTAATAAGGTATAGTCTTTCTTCAGTAGCCCTGGAAAAACTAAGGGGGAACAATAGAGAATAATAGGCAGAATGCGAGAGTTAACGAATTGTAGGAGTAAGGGTTGGGTTATACCAGAATATCTTAACTTCTTAATGTAGAAGGTGAGACGGAATATTTTCTTAGAAATCGTCAAGATATGAGACGACCAGGAGAGATCAGCAGATAGAATGACGCCTAGGTATTTAATTTCCGACTTGGTTTCTATTTCAGTGCCATCTATGTTGCACACCTCGTGAGAGCTAACCAGTTTGTTTAGGTCAGATTTATGCCTAAAGGTGAAATTGACTGTTTGGCACTTGGAGGGGTTTATGGTAAGACCGCTTTCCTTGGATCACTGGCTGATTTCTGATAGAAAGCCATTTAATTTAGAGCAGTCACTTTGACATTTGACGGGCAAAGATACAGTCAGGTCGTCAGCATATTTGACTAAATTAATGTCATTTGAAGATGGTAAGTCATGTAGAAAAAAAGAAAAGAGAAGTGGGGAGAGTACAGAACCTTGGGGAACACCAGCTTCAGTGGGCACAGCAGAGGAGGATTTACCTTTGTATACGGTTACTGCATTCTGTTAGAGAAGTAGGAATGCAACCAGTTAGTGACCCAGGACTCAGTTTTTGTCATAGAAGCTTATAGCAAGAGACATCTAGGTATGTAGTTGCAAATACCAAAAAAATCTGTAGGCGTATGTGTATGTGGGTGTAGAAATAGCCAGAATAATTCAGTTTTGAACTACAGAGAGGAAAATTCTTAGAATTGCCTACGATTACTCAACAGCTCAAAGACTACCAAATGTAGAATAATAAATTGAGTTAAGTTATTAATTGGTTGGTATAGGCTAGCAGGAGAATTCAGAACACATATGTAGTCCTGTCTGGGACTCGTCGGCTGAATATATGTGCATTCTTGAAAGTGATGGTGTTCCCATTAGGGCTCAAACCTGGTACCAATCATTTCATACACTAAAGAGTTATCCGAATAGATATCTTATCATTGTGTGTCATATCGATTATGGAAAATGAGTTAGAGTTTTACCAGTCACACTTTCACGGATATGTAAAAGATAATGGAAGACTATTTTTAGTAATATAAAATTCCAGTTAATTTGCAATAACGACTCAATCTTACCCCATTATGTTCACGGTGTTTTAACTTTTATTTACTTTACCATGCAGCAGAACTTTACCTAATGTTTACATGCAATTTGTTTGTCCAGTTCTAAAGTCTAAAAGACTGCAGACCAATAGGCTGACTACATTTCATCAATGAGTGTTGGATTTCAATGTTCAGACTTAGAAATTAATACGATTTACCTCAATTGAGAGGGCTGGATCTATTTCAATCACTCACGAAATCCTTTGGTTTGATGCGCCTTTGTAAATAAATCGGAACAGAAAAGAAGGTTGAATATAGATACATATATAACACAAGATTTCAATAATTTCATTGTCCTCATAGTAAATGAAGAACAAGAAGAGTTTGAGTGAACAACCTTTTTCAATAACTTTTTCTTCGGGTTCTATAGTGAACTTTTATCAAAATACATTTTCTGATACAGATTTGATTTGCCTTTACTGGACATTGTATTATTAATTTCATGGATTCACAACTGGAGAGCATGGAGAAGTTATTTGAAACAATTCACTGCCCAAATTTCTTACACTTTTATGCAACAACTTTCATGTACTACGTTTACGTTAAGACTTTTAGCTAGCGAAAAAATCTCATAAAATTCCTATACTCTTTTGTGCTACTAATAAGTAGTTAAATAATTTAAGCTAAATTGTCTGACATTATTGAAGTATGTGCAAAAAGATGGATTCTCAAGCAAATTTGTTCTAGAATGCAAATATCAGTAGATTCTCTGCATCAGGTTTATAACAAAAACTTAAGAATTGTGTATTGAACGTGTGAACAAGCCTGATAATTAATTTGGAAAAATTAGTCTCCTTTATGAATTCCAACAAGGCAATAAGAAGACATAATTTATATCAGTCGTGCAGCGTATTCGCCTAACACATTTTGAACAATCTGCTCACACCCACACTTGTCATAGGAATATATGTGAAAATAATAACTAGACAAAGACTGAACTCTGCAGTTGAAAAGACGTTTTAGGCTGCTTAGATCCGAATAATTGAAAATGTGAAGTCCATACATCCATATAAGCCCTGAGACCATACGAAAAATGATGTCACATTTCACTGTATCTACCAGTTTAAATGTACGTGTGGCCACACACACACAAGTAGAACTCATCGGTCTTTGCAAGTAAGGTCTTCAGAGTATATTCCTAAATGACTTCAGAAGCAAATTGAATCCCCAGAACCCACTAATGGTGAGAACAGACGACCTAGCTCTCCTATTACGAAAAATATTTAGAGAGAGGAAATAAAATGGATGTTTACACATCTTTTAAACCTATCTGTATAGGGTTTTTGGGGCGTATCCTAAAGTTTGTGGAAGTCTTAGTGATTAAAAGTTCAAAAACAATTCGTCATCACATTAAACCTTCCTTAGTAAAATTTGTTTTGATACCAGGGCAGATGTACTATTATCTCCCTTCTTTGGTTTAGTGATCAGTTTTTATTTTGGCCTTCAATATGTGTTTTTTTAACTTGGCTGATGTCTATTTCCTCACCCATTAACGCTTTATTATTTTCATATAGATTCCTATATGTTGCGCAAATACATTACACGATTCAGATAAACTACGTCTTCTTATAGCTTTGTTGACACTGTGTAATGTTCTTGAAGCCTTTCTCGAATTGAGATAGTTCACGAAATTAAAATAGGAATATAAGTTACATCCGCAGTGTAGCCTCTTGGTTACTAGATCATGCCTGTGCCAATCACAGTGTAAATAGAAGCTGGTTATAAGTTTACTATCAGTTTTTTTCAATCTGATTTCTGAAATATAATAACTATATTGCTCTGTATCAAATATAATTGCTGTATAATGAAATTAAACTCTATCAAGGTAACATTCGTTAGATGAGATTCTTCATTGCACAAACGCCAATATTCTCATCTAAGTTTATCCGGAAAGTCTTTTATGTCAAAGAGAGACAGTACTGTTCCTATACTTAAGATAAAATTACGAAGAAGCTGGTGACAAGAATAAAACATTTTTGTAAATTCACACATTTCATAATAACTCCTAAGATGATGTCAGTCTGTAAAGGAAGACCGCAACTATATTAGAGAGAGAGAGCAGATATTTTTAGGAAAAATTAGATATTCATCAAACCAGGATAGTTATCTTTTGTTATTCATTTAATCCTGCGTATACATACCTTTAGGAATTCATTCTCAGTATGTGCTTAAATTTCTTGTAAAGAAATGCAAGCATCTAATATCTAATAAAGAAGGATAGTATTAACTAAAGGGAGGATAAAAGCTATTGCGAGGCCTTTTCGCAAATGTTATAGCAAAGTTCACAGTGTATATATATCAGCTGCGAATTAAAGTCGATTGAATACTTTGAGAACATCCAAACGTATACAGCCTTCCTGTAAGCACGTCGTAAAGAATTATATTGGAATATACACATTTGATCATAGGGAATAAAAAGACAGTTGCAGCGAAGAAAATTTTCTTTTCGACGAAGTCATCATCTAGGCTGTACATTCGTGTATTTATATCAAATGGATGGGAAAGTTCCAGAACAATTTCTGGTTAGGGGTTGAATTAATAAAAGTTACAATTAGGAATTAGAAGGCCGTTAAGAACAGGGGGATGGGTAAAACTCAAACAAAGTAGCATAATAACTAAGAAAATTGACATTGTGCAATTGGGGTTAGAAATGTAAAAAATAACAAAATATACAGGATGTTTGGATAAGAAACTAGTGTGATGAATAATTGTTTATGCAATCAGGGATTAAATATGTAGAGATAATAAAATGACAAAATAAACAGGAAGTGTGGATATGAAAATATGGTAGTGTAGACAGGGATTAAGAAAACTTAAAATAACATGAATAAACAGGAAGTTTAGATAACTAAGGCAATAGGATGGTCATCACTAAAAAAAAAATTTACCTGTTTACGATGGCCATGGCAGGGACAGGGGTTGAATGTATTTCTTTTGCATACAAAGGGTGGGTTTGAGTTCACTTGCTCTTGTGGAGCTGAGTACATCGGCCGTACCATGCGCCAACTTGGAAAACGCGCTCGTGAACACTACCCAGCCTGGCTGGTAAAAGGAGAGCAAAAACGTGTATACAGTTCAGTGACAGAACATCTGGTCAACTCAGGACATTCAGCGCCTTTCGAAAAGTCCTTCAAAGTAATATACAAGATTCAACCAAACCTATCAAAGGGAGTGAAATCAAGACATTTGGGCATAGCTGAGGCGTTAGCAATCCAAAAACTCAAACCCACCCTTTGTATGCAAAAGAAATACATTCAACCCCTGTCCCTGCCATGGCCATCGTAAACAGGTAAATTTTTTTTTTAGTGATGACCATCCTATTGCCTTAGTTATCTAAACTTCCTGTTTATTCATGTTATTTTAAGTTTTCTTAATCCCTGTCTACACTACCATATTTTCATATCCACACTTCCTGTTTATTTTGTCATTTTATTATCTCTACATATTTAATCCCTGATTGCATAAACAATTATTCATCACACTAGTTTCTTATCCAAACATCCTGTATATTTTGTTATTTTTTACATTTCTAACCCCAATTGCACAATGTCAATTTTCTTAGTTATTATGCTACTTTGTTTGAGTTTTACCCATCCCCCTGTTTATTATGGCATTCTAATTCCTAATTGTAACTTTTATTAATTCAACCCCTAACCAGAAATTGTTCTGGAACTTTCCCATCCATTTGATATAAATACACGAATGTACAGCCTAGATGATGACTTCGTCGAAAAGAAAATTTTCTTCGCTGCAACTGTCTTTTTATTCCCAATTATATTGGACCAAATACCGTTATTGACCGTCTTATTATTTGTTTTATTCCTTCACGTTCCCAGTGGAACATAGGGCTACTAGCTAGAGCTTTGAAGTTTAGGTGGCAGTGGTATTTATTTTTAACGGAATGCCCAACCTTCCGTCTTCACCAGTCTTATTACTGGCTTAGAGAGGTAAAGGAGTGCTTCGGCTGGGGATCGAACCCCAAACCACCCACGTGGTTGGCGAGCATTCTGTCGCTGTGCCACGATGACACTGACCATCTTCCTCCTAATTTTTCAGTCAAGATAAAACGTAAGCGCGGAAAGTTTGTTTTTACATAACTTACACACCCATTAATTCATTAGCTGACAAATAAATCCATACAAGTAAATAGTGGAGACTTAAAAGAAAAAAACTCTTTTAAACAGAAAGAGAAAATCTTTCAAAAGAATGTATCATGCATACGTATGGTTGGTAGACTTTTAATGTAATTATATATGCATATACATGTAGGGAAAGAAATACATGGAATAATATTTGCAATTTCGGCAGAAGTATACGTGGCGGCAACATAAATCATTGTAAATGTAAGGAAGAATAAGACAGGAGACCAAAAAAGAGTAATACAATACAGTACAATAAAAATAAAGGTTCAATGGATGGACGATTACGAATTTTGAATTATTTTATCTGTTATCAGAGGTAGGGTTTAGTACTAAAATAATTAAACTGCAGAGATTTTGTACATAAATATCAAAATGCAAAGTTGGTCAGTGGGAGACTTTACTTCTGAAAGCGAAATAAATCAGGGAAAAAACATTTTCTGTTCATATATATGAAAACGATATGAATGTACAAAATAAAGATTTAAATTTTAAAAAAAATAATGATTTAGTCTATTTCTTCATATTATTTTGTCTGATTGATTTGGAATAAAGTGATACAGTGTCATTTACTGTATGCCGTTTCCACAACAATTTATTGTAGGTAATCATGTCAGATTATGAATGATATACCGAACCAACACTTAAATGAGATATGCTACATTTCCCCAAGTCTTACTTTTATGATAAGAATCCTCATGTGACGCTTACCACTGACAAGAATGTCTTATTAGTATGTTGTGTGTGATATTTACTGCGAGAATATTGAATAGCGTAGCAACAGAATAAATGGTAAGGCGAAGAAGTGAAAGATCCTGGTGAAACACCAAACATAGAAGTTATGAATGGCCTTCGACAGCGTCGATCGAGGTGTGCCACATGCTGTGCTGCATACCACGTAATCCACAACGGGAAACTCACGGAATCCTTCGAAGTGAGGACAGGAGTAAGACAAGCTGGCTGCCTACTATCGCCAATGATTTCCCTGATTGTGGTAGATTGGATAATGCGACAGACAGCGGGCAATGAGGAAACAGGCATAAAATGGACTGACACAAAATACTTGCAAGATCTGGACTTCGCCGATGATATATGTCTGATTTCCCACAAGCTGGGAGATATGCAAGTGAAAAGCAACAAGTTGGCAGAAGAAGCATCAAAGATAGGACTTCAGGTGAACATAGAGAAAACAGAGGTAAAAGAAGATTCCTGGGCAACACCAACAGCAGCAACAACAGACAACAATCAGCATAAATGGAAGGAATCTGAAAGAAACAGCCTCCTTTACCTACCTGGGAAGCATCGTTTCAAATACAGGTGGACGGAACTGAAGACGATATCAAAGGAAGGATCGGGAAAACAAGGCAAGCTCTCATTACTCTCAAGTCTGTGCGGAGGTCAACAGCACTCAGCATGAAAAATAAAATACGGATTTTCAACTCCAATGTGAAGTCAATACAGCTATACGGATCAGACTTGGCGCGTCATAAAGAGCATCTCAAACAAACTACGGACTTTCATCAACAGCCGTCTTAGCCCAGTACTCAAGATTGGATGGCTAAGATCTGGCCATAAAAGATCAGCAACGGAGGGATCTCTGGGAGCGAACCAACCAGGAACCGATTCTTCAACAAATAAACAGGAAGAAATGGAGGTGGATTGGCCATTCTCTGAGAAAACCATCAAGTGACATCACTAGACAAGCCATTGCTCGTGTGGAACCCGAATGGGAAGCGGCAATTTGGTCGTCAGTGCAAGGGTGACTTTGAGGAGGTCATGTGAAGAGGAGATGGAAGCGTGTGGGCAGACCTGGAGCCAGGTGGAGTCTCTAGCAGAGAACCGAACACAATGGAGACGCGCGACTGAAGCCCTATGTTCCTCTAGGAATTAAAGGAAACAATAGTAATAATAAATCATAGAAGTCATGAATAGAAGACCAAAGAAGCACAATACAAGAACGTGTGCAAATAGAGATTTCAAGACAACGATTGTCTATTTTGCCATAACTCTACATCATTTTACGTAAATAACAATTCCGTTGACAAATGTCACGATGTTCTGTGGTTACACGAATACAAAAAATATTGAAAACAATGCTTATAAAATAATTTCTGATTATTTTTCACACTCTCATGATTTTACTAGCAAGTGGTTATATAACTTATTATGTTTTGAGGATCGCATCAGCAAATGAACGAAAAACCATAGAAAAAAGATAATATCAGCAAGGTTCTAGGTACTTCTCACTGCATGTTATTCTTTTGTTATTATCTCAGTATTAAACAAGGACTGATGGCTAGCTATGAAATCCAAGAAGCGCATTTTGGTCATATACGCTGGAAGTACTTGCATTCCAGTGAGTTATGGTGTTCTCACTGAGACTCGTGTCCAGCAACCATCGTTTCCCGCTAGGTCGTTGAGCCACGGTGACCACTTCTTCTGCAAAGCGAATGATTTGACCTTATTTGCCTATACCTGTAACCTTTCTTTGGTGTTTTAGGACTGAATTGTTAAGTCTCAGATAAGCACATGGAATTCTTGAATGGTGGCCTCAATATTACCATGATTCCCAAACTCAAGTGACTTGTTTTGGTGGGGGTTAGATTCCCAATGTTAACACCGAAATCGGGTTTAAGGACGACGTGAAGTAATCTGATGAATGGAGACTAGCAGTGGAATCCTCAAAGCGCATTTTGTTCTATTTGGGACTCGTCAGTTGGATGTACGTGTATTTCCCAGTAAGTGATGGTGTTTCCACAGGGAGTAGGGCTCAGTGCCTATCGTTTCAAACGCCTAACGGGTTCCAAAAAGAACGAAAAAAGTATCCTGGATTCTACTGATAACCATCATTCACCAAATTACTTAAAATCAATCCTCAGATATCGTTGAAGCATCCGCACTAGGAGCTGACATATCAACAGAGACCGAACATCTCATTCGATCAATCAACCGGAAAATCGAAATTGAATTGAGAACAAATAAGGAATAAGGTACGATCATCAAAAATTCATATACATAGAAGAATACATTACTTTTTCATTAATTTTTCGTCGGCAGACAATGTTACTTTACGATAATCAGAGTTTTAAAGAGGTGACTTTTGTAGATCAGTAACCTGATGGGGTAGTTTCAGTAAGAATACTGTAACGACAGAAGACAAGGGCCAGGCAACAGATCGTTTATTCAGAAATCAACAGATATTTATAGATTTTTACTTACATTATTATTAGCGTTATTGTTAGCAGAGAAGCAACGTCTGCTGATTGGTTGTTTTCTTGTTGAAGTTTATTCTGTTCTGCTTGTGACCGTTTCTTAGAAAGTTAAGCCATATATCTACGAATCGTATTTTCACACGTTAAGTCTGCTGTGATTGGTTGGTGAGTTCCTCAAGGTTAAGCTCTGTAATTGTTTTTTTCTCATGACCCCGATTCGTGACGTAAATTGTTGTCTACAATTTTTGGCTTGCAGATACCAGTACCCATCGTAAAGAAGATGGAACATACGTCCTGGATTCCAATGTTGGCCGTTATTACAGGAGCAACTTAAAGTTAGAAATCATGGTATTATCAAGTCATCTGTTCAAGCGGCTGGACAACTTCGTCAAGAATTACTGAAGGGAAATCACTAATATAAATAAATAAGCAAGTGGGTTTATTTATATTAACTGATTTTGCATATTTGACCCAATTACTGGATCTTATTCATTTTGGACAGTTGATTGATGTAGTCCAAATAAAAAATACTGACACCTTGATTTATGAATTCTATTAGCTTGAGATAACTCAAATGAGTGAAGATTTTTCAAATTATTTATAGATATTCCACTAAAAAACATGAAACCAGTGTTAAAGAAATCCACAAGTGACTGAATTATACAACTGATATTCATGAACAAATTTTGTCAAAGTTTTGAGATATTTTCACATAAAATGAACAATAATGATTCTGTTATTTCATCATATTAGTTATGAACTTCTAAGGCTGAACCGCTTTGCTTTTACTCAAATCTCGATCTATTCAACAATACGGTGTAGACACTGTCGGTTACGGTGTATTTTACTTTTCTTCTTTGCAACATATTCATTCTTTATTTCAAAACGTACATAAACTATTGTTTAAAGTAATTAGTAAAGAGATATGGTTTTCAAATATTGGTTTGTAGGGATTTGATGGATTTGTTATAGGATTTCATTGTGAGCTGACATCGGTTAGAGAACCATTGGAGAGCCTGGGAGTACTAGACAGCTGTTCCGTCTTAGTTTGGGACTGGGTATATTCAGGTGGGTAGTTACCTGGGGTTGCAGTGAGAAGTCGTGACCAGTAGGGTACAACAGGACGGGCGTGAGGACTGATACTCGCCAAAGACATTGGCTAGTGGTGGCGCTATGTCGTGAATTGGAAGAAGTTGATAATTGTGGGCCATTGGATTGGGTCCCAGTGGCTTAGTGGTCTACGAGCGCGCTAGCCTTGTAACCAGAAGGTCCTATGTTCGAACCCCGGTGGATGCGTACTGATGAAGAGTCCCAAACTAGGACGAAACAGCTGTCCAGTACTCTCTGCAGGTTTTCCAATGGTTCTCTAACCGATATCAGCTCATGATGACATATAGTGTTGCTGACTGATAGCATTGACGTTGATTTTAATTCAAAATAACCCACTGACTTAGTGCTGATGAGGATAAAAGTAATCAGAGGGTGTTTTCGCCCATAACACAGCCACAACAGATATTCCAGTTGTGTAAAAACACAATAAGGCTTCTTTAAAACAGTCAGCCGTAGTATTTGAAATGGTTATACTTTTCTTCTAAACAAAATAAGACCGGGAAAAACACGAACTCCCTCAGTAAATTTGCACAGTAATTAACCATTTCTGCTCTATCATATAGAGGATAGGGAAACGAAATGGAGGTGCATGTGTTTTGACGAAAACTTATATACTCAACCAACCCTTAGTATTTGACCCAAGGAGTAGTTTGGATTGGTGAAATGAAACTAAAACATGATAATTATCTAAGTCTCATAATTCCGTTAGTAGAGTTTTAAGTCAGTAAATCTGGTTCGAATCCTATCGCAAAACTAGGCTTTCAGCCTTTATATCAGTCAATATTTTTTTTAAATAGAACCATCCTAACAAATCGCAGCTGTCTGAAAGAAAGTACAGCGTTGAGATGCTTGACTAGAATACATATATTTATTAGTAATCACTTCTGTAAATATAAATTTTCTTTACAATTCATAAGTTTATTTGTTGAACACTTCATTCAGCTTTAACCACCAAGTTTTGGAAATGTTAGAAAAAATTACTAAACATTTTGGAATGATTTAGATGTGAAATTATTTGAGCGTTAGTTCAAAATGAATAAAAGTCAAAAAAATTCCCCTCAGCAAATACGAAAAGTCTGTACAATTGATTCACATTTATCAGGTTTCACTAGTAAACTGCTGAATACTTTATACATTGTTCTCTGGGTACTGATTGTTTAAGCGGATGAAAATTGACTAAATGACGGTTATGCATATAAGTCAGATTATCACCACAGTACTTATAACACCAGTAGATATCAGAAGATGGAATAAGTGGTCAGAGAAATTATCATTTGATAAAATATTAATTTGACCTCATAAATAAGATATGAAACAAAGTGAAAATGATAAGTATTTGTTTCTACATCAACAAAGGTGTACGCAGAAGTAATATTCAAGAGTTGGTTTGAAGGGGTTTGACAGATTTCAAAAGTAATTGCGAAGTGACTTCATTTCTGTCTGTCTGGAATCAACATAGAACTTGGCACCGAAGTGCAGCAGTTCGAGTTGCCACGTTCCAAATAGCACACAAAGGTAGACAAGAAAATGAGTGAAGAGAATCAATAGAGTTTTGACAAATATAAGAGTGAAACAGAATGAGTAACGGTAGAAAGGAATATGAAAGTTTACAGAGACTGAATACATCTGCGTAAGCCATTGACAACGATTTTGAGCCATGTCACCTACTGACTCCATCCATTGATTCTCAGAGTCCCAAGGGCCCCAACCCGGAAGTCTGCATCTCCCTACCTGACTCAGTTTAACTGTCAGGGATTTCATGGATTGATGCCACGCTTTTGTTTGGCCACCACTTACTCTTTTCCAACCTGCACCTATATCACCTAGTAATGCCCTTCGGGAGGGGGAGGCGATGGTTAGGCATGCGCAGCACGTGACCTAACCATCTCAATCTATGTAAATGTATAGCCTCGTCGATTGATTTTCCCTCTTTGGCCAACACTCTACGCCTAACGTCAACATTACTTACCTTATTATCCAACCTAACGTGAGAAAGAGATCGTAAACATCTGTGGTCAAAAACAGACAATCTTTTCATGTCTTCCGCTCTCAATGGCCACGTCTCACCACCATAGAGAAAGACGGAGCGAACTGCTGAGCAGTACACACGTCCCTTGGTTGATAGCCGGATGTCACGCCTACGCCAGAGATGGTATAAGTTAGCGAAAGCAGCCCGAGCTTTTTGGATCCGTGCTGAGATTTCGTCACCAATCAATCCGTTGGTGCTGATACAACTTCCCAAATAGTTGGAGTGGTCAACATGTTCTATCACTTCACTCCCTATCATTAAGCTAGGGGTAGACGTAGTCCAGTCCTGTAGCAGCATCTTACATTTTACAGGGGCGAATCGCATGTCAAACATACGAAGATTGCTGCTCAAGGTGTTCAGAAGACTCTGCATTTTGTCAGCGTCCTCCCCTAACAGGACTATGTCGTCTGCGTATTCTAAGTCCATAAGACTATTCCCTGGTAACAAGTCGATTCCTAAGTCGTTAAGTTCAGTTAAGGATACATCCATTAGCATATCTATGATGAAGTTAAACAGAAAAGGGGAAAGTGGACATCCTTGACAGACACCACTGGTTTTTATTAATTCAGATGACAATTCCCCATAAGCCCTTACATGGCTACGTGAGTTTGAGTAAAGTGCCTTGGTTAGTGCAGTGTACTTTCTTGGCACTCCCTTCACAGTCAAACATTGCCATAGTACCTCTCGATCCACGGAGTCGAAGGCCGCCTTCAAGTCAAGAAATATGGCAATTGTTGGACGTCTAAAAGTGTGTCTATTTTCTAGGATCTGTCGGAGAGTGAAGATATGATCTATGCGCCCTCTACCTGGCCTAAAGCGTGCTTGATTTTCCCTCGTTTGTTCCTCCTGAGTTCTGCTTAGTCTGTCTGATTTCACTTACAGAACCACTGAAAATTAGGGATTGCTTAGTAGTAACTGACTACGAGATGAAGCTGCCAGAATATCCAGTGGGGTTCACCAAGTTGGATGTGAGGACAGATTCTCACTGATAACATCGGCTGATGGTAGCTCTATATATCACATATTTACAAAAGTTATAACTGATGGTCCATTGGATTCCATCCAAATGGCTGAATGGTCAGCGAGTTTGCCTTGTAACCTAAAGGTCCTTTATTTGATTCCTTGTGGAGCCATGGATACGTACGGCCAAAGAGTCCCAAAGAGGATGAAACAGCTGTCCAGTACTCCCTATTTTTCAGTGGTTCTCTAAAAATGAACTCAATTCACGATAAAACTTAAAAAGCACTAAGTGAATTTTAATTTCATGTGTAGATTTGTCTAAACGAAATTTTATAAACACTTAGAAGGTGAATAAATTCTATACATAGCTTGAATTATTATTGTTATTATTCTTTTGGGTTCCGAGTGGAACATAGGGCTTCAACAACACATCTCCACTTTGTTCTGTTTTCTACCATCCTCTTCAGCTGAGTCCACGATTGACCAAACTCTCTCATCTCTTCCTCACACGATCTCCCCCATGTCACCCTAGGACGACCCACTCGTGGCTTCCCATTGGAATTCCACTTGAGCAATGGTTCGTCGCGCGATGTCATTCGGTGACCTCCTCAATGTATGCCCGATCCATCTCCATTTTCTCCTACATATTTGTTGAGCGATCGGGTCTTGATTGGTTCGTTCCCATAATTTCTTATTGCTCATTCTTTACACTGCTTGGATACTGAAGATAAATCTAAGTTAAGTTATTGACTCCTGAGACCTTAATACTTGTCAACTGTTATGGAGCAATTTTGTTATCTGGTTACTAGTCCAAGGGTTCCACCATCACCAATCTTTTCTAATAGGCGTTTTGAAGTTGTAGGTGATTGGCAAGGTACCACAAGGGAACTTGTTTTCAGCGTTACTTATGCACAAGGTAACACGACATACGTGTAATGAAGTACGCACATAAATTAAAGCATGATAATTTGATATTTTGAACCCTTATTATTCATTTGTGGGTTACACTGTTAATTCAATCCAGATATCAGCTACGTATATATATATACATATGATAAACATATGTGGACGAAATCAGAACATTATACACAAGAAAAATGACAAATTTCCTTGCTACTTAACCCCTATATCCTCTACTTCCTTTACCCCCCCCCCCTCTTCTTATTTATTTCCTTTTTTGGAGTGATATACACAGAATGAAAATATCTGGCAAATTATCCTCATTGAAGGACATGTTTATTTTATAAGATTTATTCTCTCCAAAAAGTATCAATTTGGTAAACTGTAACTAAAAATAGAAATGTTAAGTGCAGTATATCTTTATATATACATACGTATATGTATATGCTGATCGATTAAAAGATGCTGCTTATCTTTGTCAGTATTTTGTGGCGTTTAATGCATATATATATATATATATATATATATATATATATATATATATATATATATATAAGATACTATGGTTTACTTCTTTACAAATAACTGCTGCAAAGTAGGAGAATATTCATATACATATGCTAACAGCTACTATTTCAGTACAATTCTTACCTATTCTTGAGATAAAAAAATAATTTATTAATGAAATAGTTCATCCGTTTTGATAAATTTAAATAAAGCACTCAGACGATAAATGTTTCAATATAATATCGTTTCTGATTGGACACTAGTCAGTAACTAGTGCCATGCGTCTAGTCCTTTGTTTGGTGCAGAGTGAATTCAATCAGTCAAGTTTGCAATGTGGCCACCATTCTTGATGACTGGCCATCACGGTGCTCTGTGAGTTGTTGGTATTAGATGGTTGGAGGTAATCGGCAGGAGGACAATCACGGGCCCGAACAGCTCAGTGGTTACGTCTCTGACTGAAGCAACGGGTGAATCTCAGAAGGGACATGAGTTCCTTTAAGGTTGCAGATATGCCTTGCTGACTGGTGATTGCCAACTAGCACGAAACCTAGCTCCAAGGCTTCCTAGTGATTGCCTCCAACCATCTAATACCAATAATATCGTTTTGTTGTCTCTCTACAATCGTGTTACACCTTGCATGGTCAACAAACATAAAAATTGTCAAACATTTTATTATTGTTATCTACACTAATTGTAACACGTTTGTAGAGAAACTAAGGAATGATATCATCCAGCAATATTTACCTTCTCAAAGCTTTGTTTAAATTTAAAAATCATGATTACTAACACTGTGTATTTATATTCATAATAAAGAACCAACCGAGAACCTGTCACCCAGCAAATATCCAGAAAAAACTAGAGATGGATAGGACATACACTCAGGTGACTGTTGAATGACATTAATTAACAGACTCTTGAGTGAAACCCGAATAGGAGACGAAGAGTTGGGCATCCAAGGGTGACATGGAGGTGATCGCATGAGGAGGAAATGGAGGTTTATGGGCGGTCATGCAACCAGCTGAAAAATACTGCAGAGAACAGGGTGAAGTGGAGATGTACTGTTGAAGCCTTGTGTTTCACTTCGAACTCAAGGAAGTAGTAATAAACAATAATAACAATATTGAAGCCAAAGATAATGCCAGTCTGTTTCACTGCATATCAGAACTTCTCACTGAAACATCGAAAAAATGAAGACAAATAGAAAAAAGCGTGTCAGCTTATACATGATGAGTGATAAAGTAAAAGCATGCATTTATCAAAATGTGAAAAACTGAAATACTCACACGGAGTAAGTGTTACGTCTGTCAAAGTGTTTTAAGCAGAAACTTTTGGTTGATGGTGACTAGCAGTGGAACCCAGGGTACAAATTTCGTGTCGTATGAGACTCGTCATCTGGACGTATCTACAACCCCAGTGGATGGTGGTGTCCCTACTGAAACTCGAACCCAGCATCTACCGTTTCAATCGCCAGATCAATTGGGCCACAAGATTCATCTCTTGTGTAAAGGGTATCTGTTATTATTTGCGTAATTTAATTTTATATTTCCCGTTAATTGATTATTTTGGGTCGAAATGTTCGGTCTGTGTTAAAATGTCGGATCCAAATAAGGAATCTTTAACGATGTCTAAGGATCAACGTGAAGTTATTTTGCTTGTTAGCAAAGACTCTGCACTTTGGTTCAATATAACCAACCAACAGAAAATACAGGATTAACTTAAAAACTTACAGTTTAAATCAAATTTTCTACAGGAATGGTTTCATTTTAACATATAAATATTTTTACACTGATACAATATGCAACAAATACAACTATAGACGAGCAACTCTGCGATTGGATACATTTAAGCTTACTCAAAAATACAAACCTTCATAACTCAGTGCAGAATTCAGGGATGTTATCAGTAACCACTTCAAATTACATGAAAATAACGTTTTAACCAGATTTAACCAGAAGATAATCCAGATATTAGTTTCTTCTGCAGATGTTTTCAAGTTTTAATAACTGATCAGAAAAACCAAATCTCCACAACTGTGTGTAGTTCTTGTTTTCGGATTCTGATCCACATATTATATGATCCTGGATGTTTCAAATGCCTAGGAGTCTAAAAGGGGGAAAAAGAATGTACATAAGATTTCATGTCAACACTTCATTCCCCAAAAATCAGACAATCCCTTAGTTTGTCACATCACTGACAGAGAAAATTACTCGTTTTAGTTTAGTCTGGCTATTATAACAATTATTTTTTAAACAAAGCAACAACTACAGATTTAGCAGAATAAAATGGTACTATATTTTATTCTGCTAAATCTGTAGTTGTTGCTTTATTTAAATTCATTAAGGGGAACAAATGTATGAAATTATTTCTTACTTTTCCAAGACTTTTTAAACAAAAGCTTTATGCTTGTATACAGAAGTTTGATTTAAATCTAACGGAAAGTTAACCTTGGTTAACATTAAGGTCATCAAGATATAATTCCTTTAACTCCCACTTAATTTTTTTGTCGATTGTAAGGAAGGAGATTTTTTTCATCTGGTATACAAGTTAGCCATTCTAGGGAGCATTGTCTCAACCACAGGAGGAATGGACGAAGATGTCAAATCGAGAATCGGAAATGCGAGAAACACATTCATCAACCTGAAACCAATCTGGAAATCTTCGTCACTCAGCATCAACAACAAAATTCGGATTTTCAATACACACGTCAAGTCAGTCAGTTCTTCTATACGGATGAAAAACTTGGCCAGTGTGTCACCAAGAATATTTCCAACAGCCTGTTGCAGACCTTTAACAACAAGTGTCTTCTTTCTATACTGAAGATCAGATGGCCGGAAAGAATCACCAACAAGGAACAATGGGAACAAACAAAACAAGAACCAATCACTCAACAAATATGCAGGAGAAAGTGGAGATGGATTGGACACTCGCTGAGGAGGCCGCTGGGTGACATCGCGCATCAGGCCATTGCTCGAGTGGAAGCCGAAAGGGAAGCGGCGAGAGGGACGTCAGTGCAAGGGTGACGTGGAGGAGGTCGTGTGAAGAGGAGTTGAAACAGTATGGACTAACATGGATGCAAGTGAAAAGTACAGGAGAAGACAGAAGCAAGTAGAGACGTGCAGCTGAAGCCCTATGTTCCACTAGGAACCCAAGGGAACAATAATATATAATAATAATATTCCATTTGAATATCTACAAGTTTAATAACTTTGACTAACATTAACTATTACCCTGTACAACGAGTCATTTATGTGTTAAATATTATTCAAGGCGTATGTTAATGCTTTCCAAATATGTAGACAAAATAAACCTGGTGTATGAAGATGCTGACAATGTGTACATTTATATTGTGGTGATAGCTGTCTGCAAGCCAAAAATTGTAGACAGCAGTTTACGTCAATGTTTACATCCCGAATCGGGGTCATGAGAAAAAACAATTACAAAGCTTAACCTTGAGGAACTCACCAACCAATCACAACAGACTTAACCAGTGCAAATACGATTCGCAGATATATATATGGCTTAACTATCTAAGAAATGGTCACGAGCAGAACAGAATAACCTTCAGAAGACGTTGCTTCTCTGCTAACAATAACACTAATAACAATGTACATAAAAATCTACAAGTACCTGTTGATTTTCTCAGTAAACGATCTGTTGCGTGGCCCTTGTCTTCTGTCGTTACAATTTGGATATACCAACTGACAGTTTAGGATGCTTTATCACTCCACAGATGTAACTGTTACTTATCAACAAGTTCACAGAATACCTGATCACTTTAGAGACAGTAAAGTGGTTCATCCCTCTTAGGTTTGTTGGTGAAAATATCCATATATGGTGGATCTTTTAATCTTCAATTATAAACCATGCAAGACATCTGACCTTCCACAAGGCAGCATTACCTACGTTTGGTGAGACTACCACTTAGGAAGTGCAGCGATTTAATAACGATATCATCGACACTCACTAATTTAGGTGGCTAGCAAATGTATCAAGCACATCTACCCATCGTTCACTGTAATTTTTTATATCAGTGGAAGTAGGATTAGATTGCAAGCAAGAGAAGAGTATTCGGACTGAAACCTGCTACCCATTTATGCATTCACTGTCTATTAGCCTTGTGTTTCCCCTCTGGGGTTATGTAACCATCATAACTTATGACTGGCAGGTCTTAACGACATAACTAATAACCGATCACTGTAGTGAAGACATATTCTTAGCCGTATTTTTAACACTATGTTATTGCAGTTTCTTCACTTGCTTTGCTTCTTTTAGTCTCACGACTAGCTAATACCTGCCATCACAGTGATTTTCGTTTTTCTTTTTTGTCTTTAAATTTACAATCATCCGTCTGACGTACTATGCTGATGATATCTCTCTTAGTCTGTAAATATTTACTTAAGCCCAAAAATATTTATACATTCCATTCAATAGGCCTTATAGGATTTTATTACCAATGAATGATATTGCTGACGATAAGTAATGCATTTGTCATGATTTTATTTTAGTATGTTTAGATGTAAGTAAAATTCCATTATTAATAAATAAATTTAATGTACTCTTAGGTGCATCGGTGGCACAGCTGTAGAATGCTCACCAACCACGCTGGTGGTGCGGGGTTCGATCCTCGGCCGACAAACCCCTTTGCCTCTCTAAGCCAGTAATAAGACTGGTAAAGAGGGAAGGTTAGGCATGAGGCTAGTAAACCCATCCCGTAAAAATAAACACCACTGCTACCGAAACTTTCAGAGCTCTAGCTTGTAGCCCTATGTTCCACCGGGAACGTAAAGGAATAAAATGATAATAAAAAATAATAATACTCTAATAATAATAATGACTGATTTCAGACAATATGCGGATACACAGTATAGAAATTTCTAGCGTATTTAGTTCCATAATATTTCGTCTCTGTAAAGGATTTACATGTAAAATAATAATCTCAAGTATTTCATGTGACGGAGTGTCGTTGCAGATGAAAAGAGAGCCGATTTTTCATATTATTACTTCCTTTCCTTCAACAACTGTAAAACATTTTGTTGAAAGCTGTGTTGTTGCTGTAAAGCCAGGTACATCGGTCGTTCAACGCGCATCCTGTCAAAAAAGGTCAAAGAACACAATCCAGCGTGGCTGCAGAAAGGAAGTAGTGGCTGTATAAGGAGTGCAATAATCGAACATCTCGTCAACACTGGTCATTCCATCTCAACAAACGCCTCCTTCAAAGTAATCTACAAAGTGAAAAACAACCTTCCAAAGACAATACGTTTCTGTCTTCTTTGCATTTCAGAAGCCCTAGTCATTCAGTTGGAAGAACCAGAACTATGCATGCAAGAAAAAATTATTCAACCGCTTCCACTCTCATGGTAACAACTCCGTTGATTTGACTTAACTTTTGTTTGTATGCCTATTTTTCTAACTACTTAAAACTCTTGCGTAATTCCGTATGTTATTTTGTTTCCATGTTCACCCTGAGCACAACTCTTTCAGCAAACTATTCACATTATTACTTAACTCTTCTTTAGCAATCGTTTGTGATAACTCATCACTTTTGTTACTATCCGCTTATATCAACATCCAATTCACCTGAACTTACTAATTGTATTTTCGTTTGACAAATTTAATGTACATACACCTACAAAACAACCATATATATTTGCGATTGTACAGCTATGGAAATGAATTCGCTGAAAAGAGACTCTTTTCTGAACTACTGGTCTTCTGTCTATTAATGTTCGAATGAGGATTTTTCATGAAGAAAGCTGATTAAACATGTGCATGGGTTTACGTAGTGACTATTCGATATGATTGCATCATTTAAACAATAAGAAACGCTGAAAAATTTAAGAATTTTGATAGATGGAAGTTCTGATAGCTCAGTGACTTAAGCAGGCCACCACAAACACCTTTTCATCTGTTTATTTGTTCCAATAAATAAATTCTTTCGACAGAATTGTGAAAACTTTCAGATATCCTACTAAACTTGGCAATAAGACAACCGTTTCATATTTATTATGTGATTTATCCACTAATCATGCAATAAAATGCAAGCGCCCTCTCCACAAGTGGTTCTTAAGCGAATATAATGGAATGTTATTTCGTGGTAAGATATCTTAGAATTCGGCAATACACTCGCCTTACTTTTGGATAAGAAATCCAAGTTCATAAAGATGATTGTGTCAAGGTGACGAAAAAATTAGCCTTTCTACTGACAATAAACTGTACTAGAAACATCATTGATAAAAAAATAAATAATACTGTTTTACTCTGTGAGTGTATGCGTGTTACACCAACTGAAATTATTCTTTCACGAATTTTTATTCTACAACAGCACTCGAATTCTTCTTTTACTCAATCAACTAACAGTTTTCTGTGTCTCGAGTACATTAGAAAAACAAAGAGGAGGGTTTTTTCTACAGTTGGTTTGTAAGGATTAGTTTTGTTTTTACGAGTTGATCACGGATTGATATCATTTAGAGAACCATTGAAAACCAGGGAGTACTGGATAACTGTTTCCTCCTAGTTTGCGATGAATGGTATACGAGCTTTCCTTGTAACCGGAAGGTCCTAGATTCGAGACCCATTGGGTGCGTACTGCCGATGATTCCCAAACTAGGATGAAACAGCTGTCCAGTACTCCCTGGTGGTTTTCAATGGTTCTCTAAGTGATATCAATCCGTGATCAGCTTGTAAAAAGAGGAGTGTTGCATCTCTTAAATAATAATTGTTCAATAATTTCATGGTTGATAAGTCTATCATCAGTAAACAGACTAATAATAAGTCGTATTTTGTCGTCAAAAGCAACAAAACTGCCGTTTTTGCCTACAGTTGAAACAGTAATATCTTCTGAAAGTTAAACTATACGTTCAACATTTACAAAAAGTACTATTGTATCAAGGAAGAGGGAAAAAAAGTCAAACAATTCACATGAAAGATTGTTATTTTATAATAATAATAATAATATTAATGTTACCCCTGCTAGTTTGTTACTTGTTGATTGAAATAATAATCCAGTTTGATTTCAGTGTATTTATATCTAGTGTAATATGTATGAACTAGTTTTATCTTGATTTATTCGTTAGTCTGTATACATATATACACTAGGGAATAGCAAAGCATTACCTTTTGTTATTCAATGTTGTACTTATACATATAGATAATTTTAGAAGTAACAAAGTTCACCAGAAACAAACGCTATCAGTATTACAATGTATTGATGTATTCCGTTCAAATATCATTCACATTATAGATAACAGCTTAAGATGTTAAAAAGTAAACAGGGTTGAAAAAGAGATAAATTCATCACTGACTGAAGTATTACAGTATGCAGAAGATTTAAGGGGAATATGCAGTCGATCGTTTATCGTTAGAATCTCCTTGAACCATGCATGCAGCCCAGGGTGCAATGCTTGGCAGACCTATGTTAAACGTCGCTTAACTGGAAGAGAAGGTTGGGCATGCAGCCAGAAACCTTATCCTGTAAAAGATAAGACCATCGTTAATGAAACTTCTAAGCTTAAATCCATACGTTCCATCCGTAATTTTTTTCCTTCACGTTCCCCAGTGGAACATAGGGCTCCAAGCTAGTGGCTTGAAGTTTCTGTAGCAGTGTTTATTTTACAGGATGGGGTTGCTAGCCTCATGCCTAACCTTTCCTCTTTACCAGCATTATTTCTGGCTCAGCGAGGTGAAGGAGTGAGTCAGCCGGGGATCGAACCCCGGACCATGTGCATGGTCGGCGAGCGTCCTAACCGCTATACCAACGCCATCCAGAATGTGAAGGAATTAAATAAATGAATAAATAAGATAATACAAGCAATCTAACTCTAAAAGACAGAACATCTTGACGTTACTTAAAATGAGGACGGTTTTGTATGAATGTCTTCGAAGTTTTCAATTCACAGATTACCTGAAAAGCCTATTTGAGCACTTTTCCTCTCTTTAGTGAGACGTAATCAGTTTCGTTACTCGTGCATGGACATTAATAACATAAAATCTAGTCTCGTTGTGGAGTTATCCAAGCTGCTATATTGAATATGTACGCCTCAAGTAATAGAAGATAAAAAAGGCAGAAAAAGAGATAAAATCATGCAGTCGAATTCTTTGATTGACATAGAGAATAAAAGTTAATCAAATAAGGGATTGGTCCGTCGATGACTCAGTAGTAGAATGCACACACATGTTCAGGGTTCGATTCCAGACCGGCACATTCATAAACCACTCCTAGTTTACTAGCCTATAGTAAGTGTGAAGTAAGCGAGAGAAGGTTTAAAGTGGGGCTGGCAACTTAGCCTCGTAAAAGACAAGATCACCGCCACTGAAACTTCCCAGTCCAATTGTGAAGCCCTGTATTCCACTTGGATCACAAAGGAATGAAAACATAAAGAATAAAAACAAATAAAGAAATGTTTAAAATATTTTCAGCAAAATGATAATGTGGTACGGTCGATTCGTAGTTATTTCTCCAAACGTAGTTTACGGTTATCATATTTCATTTCATTGGTCGAGTAAATTAGACGATAAGAACCTGTAAGTTCCTTGGCTAGCATATCAGTTTTATCCAAAACTAATCAACTAGTCTCTGGATTTCGCATGAGGCTGTTCTGTCAAATACAAGCTACTACCCAGAAGGTAATGATCGATCACTACGTCGAGCTTCTATTGATATTCTCCATTTATTGGCTATATTTGATAGAACATAACCTTGGAAACCATACTGGTATTTGAATCCGTCCCGTACGGACAGAAATTTGAATTATGAATTTAATGTATGCATAAGTGTAAAATTGAGAATAGCATTCGCATCATTCAGAACTAAGAGATCTGATTATTCCATACTTACATCATTACACTTGCCTAAGTGAACACAACAAATCATGTTATGATTTGGATTATAAGCATTTGAAAAGTATCCGCAAAATCAAATAAGCACATAGACCTTGCTAAACCCTTTATCATTATTAATGGCGAACCCTCTGGTGCGTTGGTGGCACAGCGGTTAAAACTCTCACCGACCATGCACATGGTCCGAGGTTCGATCCCCCGCCGACGCACACCTGATATCAATGGTTGGCCTGCAAAATTTGGGCTACCGATATCACATGCTGAAAATTCCAGACTTTTACCAAAAGTACCGTGTGGTTTCAAGCTATGATCAAAATTTAAAAATTAAAAAAGTTAGACATACTCATAAATATACACCAAAACACAAAATTCAGGAGAGGTGAACTCGGTTTAGATAAAAGGAAGCCAACTTTTATCACTTGATTACCTACACAACAAGCAAAGAAATGCAAGCAGAAGACGTGGAACTCAAACTGTTGACTAGAATGACCTCATAATACTAACTGACTAGTCGGAAATACATCCTACTGCATCATAATTCAGATAACAGTTGAGGATTTCGTAGAAAAAATTTCAATCAAGATAGAATTATGCTTTCTTATAAGATTGTTGGGGGATCTAAGTCTTGTGCTTTTTGGCACTCATCAGCAAGGTGTATCTATAATTTGGGGGAACTCATATCCCTTCTGAAACTCGAATTCGTGTTACCCTGTGGTGCAGTCAGAGACGTCACCACTGAGCTATTCGGGTTTCTTACTGGCCTCCTGTATAACTGTGTTGGGTACTAGTGTAATGCGTCTAGTTCTTTGTTAGGTGAAGATTGAATTCCATCAGTCAAGTTTCCAATCTGGCTACCATGCTGGGTGGCTCGCCGTCATTGTGTACTCCGAACTGTTATTATTATTAGATGATTGGAGGCAAGCGACGGGAAGCCTCGGACCTAGAAAGGACTAGACAGATGATACTACTTACTATCTAGTGTCCAATAAAATTATATGCTCTAATTACATCCCTCATCTTCCTATTTGTCCAAGTTAATTTTGTATTCACAGTAGTTGATTACATTGTATAGAAATGTTTGGTGTCTGTAGACACATCGGCTCCTAGCACGGATGATTTGACGATGTACCATGCGCCAACTTGAAAAACGCGCTCGTGAACACTATCCAGCCTGGCTAGTAAAAGGAGAACGAAAACGTGTATACTGTTCAGTGACAGAACATCTGGTCAATTCAGGACATTCAGCCCTATTCGAAAAATCCTTCAAAATAATATATACAAGATTCAATCAAACCTATCAAAGGTAGTAAAATTAAGACATCTGGGCATAGCCGAGGCACTAGCCATCCAAAAGCTCAAACCCACGCTATGTATCCAAAAGAAATACGTCCAACCCCTGTCCCTGCCATGGCCATCATTAACAGGTAATTCTTCTAATAGTGACTATCCCATTAACTTTCTTATCCAAACTTCCTGTTTATTCATGTTATTTTAAGTTTTTCTTAATCCCTGTTTACACTACCATATTTTCATATCCGAACTTCCTGTCTATTTTGTTATTTCTACATTTCTAACCCCTAATTGCACAATATGTCAATCTTCTCAGTAATTATGATGCTACTTTGTCTGAGCTTTATTCGTCCCCCTGTTTATTATGGCATTTTAATTCCTAATTGTAATTCTATTAATCTGACCCTTGACCAGAAATTATTCTGGAACTTTCCTATCCATTTATTATAAATACACGGATGTACAGCCTAGTTGATGATTTCGTCGAAAAGAAAATTTTCTTCGCTGCAACTGTCTTTTTATTCCCTATGATCAAATGTGTATATTCCGTGATTTGACGATGTCTGACGATTAGCATGATATAATTTATTGGATAGTGGCTGTCAATGGAATCCAGGAGGCCGGTGTTTTGTCCTATATGGGACTCGTCAGCTTGATAGCCAGCAATCTCCACTGAGTGATGGTTCTCCCAGTGAGACTTGGACCTGGCACCCATCGTTTCAAACAACAAACACAGTTTAATGGCTCCTGTCAAATATCACTGAACATAACAGGTTTTTCCGTGCCTTTTGCATCTTCTTTACAGTATTCATCATAACCAGCACTTGATTCCATTTACGTTAGTTTTATTGATCAATAAAGCAAAAGCTACCTGGTGCATGCCACTATGTTAATGCCTATATCTATTCCATATTACTTTCATGTAAGTTCATCTAATAATTTTACAAGGAAACAACTGTTAAATAAATTAAATTTTTTTTAAAAGAAATTTGATAAATCACTACAAAACAACAAAGTTCATTAAGAAAAAGTTAAAAAAACAACTAAAAATCTTATTTGTATAGAAAATATTCTTACTCTATGTTATTCCTATTTTTGTCTTTTACATTTGAAAAGTTTGTAATTTGTATTTCAAGCTTTCGCATCTGTAATTTGTGAACAAATTAGCGCCGAAAGATGAAACTACAAAATGCCTAATGAACTGATGTATTAAATTAAACATTGATGATTTTCAAGTATTGGTTTTGTAGGGAATTCTGTTTGATTGGTTGGAAGACTCCATCATTAGCTGACATTAGTTAGAGACCCATTGAAAAACCTATAGGGAGTACTGGAGAGTTGTTTCGTCGTAGTTTGGGACTCTGAAGCAGTACGCATCCACCACAAGGGTTCGGATCCAGGACCTTATGGTTACAAAGCTAGCGAGCTAGTAGACCATTAAGCCACTGGAACCCAATCCAGCCCATGAATTTCAACTTCTGCCAATTCATGACATAGCACGACCACTTCGCAATGTCTCCTTCAATGAGGTACTGCTTCGCCTTCAACCCGCTGCACCCTACTGGTCACGGTGGGTGCATAATGCTGAAGGGTCCCAAACTAGGTCGGAAGAAACAGCTGTCCAGTACTCCTTGCAGGTTTTCCAATGATTTAGCTAATGATGAAGTCCTCCAAACCATTAAAAACTATGATGAAGAAAAATTCTGGAATTTCAAATAAGTCATTTGAGGATATTAAGTTATCCACTGAAGCCGTATGTTCAGTTACTGAAAGACATTAACTAAATTTGGTTAGCTGACATGTAGCAAGTAATTCTACTGTACGACAATGTGTAATTGGCCGTGTATCTATACAGTTGTGCTCTTCAGATGTCAGTATAACAAAAGAACTTGAACGCTGTGGCGGATTATCACTCCATCGGAGAATAATTTCTTGACTAAACACAGAGTGATATAATATCATATATTTACAACGTTTCTGGTATAATTCATTGCTCATAGCAATATCAAAATATTCATGTAGTTTATAAAATTTATAAAGTTCTACTGTTTTTCAGTATCTGATTTCATTATATCTGGTACTGTCAAAGAGTCAGTCCGGTTGCATATGAAGGTTGTTTATTCAGTGTCATGTATTAGGAAGTGCTGATTTTAATGAGTTATTGATCACCAGAAAGGCATCACTACTATTTATGTTAGTATAATCGGTCACGTTATATCACAAATAAGCAGAAGCTGGAAACACAGACGATCGATTTCTCACCTGGGATCAGAACAGGGAAGTGTTAGGCACAATTCATGATCTCATATAGGGAATTAAGTGCTTACTGTCAAATACCTCCCAATTAGTGCTGTGCTTTCATGTGTTCAATAGTTCTTAAACCTATTGTGGTTCACAAAGAAGACTAGTCTAACATGAATCAGTTCTCTAAGAACTTTGGGAGTGAATTTGATCATTGCTGATTGATTTACAAAATGTACTTCTATTTATTATATCAGAGTTTTTGAACCTTAATCTCATTGTCACCATTTGAGTAACTATAGCCCAAATTTAGCTGTCAGTAAACACGACTTAGAGACAATTTCATAACGCTGATGAAAAAGGTATTTCATACATTTGGTTCCCTTGATAAATTTCGATACAGAAAGAAAGACCAGATTTGCAGTATAAAATGATATCATTCTATTTCACAGGTTCTCATCAGCTGCAAACTACCTGAAATTACAATGGTTACAATTAATAACATTTCATACTTCATTGTTTGAAAGGTAATACAGAAAGCATTATAAGATAAACGCATCCGGAATATAAGGATTACAATTTTTGTAGCTTAAGTTACCATCAATTTATATACTATCAATCTATGGCAAAAGTCCATCTACAGAAAAGAAACTTGGACCGGACAATACCTTCACTACAACAGCTTCTGCCCTATGAGCTATAAGCGAGGATTAGTAAGGACACTGTACGACAGGGCTAGGAGGTTATGTTCGCCCAACAAGATAGAAGAAGAATTAAGCTTCGTTGAAAAATGCCTTAAGGAGAACGGGTATCCAAAAGGATTTATCCAAAAGTACAGCAAAGAAAGAGATGAGAAAGAGAAGCATCCAACAGTTGAAAAGAAAAAAGTATTCATTTGCCTCCCATACAAAGGAGAAACAGTATCGCGAAAGATTAAAAAAAGGATGAAAGGAGCAATCAAGAGATGCTTCCCTGCAGCCAATCTAGTGACACTATATAGTACTACATGCTCTATAAGCCAATCGAAACTGGATAAATACCCTGCTGATGTTACCTCCAACTGCATTTATAAATTTACGTGCACCTGCGGCAGCAAGTACATCGAAAGGAGAGAAAGAAGGGCTTCTATCCGGTTTTCAGAGCATATTCCGAGAAACTTATGCTTAAAAGGAAGCAAATATTTACAAAGTGCAATTACCAGACACCTTGTAGATACAGGCCATTTTGTTGAGATTTCCAAATCCTTCAAAATATTAAACATACAAAGGACAGCGAATCTACTACGATTTGCTGAAGCAATTGCAATCAAACGCTTCGGACCAAACTTATGCACACAGAAAGAGAGTGTAGTCAATCTCTCACTCCCTTGGTAACCATATCACTTTCATTACAGTGATTACTCATAGACACTAGTGAGTTCAACTCACTAAGCAAGTTTTCAAATTGATGAACTTTGACCTTGTTGAGTTGCCATGTTGACACTGTTTATTAGATTTTTCTGTATTCTGTCTTCTCTCACCCCCCCCTTTTTCTTTCTTTTTGCCATAGATTGATAGTATATAAATTGATGGTAACTTAAGCTACAAAAATTGTAATCCTTATATTCCGGATGCGTTTATCTTATAATGCTTTCTGTATTACCTTTCAAACAATGAAGTATGAAATGTTATTAATTGTAACCATTGTAATTTCAGGTAGTTTGCAGCTGATGAGAACCTGTGAAATAGAATGATATCATTTTATACTGCAAATCTGGTCTTTCTTTCTCTATCGAAAAAGGTATTTATTATGAATTTGTATCAAAACAGTAAGTGAGAAAGGCTGCTATAATTGTTAAAAGGTAATCAGTCAGCAAAGAAATGTTTCAAACAAGAGACAAGAACAAAATCAACTGCAGTAACTTCCTTGGTAATCTTCTGCAGGCAGCATAAGGAAAAAGATCCGGATTTTCAACAACAATATCAAGTTGGTCTTCCTATACGGGTCAGAAACTTGCACTGCGTGTCACGGAAAGGATTTTCAACAGGCCACTGCAGACTTTTATCAACAGTTGCCTTCTCTGGCTCCTTAATGAAGATCAAATGGCTAGCCAGAAGGAATTGGCAACAAGAAAATATGGGAACAGACCAACCAAGAGCCGATCGCTCAACAAATATGTAGGAGAGAATGGAGATGGATCGGGTATACATTGAGGAAACCGTCGAATGACATCGCATGTCAGGCCAACGCTCGAGTGGTTCGTCCTAGGGTAACATGGAGGAGATCGTTTGTGGAAGAGATGAGACATTATGGGCAATCGTGAACTCAGCTGAACAGGATGGTAGAAAATAGAAGAAGGTGGAGATGTGTAGTTGAAGCCCTATGTTCCACTAGGAACCCAAGGGAACGATAATAATAATGTTCCTTGAATTAGTAGTACGAAGTATATTTTAACATTCAGTACTGTATACTGCTCAGCGGTGCACTTTGCAGACGTTAAAATGTAGATAAAGAAATATTTTCAACCAAAGAAAATGAAGAGACCTTACAGTTGAGAGTGTAAAGTAGACATATTACGAAACTGATAGTGGGATTTTAAAAAGAATAAATAAATAGTTCTAGTACGCAAAGCTAGGAACTCCGGTGGTGGAAACCAGAGATTTCAGCAGTACTAGAATGTTAGTAAAATCTTTTAAATTGGTTTGATTTCAATTAATAAACAATGTAGCTAAATAACTAGACGAAAGATAGGCTCATGAGTATGGTTACTGACTGATTTACATTCTCCTTTCGACTGTCATACTGGTCGAATTGTCCGTTCTCATGATACACATAGACCTACTTAAATACTCCTACGGCAGAGACTTTATTTCATATTAATTTATTTAGTAGTACTACAGCGTTCTGAGAGCTTCGTTGTTCATAATCAGGTAATAATCCCTGTCCTTTGATTCTTAACAGTAGCAGACTCTTCATACCTCCGGGACTGACACTGCGTAGTAGCTGACCCAGTGAGTAGATACTCAATCCTCAGCTCCTTTGTCTATCTAACTACATTGGAGGTTACCATATTTGGCCGTGTATTTCACTGTATGCAAAGAGCAGTTTTCTCTGAATCAGTTAGTCGCGTTGTGTGTGCTATATTAAGCCGACAGATAGAATAAGATTTCACACGACCATAATGCTTGAATCCGACTCCTCGAAAAGAAGGAACTTCCTTTTGAAATGTGAGAATTAAGAAGCAAGCACTCTTCAAATAACAATTTCAAAGGTAAGTCTATGAAAGAGGAAGAAAAGTACAAACTCAAACTACATTCACAAACACCTCGTCAGTCCTGTTGAATTACTTCAATTATTAAACTTCTTTTCGTCATATTCATCAGTATGCTTCAAACATTATTTCTGAGTCATAATATTTGCGAACAACCCATAAGATGATATCTTTTTAAAACCAAGAAACCTTCACTTATAAATGGAAGTCCCTGCTTCTCTTTGGAGAACTGATGATGATGTCTTGCATAATAATGAAACGTTTGCCAACCAGAACCTCAGCCTAAGGAATTTAATGTACTAAAGTTTAATGAATAGAGTCAAGTAGTAGGTTGACAATAGTGATGCACAAGGGTTTTGTTTTTCTCCAAGCAAGTACGTAAACAGGATCTCTTTCAGTATTTTAACAACACCTAAAGTATTTCTTAAGTTCTTTTTCATAACAGATAAAGAGTGACAAGAACAAATCAATAGTGATAATTACTCTAAAAATAATCCAGAACCATATCCATTTGTATAGAAAGCGTCAAATTTTCTGACTAAGTTTCTGCATAGAACTTTACACAGAAGTGAATCAGTTTAAGGTTACGACATTCCATGAAGGGAGCTAAGGTAAGAGAGATTCAAAGAAGATTCAAAAGAACTCCAATGAGCATAAATGTGAGGGAGAAAGAATAGTGACACTGAAAGACCAAAATGAATGAATGCGTCTGTGCTGCGAAGAACGATTTTCAGCCACACCATCAATAGTCTCCAACCATTGGTTCTTAGCATCCCTAAGACCCCAGCCAGGCAATCTACACTTCTCTACTTGGTTGGCCCAAACCAACTATCAACGACTTAATGGACTAATACAACATTTTGGTTTGACTACCTCTAGCTCTTTTCCAACCTAATCCTACGACGGCTAACACTTCTCGTGGAGGATGGCATTGGCTCAATATGCGCAAAAAGTGCCCTAGGCATCTCAGTCGATGTAGCTTCACAGTTTTTTTGACCAACTTGCCCTCCTCTCAAATTATTACAAAAAAGAACAACTCAACTACAGGTGGAACTGACAAGAAAATCATAGCAAGAATCGGGAAAGCAAGAAAAGCTTTCACTACTCTCAAGTCTGTGTGGAGGTCAACGGCATTCAGCGTCAAAAATAAGATCCGGATTTTCAACTCCAATGTGAAGTCAGTCAGTGCTACTAAACGGATCAGAGACTTGCACTGCGCGTCATAAAGAGCATCTCAAACAAACTACAAACCCTCATTAACAGTTGTCTTCGCTCAATACTCAAGATCAGATGGCTGGCCAGAAAAGATCAGCAACAGAGAGGGATCTTTGGGAGCGAACCAACCAGGAACCGATTGTGAAACAAACAGGCAGGAAGAAATGGAGATGGATTGGCCATACTCTGAGGAAACCATCAAGTGACATCACTAGACAAGCCATTGCTCGAGTGGAATCCGAAAGGGAAGCGGCGAGTTGGTCGTCAGTGCAAGGGTGACTTGGAGGAGGTCATGTGAAGAGGAGATGAAGGCATGTGGGCAGACTTGAAGCCAGGTGAAAACTCTAGCAGAGAACCGAACACAATGGAGACGCACGGCTGAAGCCCTATGTTCCTCTAGGAATTAAAGGAAACAATAATAATAATACTACATTATAAAACCTAGACTAGATCCACACGACATGTGTCTCAGAGACACTGAAGACTGGAAAAGATAAACGAGACTGAGATGATTTTGTTAAATATGCTTTTATATTTCTTGAAACAAATAATTCAGTATGCATAATTAGCTCACATTATCGGTATATTAACATTAACAAGAATAGAGAAAACAACATTTAATTCTGTTCATTATTGAACCAGTTTCAAAGGTAACACAAAACTTTGAATACATATATATATATATATATATATATATATATATAATGTTGAGACAATTCTCAAGAAAAAACATTTGAAACTTCCATACAGGATATATATAATATCTAAAGGAAAAGGTACATCATTGGGCTTTTTTTTCCAGTTTCTTTATACATTGGACACATATTATATATATATATATATATATATATATATATATATATATATATATATATATATATATATGAGAGAGAGTGAGTGGTAAACTGACTGATTCACTTTTCTGAATGGTGATTAGTACTATTTATTTCACAATCATCTTGAAGTATACGATGGTAACCTTCTGTGGAGATTGCATCTAAATCATCGAAATTATTTGCTTCCCAATAAAGTAGTTTTTCAGCACCTGCAGAAACACAATACAGAACAGACGTAGGGAGAATTTTTAACATGTTCTGTGTAAAAATTTACCTGAGTTAAAAAACAGAATTTATCTATTTCAAATTGATATTGAAGCTTATACTGATGTACCATACAAACAAAACAAAGGAAGCAGCTAATATTGTCAAATGAGAACTGTCGTATTGGCAATATTTTGGATAAAATGATTACACACAGTGACACTGACAGTTAGTTATACTTTGGACACGTGATTTGCCTTTACTCTTTTTTCTACGTCTTAGAGTTCACTGTATGAAGGTGAAAGTACCACTACTTCGGGCTACGTTATAAGTAGAAACAGAAACAGAACTCATCGAGTAATTAATGGATCTTCTCAATTGCTCACGTTGATCCATAACAGATCGCTTTAATGAAATGTATATATCTGGCACAATACGTACAGAAGTGAAAATTATATTATTGCAATACGAAGTTAACTTAAATGAAAGATCGTTCTACTCGCATTGAATTAGACGACAGAACGTCTTGAATAAGTTCATTTGCTGAGTGCAGTAGCGTGAATACTATAAACTTCAACATAAACACATATTATTCTTTGATTGGACACTAGTAACTAGTGTGATGTGTTTAGTCCTTTATTTGGTGAAGACTGAATTCTGTCAGTCAGGTTTGCAATGTGGCCACCATTCTAGGTGGCTCGCCACCACAGTGCACTTTGATTTGATGATATTATACGGTTGGAGTCAATCGGCAGGAAGCCTTGCTTCACCTAGGTTTCGTGATAGTTGGCAGTCATCAGCAAGGGTGTTTGCAACCTTTAGGGAACTCATGTCCCTTCTGAGATTCGAACCCTAGTCACCCAGTGCTGCAGTCAGAGACGTTACCACTGAGCTATTCGGGCTCGTTATTGACTTCCTGTAGGACTGTTTTGGATACAAGGTTGCAAATACGCCTTGATGACGAGTACCAACTATCACGAAACCTAGGTGAAGCAAGGCTTCCTGCAGATCGCCTCCAACCATTTAACATATTATTCTGCCCAATTTGTTCTCCATTCAATTATCACGTACATCGAGGGAAAACAATTGTAAGACATCTGACGGTAAATACTATCATATTTATACATTCATTTTCAAATTTATGTGAAAATATTTTGAAATGTATTTCAGTAATGGTTAACTCATGACAATACAATTCGTGTATAACATCCTAGTATAAAACTCTTAGATTCTTTGATCATAAAAATATTACTACTGCCAATAATAACCACTCCTTAATTAACATGAACGTATAACTGCAGAACATGAGAAAGAAGGTATCAAAGGAATATTTCATCAATGTAAATTTCCTCAAGAACCCATATCAGTTAGCGAGTTAGTGAAATTTTAAAAGACTGATTACTGAACAAAGAATATTCTTTTCGATAACTTCATCAAACTCCACAGTTCCACTAGACTGGATTTGAAGCCTTGTATTTCCATGGTGGAGGATGGAATTAGATTCCTTGTCTGACTAAACAGGTTTTCAAATTGAATATTTGTATCTAAGTGATTAACTCGGTTGCGTCTGTCACAAAATCTCAGGCCAAGAGAAAGCACCTCGAGTCTCAATTTACTTAATTCAACACTACTATGATTGTGGACGTACTTTTTAGGATCTGCTGGAAATTTACTAGCCTCTGGCTTCCTTCTAAGTCCTTTCATAAGCTCTATCTGCTTCTTCTGTGCTCTTCGTTCACTAACTTGAGTAACGTATTCCACAAAAGGCGTTCTAAGGTCTTCTGGTAGTTCGTCTACTGCATATTGTCTGCGGGCGATGTTCATTTCATTCTCTTGTATATATGCAGAAAAAGAGTGTGTTGGTTTAATGCATTTCGTTTCAACGTTTTCTTATTGGGATGAACTCTGCTTCGACTCAGAGATTTGTAATAAACTTTAGGATATTGATATGATTCGTTGTAACTGTTAATGAAGTCTAACATTTTTTTCACAGAGCTTAGCGTTATATTTCAGGTACTCATTGAGAATCTTCAACGCTACAGACTGCTCACAACATTTCAGGCGATTGAAAATGCCCATTGTCTCAACTACAGGAGGAACGGACGAGGATGTCAAATCGAGAATCGGGAAGGCGAGAAACACATTCACCAACCTGAAACCAATCTGGAAATCTTCATCACTCAACTCAGCATCAACAACAAAATTCGGATTTTCAATACAAACGTCAAGTCAGTCAGTTCTTCTATACGGATCAGAAACTTGGTGGGTCACAAAGAATATTTACAACAGCCTGTTGCAAACCTTTATCAACAGCTGTCTTCCCTCTGTACTGAAGATCAGATGGCCGGAAAGAATCACAAACAAGAAGCTATGGGAACAATCAAAACAGGAACCAATCGCCCAACAAATATGCAGGAGAAAGTGGAGATGGATTGGACACTCATTGAGGAGGCCGCTGGGTGACATCGCGCGTCAGACCCTCGAGTGGAACCCGAAAAATAAGCTGTGAGTGGGACGTCCAAGGGTGATATGGAGGAGATCGTGTGAAGAGGAGTTGAAACAGTATGGACTAAGATGGATGCAAGTGAAAAGTACAGGAGAAGACAGAAGCAAGTGGAGACGTGTAGTTGAAACCCTATGTTCCACTAGGAACCTAAGGGAACAATAATAATATAATAATTAGAAATTTTGAAAAGACTGATTACTGAACAAAGAATACTCTTTTAGATAACTTCATTAGGTTCTACAGTTCCACTAAGCCTGATTTGAAGATATTCAGATATTCATTTTGAAAAGTTGTTTAGTCAGACAAGGAATCTAGTTCCATCCTCCACCATGGAACTACAACGCTTCAAATCCAGTCTAATGGAACTATGGAGTTTGATGAAGTTATCGAAAAGAATATTCTTTGTTCAGTAATCAGTCTTTTGAAATTTCTAATGGGCATTTTTGACCAACTGAATCAGTGAAACCAGGGAGCACTGGACAGCCATTTCATCTTAGTTTGAGGCTCTTTAGCAGTGAGAACCCATGACTTCACCACAGATCGAACCGAGAACTTCCATATTACAAGAACAGCTCATTGACCATTCGGCTACTGAATAGGAATTCGATGACCCGTGAATTTTAACTCTTATCAACTCATAATATAGCACTAAGGCCAATCAGTGCTGTAGATGAGCATTCATGTCATCTGAAACTGTTAACTGTAATGGACACAAATTCTCACTAGAACTCTACGACATCCATCCAGTAGGCAGTAGTGACCTGGAGATTGATATTCAGATTTTGGGCTTGGTGGAGATGTTAATCGCGACAGATAGATAGACTGTATGATAAACAGCCAATCAATAATATGTGACCTTTCTTGTCGCGATTATTGGCCAATTTATTGTTACTCTCACCACGTGATGACCTTGAATGTTCTTTTTTGTCTGTCACTTTACTTGTATATACATGTAATTAACTGACTGTTCATTTTGTCCGTACCTTCAATACTGTCCGGTACGTTTTTGTCCTATTTTTTGTGATGACAATGGATTTGTACATTTTTCTTGGTGTAATGGTATGATTTATTTTATGTTTTAGAAACAGATAAAGTTAAAGTCAAGTTATTCTGTTTTAACTATTGCTAAGCCCAGACTCTGTGTTGTCAGTATTGAGGGAGGACTAAATCTGTAGGATAAAAAATAATCCTACAAAGTTTCGGACAGTATGTCAGATGAAAGTTATGAAACTATGCCGTCGTTAACTCCACAATTAGGAAAGAGTAATGAAGCTGATTTCCTTGGAAGCAACGAGTATGAATCACGCTATATGGTAGAATTGGAGCTAGCGAAATTGCGCATAGTCCAAAAGGAGAAAGAAATGGAATTAGAAAGATTACGACAAGGTAGACGCGAATGTTCTTGTCACAATAAATCGCCTTACAAACCTTCTACTTCTCATAAAGTCTCTGTATCTCCTAATGATGAGTCCGCCAAAACCATATCTAAGTTTCTGGACATGCTTAAAGCATATCAATATTTTAAGTGGAATGCCGATGAACTTGAGTGTTGGATCAATGAAAAACTGCAAACATATACAAATGAGGATTTTAATGAACTCAGTAATCTTCAGCTGAAAAAACAGAAACATCAAGAGTTTGAGTTCGAAGTAACAGTTCATGCTGAAACACTCTCAGCTCTAGATTCTACGGGAGAAGAAATGATTGGTCAGGGACACTTCGCAACAGATATTATCAAAAACCGTCTTGATGAATTGCATGCCCTGTGGGAAAGGCTTATGGCTATTTTCAGAGAAAAATCACGTCTTATTAACCTAACGCTTAAATTTGTCCAGTTTTCAAGCCAAGTCGATGAGATACTTTTCTGGATACGTGAAAGAGAAACTTACGTAACATCAGAGGTTTTAGGTCAAGACTTGGAAGATGTTGAGACACTTCAAAAAGGGTTTAATGAGTTTACAAAGGATCTCGAGAATCAAGAAAGTCGTGTCGAAGACATCTATCGGAAGGCAGATGAACTTCTAAAAGAGAAATTTCCTGAGGATGCCCTAGTCATAGAAAAGTTCAGACAGGTCCGCGAAGCTCTAGAACGTCTGAAGGATCTGGTTAGAAAACGACAAGAAAAGCTCCTGGAAGCCTATGAGATACAGTGCTTCTTTAGAAACATAGATAGAGCTATATCGTGGGTGAATGAAAAGTCTATTCCCTTATCCATTGAGGACTGTGGTCGTGATCTTGCCTCAGTCCAAGCCTTACAAATGAAGCACGAAGCATTAGAAAGGGATTTGACTGCTCCAGATGAAAAGATTGTTCAACTTGGAGATGATGCTAAGGCGCTTGCACAGAAGCATCCTGATTCGCTAGACACTATACAAGGCAAGTATGACGAACTAATTACTGCATGGGATAAGCTGAAAAGTCAGGCTGTAGATAGGAGAGGTAAACTGGAAGAGTCATTCAAGATGCATCGCTTTTTGGCTGACTGGAGAGACTTGAGTATCTGGATGAATGACATGAAGACGTTAATATCGGCGGATGATTTGACAAAGGATGTAGCTGGTGCTGAAGCCCAAGTAGAGCGACATAAGGAATACACCACTGAGATAAATTCTCGAGCTGACAGTTTCGATACATGCATGCAAGAAGGGCAGGCATTACTAAGTGTTGGCCATCCCTGTAGTGAAGACATAGCTGCTAAACTTTACACCCTTGAAAGAGAGAGAGCCTCCCTGATGCAGTTGTGTGAGGAAAGACGTGAACAGCTAGAACAGTGTATGGGCCTTCAGTATTTTTACCGCGACGCTGAACAGTCGGAATCTTGGATTGGTAAGCAAGAGGCCCTCTTAGAAATAAATGATGTGGGAGACTCACTCGATTCTGTGGAAGCACTTATAAGGAAACATGAAGACTTCGTAAAGTCACTTTTAGCACAAGAAGAAAAGATGCGACAACTTGATGAATTCGCTGCAGAATTAATCGAATCAAACCACTATGCGGCTGCACAGGTTGATGAGATTCAGGAAGGTCTTCAAAGTAGACGAAATGCGTTAAAGGAGAAAGCTCAGAACCGCCGTCAGCGTCTTGAAGATTCCCACCGTTACCAAATGTTCGATAGAGATGCAGATGAAATGCAGTCATGGATATCAGGAAGACTTAAAAATGCACTTGATGAAAGTTACAAAGAGTCCACGAACTTGCGAACAAAGGTGCAGAAGCATCAGATTTTTGAGACAGAAATACAAGCGAACCAATCCCGCTTTGAAGGTATTAAAAAGACAGGTCAGGATTTGTTAATTGCAAACCACTACAACTCACAAGAATTAAAGGTAAAGATTGAACAGTTGGATGAAACTTGGTCTCATCTCATAAATGCCGTGAGAGACAAGAAGAAAAATTTAGATCAAGCAAGTAGGCAACAACAGTTCGCTCACAACATAGAAGATGTCGAGTTATGGTTGAATGATGTTGAAGCTCAGATAGCCTCAGAGGATGTCGGTCATGATCTAACCGGTGTGATGAAGGCACAAAAGCGGCACAACTTGCTTGAATCTGATGAAGCTACTCATCGTGAACGTATAGATACATTCAAAGTCCAGGCTGACACGCTTGCTGCAGAAAGTCATTTCGACGCTCCTATTATCCAAGAAAAACAAAGGCAGTTAGCCCAACGTTACCATGACCTGCAAATCCCTCTAAGTCAACGTCGTGAGAAGTTAAGAGATGCCCTTCCCTCAGACACATCTTTGCAGCCTGAATATGGTGACTATAGTGAGCTGATGAAGTTACTAGTCGATTGTTGTAAAGATTTTAAAGCATATTCGCTTAACCAAATCGAATCAGAAATGTGGCATCAGTTTGCTGAAAGCTTCACTACTGGCTCAGTAGCCACTCACAAAGATGCCTTCAGGTTATGGGTTAAAGATAAGAACCCTGTTGTTGAAAAGTATATTGGGTTTATAGAGTCATACCGTGATCCCTTTGGTGTTCGTGCAAGGTTTGAATCATTTGTCGCTGTTGTAAATAGATCAGTGTCTAAAAAATTCCAACGACTTGTGAATAATGCTGAAAGGTTGTTAACAAATTTACCATGGCCTTCTACATTTGAAAAAGTTAATTTCTTACAGCCAGACCTTACTAGTTTGGATGTAGTTACGTTTGAAACTTCTGGAATTCCTGTTGGAACTAATATTCCTAACTATGATGATGTACGACATGTTGATGGATTTAAAAATGTTTCTTTGAATAATGTACTTAGTGTTCGTCTCGAGGATCCTAAACCAGAATTTCTACGTAATGAAGACAAACAAATGTACGTGGAACATGCTGAAAGTTCCTTTGAATTACAAGTTGGACTTCATGAACTGATGGGATATGGTTCGGGTAAACTGTTTTGGTGTGATTGTTATGGAAAACGAAATTTCCACACGAAAACTACTGAATATGTCATAAATGCAGATCCTGTAAAAGGTTGGTATGAACCAAGAGAAACGTATGACAGCAAGTTTCCAAACCTTCCATCTGCAATAGATAAGTGTCGAGCTGAGTGTGTTGGAATTTATTTATCTGATTTACCTCTTGTTCTGGAGCAGTTCGGTTTGAATACCAACTGTGCTCAAGGCGATGTCCCAGATGCAGTCTATATTAATTGGTTGTCAATGATTCCTTCAGTTGTAACTTCCATTGAGTTTTATTCTCCAACAGAAAATGCTGTTGACATTGGATCATGGTGTCAAGCACATTATTGTGCTCGTTATGCGATTCTGCAAGTTTTGATTGAAGCTGACGATTCTATGGGACGTACACATAAAGTAGTCGGTGAGGACGATGCATCTGATTTGTGTATTTCCTTAGTTCCAAAAAGGCTTTTAACTGCGGCTCGTTCAGCAATTGGTGAATTCTTACGGAAATTACAATATTACAAAGGTAAAGCGAATGCTATGTATGGATATGCTTTCTCCCAACACTATAGTCAACTACTTCCAAAATATTTGACTGATTTGCTCTGGCATAAATGGCTACGTGGATATCTTCTGATGCTGCAAACAAGATCTAAGTGGTTGGATATAAAGCACAACCTACAACCTGATGATCTCGTCTTAGTTAACAGTGCTGACACACAGAGAGGTCTCTGGCGAAAGGCTATAGTTAAGCAGATGTACTATGACCAAGATGGCCACGTCAGGACACTGTGTTTGAAAACTTCAACTCAAGAAGTGGAACAAGATATAAGAAGCGTACGAAAGGTCAACGTGGTGGTCGTTCGCGGGGAGTGTTAATCGCGACAGATAGATAGACTGTATGATAAACAGCCAATCAATAATATGTGACCTTTCTTGTCGCGATTATTGGCCAATTTATTGTTACTCTCACCACGTGATGACCTTGAATGTTCTTTTTTGTCTGTCACTTTACTTGTATATACATGTAATTAACTGACTGTTCATTTTGTCCGTACCTTCAATACTGTCCGGTACGTTTTTGTCCTATTTTTTGTGATGACAATGGATTTGTACATTTTTCTTGGTGTAATGGTATGATTTATTTTATGTTTTAGAAACAGATAAAGTTAAAGTCAAGTTATTCTGTTTTAACTATTGCTAAGCCCAGACTCTGTGTTGTCAGTATTGAGGGAGGACTAAATCTGTAGGATAAAAAATAATCCTACAGGAGATTTGGATTAATTTCAATGTTTTCTTTTTTATTAATTAGTATTTGGTAGAATTGAACAAATGACAAAACAGTGGAAACCTTTAAACAACGCATATAAGCATAGAATAGTGTTATTGATGACAGAGACCTTCAAGTGGGGTGACACACTTATCAAGTGCAGTTCCAAAAGATGAAGCAGTGTTACTATGCGATTTAGTCTGCAAAATGATGATAATAATAATAAATTTCTGCAAACAGTATGTTTCAAACTATCATAAAACTCACCAACAGATCTGAATCGCTTCTTTTTATGACGAAATATTCTGAAAAGGCCTAAATTAGAAGCGTCTGAACGGCGTGGCTGACTTAGCGCTGTAAAAGTACCAGGACTATCTGGAAATATAAATAAAACATATATTCAAAAATTATAGATTTCTATAAAACAGTGATAATGAAGACATAACCAATTCAAAGAAAATTATTGTGAACTATTGGTAACATCGCATACTAAATATTTCTCTGTAAGGGTGCACTTTCTAAATAAAATAATAGTGTAATCTTCATTAGATCATTACACTCGCTTTTTTTCAAAAAAGGCTTACTATGAAACTCCATTATAGATAAGATTTTATTTTGATAAATCACACAGTGTGTGTGATCACTGTGTGATTTATCAAAATAAAATTTTATCTATAGTGGAGTTATACTCTACCACAGTGCCCAAGTTTTATACTTATATTACTATGATACTTATTAGACTCATTCTTAAGTTTAAAATGAACAGAATTCTGACAGTTTAGAAAATACAATGAGTGAGTATATTAGTTGGTAGGATTTATATACAATATAATTTACTGCATCAACCTTTTACTCAGAGACGCAGACACTACACTGAGATGGTTAGGACATGTGTTACGTATGCCTAGTCATCGCCTTCCTCGACGGGCAATGTTAGCTGATATAGGGTCAGGCTGGAAAAGAGCTAGCGGCGGTCAAACGAAAACATGGAACCAGTCAATGAAATCCACAACAGTTAGTCTAGGCCACGTAGGGACGGTAAAAACCAATGGGCAAAGTTAAACTTTAAGCACCAGTAACTACCAATCAGCAAACGACCTTGAACGGACCAATCACATGAAAGAGGCGTTTATGATAAGTGGTAATGTATATTCATATAAAAATACATAAAATATAGGATAAGACAGTTACAACGGGTATCTTTCACGGACATGAGACAAAAACATTTCCCAATTCAGCATCGGACTGTCAATAGAAAAGTCACACCACATTCTGTACATATATTCATCTAAATGACTATAAATGAGATCCTTTTGGGATCCATTTATAGCCCTTATCCGATTTTTCAACCGGCCCCAAAATCCTTCAATAGAATTTGTATGAGTTCCGGTAACTGGATCCACGAAATCGTTTGAATGGTTCACTCGGTGATGACTATATCCCAAGGATGAAAGGGAATTGTAACCTTTCCACTCATCCGTGTGTATAATTGAACCGCGTTTGACGAGTCTCGTTATTATAGGTATTAACGTTGTCGCCTTTCTATCTCGTATTCTTTCAACGAATCCCTTTCGGAGGGAAGTATCGTATTAACCTATCACCCAGATATTATTCGCACGCTGGCGACCACGGTTGTATTTCTTTTTCAGCAATACAGTTTCATCCACGTGCACAACAACGTCTTCTCCGCCCAACAACGAAGTGATCTTCTCCATTTTCCAGGATGCAATATCTCTGCAATGCTGGTACCATTGAACTGTTGAGACGAGGCTGTTCTCCGTCTCCGCAGCAGCTGCTCTCACTGGCTGTTTTAATACCCAGTAGTTGCAGATATATAAAATTTGCGTCAAGGAGAGGTGTGACCTTGCAAAAAAAGTTCCTACGAAATATTAAAATTATCAACTTACCTTCTCTAATGCTAATACGCTTGGAGCATATACCACAACGATGAATAAATCCATCAATTGCCCTACTATAGCTTTTTAAGGTCATTATACCGCCACACGAACAACTTCGCTCCTTCCGCAGCAACCCTAAATCCAGACAATACTGGAAAACAGTATCCTCCTCGAATTGCAAACGTAACCTTGTAAGGGCTCGCATTTGAAATGAATCAACCGCTATACAACATTGAACTACGTTCGTGAATCTCATTGGATAAATCGACGTCGTTCGGTGATTGGTAGTTACTGGTGCTTAAAGTTTAACTTGGCCAACCAATGGTTGGAAACAATTGGTGACATGGCTCAAAATCGTTCTCAGTGGCGCAGATGCATCCACTCCTTGTGACTCATGATTTCCAATGAAATTGTTTTGTTCTTCGTTATTACTATTCCTTTGTCTCACACCTCTGTTTACTGTCTCTAATATGCATTTCTCCTACTTTCTTCTCTTGCTTTGTGTGCTACAAGGAGGGAGTGTGGCGACTTGAACTGCCGCACATCGGTGCAAAGTTCTATGTCAAAAACAGACAGACAGACAGACACTACTCAGTACGGATGCAGTATTAGCTTAGAATTCTCAGTGAAAATGAAAGTAGATTAAATATTTCCACTTGTGACTGTATCTAATACTTCAAACGGATTTGTAAGAGCGAAAACTAGCATAAAATAATAGAAATCCAGTATGTATCTACGACTCCGCTATGTACAATGGTGTTCACCTTTGTAGACCTTATCTTGCATGATGGTGATTTCAGAATATGTCCCATCTTCATATCCCATCTCTCAGTACATAACAATTTCAATTTATCATTGTTGAAGTGCACCAAATTTCTATAGCCTATTTCAGTTTACTGAAAATAAGCATAATAGTATAATTCAATACTGTAAATAACATTTATCTTCTGACAAGTTCCCTCATTGTATCACTGTGCGTTGTATCAAGTAAACTTATCTAACATGGAATTATATTCTACCACAGTGCCCTAATCATTTGGTTATTATGCAATGGCCCAGTAAATTTATACCTATTTACAAGTCGTTTCCATGTCAATGTTTGTACTATCTCGAAAATTGAGAAAATATCATTTTTACCATTAATCCTTTATCAATGTTCTTAATATTTCTACCCTAATGATTGAAAATTTCATGATTAAAAAAAACTGTACTTTGACACAGAAGAATCTAGAGATGGCATGGAGTTGCAGAAAAAAGTAAATATTAGAAATTCACTGGATTCTACCCAATTTATCCGTTTTTCTTTGTTTGGATTTATTCAAGAAATGAGTAATAGTAACATTGCGTCGGTTGTTGAGTGATAGAATACTCGCACACTTCATCTGGATTTAATTCCCAACCGATGCACCCCTAAACCTCGCTTAACCAGTAGTAAGCTCAATAAAAAAGGAAGGTTGAGTGTAAAAGCAATACCACTACTGCTGAAAGTCCAAAGCTCAAGCTTGAAGCCCTATGTTCTACTCGGAACGCAAAGGAATAAAAATAAATAATTGCATTATTATAAATTTAACTGTCCTCATATTTTAGCAGTAAATGTTGTTTATGAAATAATGCATAACAGACTAACTATCGATTCAGGAATTACTTACCAGCAGCAATATAAGTAGGCGGTGGTACAAAATGTACAGGAGGACCGAAAGATGTTGTATGAGGTGGAACAGAAGGTGAATCATCGGATGCTTCTAATTTACTATCTCTTCTAGACAATAGATCTGAAACTGTAGAACCAGAAAGGTGTGCAGAATCTGAATCAACAGCTGTCTGAGGTTTCCAACTACCAGTTGCTCCGATAACAGCCATAGCAGAAGCAAGAGCAGCTGCAGTAGGCGCTGTTGTTGAATCTGAAGCCAAAGAGCTAAGACCTGCTACGACACCTGCAAGCTGACGTGACGGACCAAGTAATGCCAAAGAACTAACGTTGCTACAACTACCCATCGGTTCATCTGTTGCTCCACGTTTCCCATGACGTAAGACACCTGAACTTAAAATACGAGTTGACTTCAAACGACTAGCCAGTGAATGGGCTCTTGATGTTACAGCTGGACTGCCTGAACTAACTGGTGAATCAGTTCTATGTGAATCACTAATTAAATCTGAATTATTGTTAGAATTTGTTGATGTAACTCCAAGTAAAGCCGAACGCTTACATAAAGCGTCACTTTGTTTCGAATCTACCAAAGAAGGAAGTAAAAATAAGGCAAGTTTTTAAAGTATATTTAACAAAAGAGTACCACAGATATTATTATGACGCATAAAACCCAGTTTATTTCGCAATTACATTAGGCCTGAATAATTTTCTTGACAATATTACTTTCATGTAGTTAATATTTTAAATGAAAACTGGAGCAAGTACATAACAGCGGTTATGACTCTCGCCGACCCATGTACATGGTCCGGGGTTCGATCCCCTGCGGACGTGGACCTGATATCTATGGTCAGCCTGCAAAATTTGGACTACCGATATCCATGCTGATAATTCCATACTTGTACTGAATACACGGTGTGGCATCAAGCTGTAATCAAAAATAATTTTTTTTTTAAATAAGTCAAACAAGTATGCCATTGCACTTAACCAAACATAACATTACTTGAGAGACACAGGAACAGTCAAATTGTCTAACAGCTGTAATGGTATCCAGTCACGCTGCACATACATTTATGTAACAGGTGAACGTCTTTTGTTTTATGCCTTATAAAACTACTTCGACGCTCAGGGAGAAGCAGGTAGAGTTGAATTTAAATTCAGGACCCAGTGGCTAAAAGTCAGATTCAGTGAGTGATGCCTTCAAACGCATTGGTGCTATCTACTGATCTTGAACAATTAGGCTATAATTGAACTTATTGACCCATTAGGTGAATGAAACACAGTGATGAATTAAATAAAACAAGTAACCACTACACTTTCACTGCATGGTATTTCCCTAATAAATATGCTAGCATTTGCATAAAATTTACATGTAATCAACTGTCAAAGTAAAAGTGAATACGATTCAGACTATGAAATGGATTCGAAAAGCAAAATTAGTTTAGTATAAGTTAAGACTTTGCATAAATATTTTTGAGAAGCATATATATTATTATAATCTTCACTCACCTGCTTTACTTCCAAAAAATACGTTTACTTCATCTGAAGTGTTCTAAAACAAAACCATCAAGGAAACATTGGATAAGATGAAATCAAATATACGACAAAACTTAGTATAACATGCAAACTTGATATGTGCCGTGTTCACAAACAAAAGGAATTACAGATAACAGACTCCATGGGTTTAAATACTTACACATTCTTAATAATTGAAGTCTGTCTCGTAATTAATCATATCCTTAACAACCTAATAACATTTTCTTTATTATGAAATTTCTACATTCATATAGGGCAAACAACACTATACTTCAGAATAAACGCGGGAAGAATGGAAGGAGAAATTTTCCTATCATTGAAACGTATCTTTACCATTCACAGTGAACAGCTTTTACAGATAGGCGAGATTACTCTTCAGATCAGAAGTATAAGTTAGAGACAAGTGACACAGAATAACTGATTATTCTCTAAGTTGACTTAATGATGAGAAAGCTAAAAGACTGTATGTTAACGAGATACATAAAGTTTTAAGGCGACAAAAATAGAAGCCATTTTAGCAGTTAAATTCATTATAGACATTGTCATCTACAAACGGCACATTGGGATTGAAAGTACTAATTCAGAGAAATATTGTGTAACTAAGGATTTTAGTATGAGTTGGTTAGTCCTATGAAATTTATCCCTCATAAGCTTTGTTCACAAAACTTATATAAGAACTTTACCGACTTTGACCATGGGTCGATATCAGTTAGAGAACCATTGGAAATCAGGGTCTACGGGACAGCAGTTTCATCCCATTTTGGGAATCATCGGCAGTACGCACCCACTGGGGTTCGAATCCAGGATCTTCAGGTTACAAGGCAAGCTGGTATACCATTCAGCCACTAGGACCCGATTCAATAGCCAACCCATGAATTCTAACTTCTACCAGTTCGTGATTTAGCGCTACCACCAAAAAGTGGGTGAGTACTGCCGATGATCCCCAAACTAGGATGAAACAGCTGTCCAGTAGTCCCTGGTTTCCAATGGTTCTCTAACTGATATCAATCCGTGGTCAAACTTGAAAAACAAACCTAATCCTTACAAATCAACTTCTGAAAAATAAGAACTTTTGCTTAAAATATCACTAATTCCTACATGGTGGTTAAACTTGGTGGCTCAATGACATATAAGTAATCGTACTCAGGACTTTCTGATATTATCATCCTTAAATAACTGTTTTATAGTCAAGTGGAAAGATAGAATGCACTAACAAACAATATATATGCTTAGTTCTACATCATTGCTTTTTAGTACCAAGTTTGATCACGGCATGACTTCAGTTAGAGAACCAGAGAATACTGGGCAGTTGTTTCTTCCTAGTTTGGGACTCCTGTGCAGTACGCACCCATGACCCTACCAGATGTCGGAACCAGGACCTTTAGTTTACGAGGTGAGTTCGTTGACTATTCAGCCACTAGGAGGGAATCCAATGGCACATGAATTCTCACTTCTGTCAATTCGCGATTGCTTTTTGATTAATATGTGTCACACTTCAATTATTCAAATGCCAATCAACTCTATATGCAATGGGATAACACACCTAGATCGATGATCAGATCCTAAGTACTCTGAAGATAAGAATCAAAGAAAGAAATATATAGTTATATACTGTTTTATTTCCTTTTGATCTTTTTTTCAATTTTTTTCAACATAAGTTTATGTATACAGAGGGAAAATAGTGAGTAAAAAAAAGTCAAAGATTTAAAATATGAAAAAAGAAAAGTGTCGGAAGTTAAATAATAGTGGAAATTACCCTCCTTATGCGTATGACATAATAAAACTAAATTTTCCTGCTTATCTTGCACTAGATAATGTGTGCATTAGAATTATTATCATCAATATGATAATGATATCCATTCAATATCAGTATTAACACCTCCTTAGAATATGCACTATTGTTGTTTTGTTTCTTTTACTGTTCTTGAACAGCTGCATGCACTGTTGTATGATAAAAGCTTATAACTAACATGGATCGATAAGGGAATGCAGCACAAATCGAATGTACAGATATATACATACATACATACATAACATGTATACATATACAAGCCCACATGCTATAGAGGAGAAGGAAAACACTTTAGAATGTACAATCTAGAAGCAACCTTAAAGCAGAAGGAGAAGAAAAAAGCATTTAATATGTCAGCTATGCTATGTATGTGCTTCATGTAAATATATCAATATGTTCGCATAAGAACGTTAAATGCGCACGCACACACACACATACACACACAAACGCATACACACGCACACAAATGCTTGTGTCTAAATGATTAAAAACAGAAGGTGAAAACACAGAAGAGGCCAAAATCAAACTGATCAATATTATTCGTCAAGTAGGGAAAAAACAGTCAATTTAGCCATGTTGTAAGCGTTTAATCTACCAATTTTTATATAAGGCGAATTTGGAAAAGAGAAAATCAAAAAGCATCATCCATCACCATTTGTAATAAGGAAAGGAGTGGAAGTGATTTTTGTGAAAGCTTTGAATAAGCTGAATTTCAATGAAAAAGAACTATGAAGATAAATGTCCACAAAGAATAATTTCCTTTAAAAAAAACAAAAAGTTGAAAGGCTTTTCGGTGTACCAGGGATAACAAACTTATGAAGTAAAGAGGCAAAAACAAAAAAAAATAGTAAGTAGGATGCAGAAATGAAACGACACAAGATGACAGCATACATAACACATGTTGGCTTTCATCAAAGTAGTAAAGTAGTAATAGTAAAGTAATAGAAGTAATATTTCTACCGTCATCATACAGACTTGTTACGGTTATAATAACAGGATATTTTTCTTAACATGAGAGAATCAGCAGGTGCTATTAATGACAGCGTTTACAGAATTTATCCCATGAGATTTCAATAAGGATGTTGTTCCATTCATTAGTGAAAAAACTAGGATGGTAGACTATGAAGACAAACCTAACTTAGATAACTTATCAAAAACAAGGAGTGACTTGATGGTTGTATTTCAACTGTTCAGCAGAAAAAGTTCACCAGCTTAAGCTGGTTTGAAAAATGTTTGTTTGGTGAAACTAGTTTTATACCCTTAATGTGTTAGTGCAGTATTGAATGCCTTAAAGGATTGGTCATCGCTGCTTTTCATGGACTAAGACAATCAATACAAGTTACCCACTCAGACAGATTACAGATCTCATAGTTTAATCTTTCAAAATCAGTACGTGTGTTGTTAACTTATGCATGAATTTGATAGAATCCTATTTCGTTAAGATCTAATCTGTAGAAATTTCTAAAGGGTAGCATTATTTGCTGTTCTGTAGTAATCACAAGGGGCATAAATTCCATCATAACTTAGCTTTCCTACTTCAAGTAACACTTTTCTCCCACTAAAATGGTGGTTTTTAATGTTCACTACGTGTCTTTCAGCCACGTCATCAGTATATTAACCAATTCAGTCATTATCTCACTTATCCCTCTATGTCTCAGCAGAGCATTTAATCCACTCAATATGATTGAATCACAAGTGAGTAGTCCTACGGAAACGCTCATGGTTTCAAATCTCTCTTATACATTATATTTCATGGTGGCAGAAAGCTACATGTGTGAATGACTCCCTAACCTGACGTTAGTCCTCTTGCGCCTGATTGAAAAAATAAAATTATGGTAGTTACCTTCCATAGATAATTTCTTTCACTATGCAGAACAAGTTAAATAGTAATAAATACTATAAGAAACTAATTGTGGTGGACTGGATTATGCGTCAAACAGTGGGAAACGAGAAGACAGGGATATCCTCGACCGACAAGGAGAACCTAGAAGACCTGGATTTCGCGGATGATTTATGTTTGATGTCATACAAAATCGAAGACTTACAAGCGAAAACCAACAAACTGGTCGAAGAATCAGCGGAAGACAGGATTCCAGGTGAACATAGACAAGACGGAGGTTATGAAAATAACCAACCAACGACAACAACAACAGCAGCAACATCCAGCGCCAATCACCATCAACGGGAGGGATTTGAAAGAGGTTACTTCATTCACTCATCTAGGGAGCATTGTCTCAACTACACGAGGAACGGACGAGGATGTCAAATCGAGCGAGAATCGGGAAGGCGAGAAACATATTCATCAACCTGGAACCAATTTGGTAAATCTTCGTCACTCAGCCTGCATCAACAACAAATTTCGGATTTTCAATACAAACGTCAAGTCAGTCAGTTCTTCTATACGGATCAGAAACTTGGCGAGTCACCAAGAATATTTCCAACAGGTTGCAGACCTTTATCAACAGCTGTCTTCGCTCTCTACTGAAGATCAGATGGCCGGAAAGAATCACCAACAAGAAACTATGGGAACAAACAAAACAAGAACCAATCGCCAACACAAATATGCAGGAGAAAGTGGAGATGGATTGGACACTCGCTGAGGAGGCCGTTGGGTGACATCGCGCATCAGACCACGCTCGAGTGGAACCCGAAAGGGAAGCGGTGAGTGGGACGTCCAAGGGTGACATGGAGGAGATCGTGTGAAGAGGAGTTGAAACAGTATGGATTAACATGGACGTAGGTGAAAAGTACAGCAGAAGACAGAAGCAAGTTGAGACGTGCAGTTGAAGCCCTATGTTCCATTAGGAACCTAAGGGAACAATAATAATAAGAAGAAACTGATTTATGAAAAAGGATAACTGAAGAGATGCTATCTTCTTTTATTTTCTGAAGAAAGCCTCAGAAGAATACTAGTTTCCTAAGTTAGATTACTTAGATGGCATTCAGATGAATATATTATTATGACTACAATATGAAGCATTGCAAACACGGTTACACTAAAATCTCGCCTAATAATTTAAAATGAATACTCACATGATCATGCTGCACTGCATGCGCTGACAGAAATCAATCAGACATGCAGAACATTTCACTGTTCATAGGTTTTAAAAATATAAGCACGGAGATGCAACTCACTGGCGATTTCGTATTAGTGTCTGCGATATCAAATTTATGGGAGAAAAAGGTGTTGATTTTGATATTTAAGTAGTTTATAGATTTTATTGTTTGTCAATACTGCATTTAAAAAAAAACAAGCATTTATCTTCTTACCTGATTCAGTCTGTCCTTGATGTGTATGCTGTTCATTGGAAGAAACGGATTCTTTAAACTGCTCATTTACTTCACATAATGAATCATGACCATCAGAACTAGTTTCTGATAGCTTTGTTGTGTCATAAATCAACGGGGAATATGGTATAGTAGCATGTTCTTCATCTGCACCACGAATAGGAACTAATTCACTATGTCGCTGACTAGATATAGGAGAAGAAGTGTTTCCAGGTTTTAGTGAAGCAGTAAACTTCAGCTCATTATTTCCGTCTTTCAATGATCTTCTTATAAAATCTTTATCTTTTGAAGTCGTGAAATTGTCAACTTCTTCTCCAGAATCCGTTTGAATATGTTCAGTTACAGAGTGCATAGTATGTTCAATAGTAATCCTATTGTGTGCTGAAGATGTAGATTTATTATTTGAAAATTCTAATGAAGGGGAATGTGAAAAAGCACCACTGTGATCTGTTGAATGATGTTCTTGGCTGATATTTTGTGTACCAGTAGACTGTGAGACTTTCGATGTAGGAACACGTTGCATTTGTGAAGAACTAGAAGATGGACGAGGACGGAAATCTTCAGTAGCCTTCTCCATGAAATTAAACTATTAAAAAACACAAATTTGTTCATTAAGAAATTTGAATATTTATTTTAGACTAAAAACTTGACAATAAAATTTGAATAAATAATACCACCTGTGAAATGAAAACACGAAACTAGTGAATTCAACACCTTTCTGTAGGTACATAACTAGTTTCTAACCATCAGAATATGGCATTTACCTACATGAGAAAAACTCTGAACAATAGTACCGCCAAAGATCCATCCTGATGATTATAAAGCGAAAATTTAGGATATGTATACAATAGTGGAAATACGATGATTTTTTTCATGCCTTGTAAATAGCTGATAGTATATATTTCAATATGATTTACCATTCCACTAGGCTTTCGACAATTCAGATGTGGATGTGAAAACCATTGTGACTGTAAAATATCACACACCTTCCATAATTTTCCATATCTGTTTTTAAAATATCCAATACAACTTCATAATTAGGAAGGTATTGAAACGTTATAAACGTTATTAATCAGTTGGTTTTCTAGAAACATATCAGTGATAAGAGATAGACTATTTTGTAACTTTAAGATAGTTTCGCATCACAAACAATAAACTGTTGGAGGAAATATTTACAAACTAAAACTTAATTTTCAAAAGAATGGATACTGAACAAAGAATAATCTTTTCGATAACTTCATCATCAGGCTCTACAGTTATATATACATTATAGTGAATGAATGAATTAGTGTTATGAACAACATTAATGCTGTTTAAATAACATCGAATCAGTAATAACATCAATGGATTACAGTTCAATAGCATCAACATAACAATAAACTGAATGTCAGAAAAATTAGGCAAGATAATAATAAAAATTCATGAATTTATAGTCTCTACTGAAGGCTGGCCAAGGCAGTGGTAAGTGCTGAAGTTGCTTCCTTTGCACACAGAGCACTGGTTGTTTGAGGCGAATTGCAATAGCCCTTGCTGTTTGGAGCATGAGTTGCTTAGATGATTTTGGCAATTTATTAGGCACCCGGTAGATGATAGAGAAGGATTCTTCAGTGCTGGCTTTGTGGCCTGTTTGCACCAGATGGTTCAATATCGAGCTGTTAATAGTTGTAACTACACCTTTACTTAGCCATAGTGGGATATGTTCTCGAGCACGAAAAATCATGGTCCTAGAGCAAGTTATATCGGCCGTTGCTCTAGGAACTTGATTTTTCGATGCAATTACTCACTGACAAATTCATGTTGAATAATTTGCTAATAATAATACAATAAAACGTATTACTGATTGACGTGATTAGTTTTAAAACCTCTAACATCAATAAATAACTCTTGTTAGTTAGAAGACAGCTTACCCAGAATGATTTAGCCTAGATAATCAGATAGTTTATTCTAGGACCTATTGGTTAGTTGAGAGGGTTGGAATCACTTAGACCTTAAAGAAATGTTTGAAAGATTCTCAACAAGTAGTGAGGACAAGATAGTTATGTGTGACTCATTTATTATGGCCTCTTTTGGAAGCTTATATATATTTATATAACAAGGTAATATTTGCTTAATTTAGATTATAATGAATATGAATAGAATTTGTACAGGACGTATAGTATGAAACACTGCTAGTTCTCTTAAGCGATTTGAATACATTTTAAACTGAAAAGATATTAACTTATAATACACTTTGGCTTTAAGAAGAATTAGTGGTGAAACTTCGCAATCGGTTTGAAACTAATTACATGATTCAAACCACAAAAACTGATGATCTTAAAACACCTGCTTGAATAATAATAATAATATTCATAAACTACAAAGTAAAATTGTTGTACAGATACGGAAATAAGTGATGGCTGAATGGATTTACTGAAAACATAGAAATTCTTAATGCCAACAAAAATCATCAGTCAAGAAATGTCATATTAGAGATAACTCATCAGCCATTGATGATCGCACACAGTTAAACTTGTTTAACCAACCTCTGCTGTAATACTGCTTATGCCATTTGCAAATGGTTGCCCAGAACTATTTGTATTTGCAGACATATTTTGATTTGTTGTTGCAGAAAGACTGTTCCCAATGCCAGGAGACTGAACTGCAGGTGAATTGGCATTAGAAGTACTTGCACTTTCAGCCGAAACACCTGATCGATCAATAAGGGGTATCCGTCGGCGGATTGTATCACTTATATTACAGAGATTTGTTTCATTATCCCCATCACTATTAGGGTTAGTTAACAGATGTACCAATAACAGTTCTGCACGACCTCTTGAATATGATTCTGGAAAAAATTTGAAAAATATGGGAACATAAGTAAAATATACTACTGGTTAATAAGATAAAACATTCACAACTGCTGAGGTAATGGATAAGGTTGAATAAAAAAGTGTATAGAAGAAATCAGGGTAAACCAAATGAAGTTAACGAATCTAAAGAAAAGTCGCATACAAACTGGAAGAAGAAAAGCAACCAACATAGTTATGCATTCTGCGTCTCATACTGTATAATAATTAAAGGAATATATATATTTTCAAGTATTGGTTTTGTAGGGATTTTGTTTGATTGCATGGAGGATTTCATCATGAGCTGACATTGGTTAGAGAACCACTGGAAAACCAATGTCAGCTCATGATGAAATCCTCCATGCAATCAAACAAAATCCCTACAAAACCAATACTTGAAAACTAATCTGATGCTCACTAGTGACTGGCCCTATTCAGGCAGTTAACCTGGGGTTCTAGTGGGAAGCCGTGACCAGTAGGGTCCAGCAGGTTGAAGATGAGGCAGTAACTCATAGAAGAAGACATTGCGAAATGGTCGCGCTATGTCGTGAATTGGCAGAAGTTAGAACTCAAGGACCATTGGATCGGGTCCCAGTGGCTCAATGGTCTACGAGCTCTCCTTGTAATCAGAAGGTCCTGTGTTCGAACCCTTGTGGTGGGTGCGTACTGATGAAGAGTCCCGGAGAGCTAGGACGAAGCAGCTGTCCAGTACTCCCAGGTTTTCCAGTGGTTCTCTAACCAATGTCAGCTCATGATGAAATCCTCCATGGAATATATATATGTCTGAACTAAGCTAATGAAAATAACTGAACTATAAAGACATTTTGGCGACAAATACGTTTAATTTTACTTCGGTCACAGTAAGAGTTTCCCTATTATTATTCTGTTTTCCCCTTGAGTAACTTCTAAGCGTAAAATAATCTCCTACTGAAACTGAGATAATTTTGTGATGAAGAAACAATATTCACTTAATTAACTATTGGCCACATACACTTGGTGTTAGTTGTCATGTAACTGGAACTACCTTCAGAATACAACCTAATTTGCTGAATCTACAATATGTGCGAGAAATGCAGATAAGCGACCAAGTATAGGTTTCTCTATTGCATTATGAGTTACACAGCAGGTAGGTTAAGGTTCAGTCTGCTGATCACAAGCTAATAGATCAGAACTCAATAACTTTCAAGATGTGCAGGATTACACCGACGAAACGTCAAAGCGGTTAACATAAATTAAATGTTTATTAAGGGAAAAGAACTAACTTTTTCTCTTGCCCAACTCAAAAACTTCAAGTGCGATACGTTTGGAATTATTGTTTAGATCACTGAAATTAACAATAAAAGGTATCATTTACACTCAAAGTACTATGCATGATAAAATTATATATATGTAATCCTCGTGTCAAGTTAATTAAAAGGTTTTAAAAACTTAAATGGAATGGAGAATCCTCTTGGATCTATGTTGTACTAACAAATATAACCTACAACGGATACAGAAAAAAGGGTGAGAAAATTATCTACCGTAAATAATGACAAATGCTTGAATACCACCATGTGTTTTTGAAAAGAACAGTTGTCCTTTGGCATTACAGTCTCTGATAACACATGGGATCTGAAAATATTTGACGATCAATAAGTATCCTGTAAAGTTTATCAACAATTTCAAAACTCGGTGAAAAGGGAGGACAGACTTTTCACACCACGATCAATCAGATAGTATTGCTTCATAAAAAAAAACAATAATAGCACACACCTATCTAAATTACCTTTAGGATTACTGAGATGCTTCTCCAGTAGCAGAATGTCTGATGTATAACACCAGTATTACCTAATTCTTCAACTTGGCCTCTCAGATTCAAATGTTACATGACGTCCGATTTGAGATCATCGTGAAGTTTATGAGAATATTCGCATTTTGTGGCAGAAATATAAGTGATTCGGCAGCTAAGTGATATATTTCCGTGCCAGAAAGATTATGATTCGGTAATTTACAGTGCTAAAACATCGACTCCTATGGCCAAGACGCTTTTTGCATACGGAACCATAAAGCAGATGTCTTAATTTTTACTGAAGTGGAGTATTAATTTTACTACATTCCTGGATTTAGCCACTTCGGATTTTATATCACCGATTTTTTATCTAGCCTCTTAACCCACACTTTTCTATTCTCAAACTGTTAACTTCCATGCAAAATGCAAAGTGTGGTGAACTGTCAGATTTTCTTGTGAGATGTTGCCCTATTATAACTTCCTGTTGTTTTGTGAAGCATAGTAATTTTGTCAGAAGCTTTTTTTCAGGCTTTCGCTCTGAAAAATGAATAACCCGAATTTTGTACATCTTTTTGGTTATAATAAAGTTGAACACTGCTTTCACTATTTCTTTAAATCACAATCTTATTAGAAATAAAGACAATGAATCTACTGAACACTGAATAGTAAGGCTACAGTAAAGTCCTTATACTCTTAAAGCCTATATAAAGAATGTGATACAAGTACATATTCCAACCTGAAACAAAAGAGCAAACACCTCTGAGAGGAGCTTTTTACTGCAAACAAAGACACTGATAAATGAGGATGCTTGCAAAGCTAAAGAAAGTACTACCACAGTCAGAATATGTACCACCCTCTCTCTCTCTCTTATATATATATATATATATAGAAATATAGATAATCGTTATTACTATTCGTTTGTCTCACACCTCTGTTTACTGTCTCTAATATGCATTTCTTCTACTTTCTTCTCTTGCTTTGTGTGCTACATAGAGTGTGGCGACTTGAACTGCTGCACATATGTGCAAAGTTCTATGTCGAAAACCGACCGACCGACCGATATATATATATATATGACAAAAGGCTATTTTCGCTCTCTTGTTTTAGGTCAATACATCTCGTTGCATCCGAAGTATTAGCATGGGTTTCAAACAATGAAATGTTGCGTGATGAACATATGAACTCATAAACGCCTGACAATGAAGGACCTGTGTTTTGTAAAGCGTGATGGTTCCTAGCCTCCCAAACCGCGGTAGGTGGGGGTTGGAAGTCAACAGCTTAACCCAGTAAGTCACACCCCCAAATATATGAATATATATATCAACACTTTCGACTTACAAAAGCAAATGTTGGTCCCAGAATAACTGTCCAGACATTGAACAATGAGTTGAATGTCTCTGATATGGCTCATCTAATTCAACGACACAGTAAGCACCAGAAATGCCTGTAAATTGTAATTAGTAGTACAGTGATATGAATGTTAGTAGAGAATCATCACTTAAAATGTAAACTCAGAAAGGTGCTCTCATAATTTTTTTACTTGAAAATAGAAAAAATACGAAAAAGACTAATAATATCAGTCCAAACTTTTTTCTCATTCTTATCATTTCAACTATAGCGCGAAAAATATATGCTTCCAATTACAAGCAAAATATAGGGAATTTAATGCCTCAACCTGCAACAATAGCGAAAATGTGATTAATTTGAAAGAACCTAAGGGTAGAAAGACCAATACTCTTAAGTAACCTGTAAAACAACTGGCTGTTGCTCCAGGCAGTGTATTTCACTTGGCTAAGGTTTATATGACCACACGACTCTACTGCTAGACTGTAGCTGATGCGATCTGGAGCCGCGGTGATGCAAACCTACTCCTCATCCACGTAGTAGCATTCTACTACTTTTGGTTATATTGCCTTAGTTTTCTCTCTTCTCTCTTATTAAATCCAGCTAGATATCCACACACGAAATGTGGCAACCTGATGCACTTCGCATTAAGACCAGGTTAAGCATTCATAGTATTCAGCCGTCTACTGTTTACTTTATTCAAACACAAACCTAGAAGGAAATGAGTACCAAGAAATGTATCCCTCAATCTAGTATAACAACATCGAAAGAAACGTCAACAGATAACAGGGTGAACATGTGGCTATTCACATTAACTAAATTCAGAGGAGAGTTCTTCAAATGTATTACTTTGATATTAGAAGAAAAAAAGGTACGGTCCTCATACATGACTGCTTTTGAGCCAGTGAGTAACGTGATCTTCAGTACTTTATCCCAGAGGTCATAATGTATTAATGGAAGTTGATCTAACACAACTTTCACTCAGAGTTCTACATTATGCTGTATCAATATTCCCAGTTATGTCGAAAGTACCAGGGTTGGTGAATAGCAAATATTTCCCTAAAAGCATGATTCTGTGTCTCTAGGTAATTTCGCTCATATAAATGAGAATATAACCATCGCAATAAGAATTTCAAAGTTGAAACGCAAGCATCTTAATTCTTAAATAAAACTGATTACCTTTTTATAATGCTTTTCATACGACGAAGATCAGTGTTGGACTATGAGTTCAGATTAACATTATACAGGTTGACGGTTTTATACTAAGCAAGTCAATTCTAGTGGTTCACTTAGATTAATTGGAAGGTGTTACTCAACAGCTACGTGTACTTGAATGCACTTGACATGAAGCCGCAAATATTATGAGACCTAAAGATACTACTTCACTGTCAAAAGCTTGAGAAGTAAAGGCGTATTAGAACTCGTAACCTATTAGCTGAAAGTCTAATACGAAATTTAATGCTGCATCGTTCTAAATATCTAGAATGTCATATCAAGATGAGAAAAAAATGAGTGGTCGAGCTTCGTGGATTTTATATTGCTAGTGTTTAAATCCCAATATGACAGAGCGGATTACTATGCTGCAAGTACAGAGAGTTGACAGGAGTTAAGTGATTCTTCTCTATCCTTACCGAGATCTGGTGGGTTGCTCATCCCCAATATGTGTAAATTAATTAATGTGTCGTTGCGCATCATTCTTGAAGCTATCAAGACGATAAACACATCCTGAATATGCCTACTTTCCTATTGAGATTAGACGATTGAAGCTTGGTGTCGAGCCTAAAATGTCAATTGATAGTTAGCATTAATTAATATTGGTAACCTGAGAACACCTCAGTGCTAAACTTAGTTACTACGTGACCAAATCTAATAAAGTCATAAATGGCTCCTAGTAGGAGTGATTAATGTACATACATTGGTTGCAGGCCTTCTTTACGTTTTATGACCACACAAAGTACCTGATCTATAGATTTCACTTAACAAAATTAGGACTAGATCACTATGTTGCATACAATCACAGAAATAATTGGCTAACGCAGAGGTGAATTTTGATCTAAAACATTTATGACTTCAATGCAAACCGAGATTACTGGGGTTTTTCAGTGAGCAGCAACTTTTACGAATTCAAGCGGGGATGCATTCTCATTACATATATCTCTAATTTATTAAATTACATGTGGAAAATGGGCGTCTCTAGTGATATCACTCGCTATGGAAACCTTAAAATACTTCAGTAACACCGTATTTCCCAAGTAATATTACTTCTGTTGAATACTAACAATAAACTATGCCCAGATTTGTAGACAATGGGAATATATTCGAAACAAACAAACTATAAACACAATGTCCTGGTAGAAGAGAATGTTATTTTTAACTTTTAGCGAAAAACTATGCAAAATTATCTTTCAGTTCTCTATAAACTTTCTGCTCGAACAGAATTCACTCATCTAAGCAAATGTATTTATAACTTGTTTCCAACTGGCCTCCGATAAAATGTACTTGAATGAGAGGGCTAAGTCTCAAACGAAATGGAATCAAGAGAATTCACTTATTCTCTTGTTTTATTAAGTAACTCGCTTTCCTGTGACCATAAGCAGTCACATGATTTCATAATGGTGAGCTTCCGTATAATATTTTTAAGTTAGATATAGTCTAATAATAGTTGGCAATGGATTTAATCTTAATAAGGCAATGATTTGATAGGTTAGTTTTAAATAATAGATTAACAACTCACTTTTCACTGAAAGTTCCTCTGCCTTGACTACTTTAACCAAAAGCTTTTTTGATGCGAGATTGTGTGCGATTCTTTCTCTCAAGGGTGATACATCTACTTTGGTATTTGGTTTACGCATTGAATTACGATGATAAAAATCCTGTGATGAATCACAGCGTTCTGTAGTTTGACCACTTGAATTTTCAATTTCTTTTTTCGTTATTCTTGAGTCGATCAACTCTACTTTACTGGGGGATGAGAATTCAGTATCAATTTGTAATTGCACCGTAGGTTCCGCCTTACTTTGCTCCATATTTTGACTGTTTAAGTCCACATATTCAGTCTCTCGTTCTTGTAACAGGCCGGTTGTGCCTTCCTCACCATAGCAAGATGCTGACCTGATCATTTTACCCATAAATGGCCTTGGAAGCTGACGAGCTACTAGGGACTGACGCAAACGAGCGTTGTGTGAAAGTACGATGGGAGAAGACGGTTTGTCTTTTTGAGCTACCAGAAGAGCAATTTCATCCTTCGGTATAGTTGATTTTACTCCTGTATGTCGTTCAGAATCACATCGGTTCACACTTTTAAATTCATTTTGACTGACAAAGTCCAGGTTATTTAATTCGCAAGAAAGTGTTTTGACTGTCGAATCTGTCCATTTGTGGGCTGAATCCATGAAAACTTTATGTTCTTGTGCTTTAGGATGAGATGAAGTTTCTCCAATCTACAGCAACATTTAAATTTCCACCAGAAATAAAAGGTAAATAAATGTACATCCACCTGTAAACTAATGATTTTATTAGTAAAGTTTATTGACTTCAAAGCGTGGTTCATCACTAAATATTTTTCTGTAACTGTGAATCTGGTCGTCTACCTTAGTATCTCAAGTTTTTTAGAAGACGTGATATTCTCTAAACTCATTGACAACTACATCATAGTATTTTGTTTACCGCTTTCGTACTGACAGAAATCCCTACGATCATAATTTTACTCTCTCCACCATTAAATGCATACTATCTATTGACAAAATAACCAGCAGTGAGTACTTTCTGAGTCAAGTGAAGTGGGTCTCTTCAGTGAACACTCTTGAAAGAACCTAAATTTCCACAGAGATTTATACAGAGGAGATTACTACAGGTCACCTTCAACCTGCTGTCCCCTATCCATGAATACTGTTGTATAGTCATGAAGTAAAAGCATATATATATATATATATATATATATGAGTGAAGGGATTTCACAAATTAGCAGCTTAATTGAAGATAAATAAACTAGTATCAAGTTTGCGTGAAAACATTCTAACATAAAATCTGACACATTGCTTTCTTTTTCAGTAATACTCACTTAATACTTAAGAATACATTTACCCAGAAATGGCGAATTACAACCAAAAGAATATCTTACGTCAATCAAAGATACTAACCTGATTCTCTTTACAAAGTAACGTATCTCTGCTACTTGGATACTGTTTCACCATATCGTCAGGCCCCCAGGATACAGTCAGTTCTGAAATAATCTTGACAAGTAGCTTCTTAAATTCAGATGACTAAACAAGAGGAATCTTTAAAATTTTAAACTTACTGGTATGAACATTTTTGCATCCATTAGTACATCAAATTGAGGTGGGGAGGTGGAGTACATTATTAATTTGGATATCACCATATTGACAGCTTGTACTTTACAACACATCTAAGCAAAGAATAAATAATCTAACTACTATAAACCTTCATGAAGTAATTTTTCAATGAAACTGTGATTTTCTGAGACTGTTCACTTTGTTTGTAGACAAGATCGCCATGCATGTATAACATCGGTATTGAAACAGAAAAGTATAAAGTCTTATCGCTATAGTCAAAATAAGAAATGAACAAACCAGATTTTCAGAGGATTCTTCTCGATGCACTTCAAAAGACGAAGTCTTAACGTCTGACAAAGTGCATTCAGAAAATGGATTAAAATGTACACTTTCTCTTTCCTGAAGAATAAAAATAAAATGAATTACGGCTTACCAAAGAGTTATTGATGCAGTCATTGACTTTGAACAACCAAACATTACATAACATGGATGCAGTTAAGTTATTCAATTTATATAGCCGATGTAGATTTTCAATGTCTGCAAATTCATGGTCATTACAACTGTCTGTTTCTCGAACATTTTTGTATCGTTTACTTAACTCCTTCGGTCGAATTTTCCATATGTATATAGTTAAAAATATTGATAAAACTAATGTGAGGACAAAAACCACTCCATTGGTGTTTTTCAGCAAAACATTTAAGTTGAGAAGGAACGAAGAGAAAAATCCTCTTACATCCGTCCAATCATAAACAGCGAGTTTGGCTATAAGTGCCTCCATACCATCATTGTGGCCTTCTTGTTAGGCAACATTCAGAAGCCCGCCATATCTAATACCGTGTACGCCCGAAATGATGCTTTTAAAGTATAATGTGGTAGTATGACTAGTCATCTAGATAACTTTTTGTCTAGTTATATTCGGTTTGTTTACTCCTTGAAAAATTTTCAAATGTTTTATTTGCTGTTCCATACTTAAGCTTCAGGTTAATCATTACCAAAATATAGCGAAGAACGAGCAATTAAATCAATCACAGTTCTGCTTTCACAAAAAATCCATCACTCTTCATCTTTTTGGTTTACTTTTGTAGTGCCAATACATCAAATTAGACTGGTATTTTTATTAGTATTCTGCCAAACTGCTGTTGACAGTTAAAGAAAAACACTGTGCGTAAAATGACTGCTATAATACCATCACTATCTTTGAAAATTCAAATGACAAGTTACGCTCTTCTTAAAGAGAGTGTAGCTATGTGATGACTTCACCAAAAAGTAAATTCTACCTTCTCAGTGCATCATAAGCCACCTAATAATCAATTCGACTACCTCTGCCTTTCAGGGGGATAGTCCTGCCTGAATCCAGTGACGGGGGGGAGAGAACTGTAAGTATTTGTTGTAGTGATTTTGAATTTCATGTTGTCAGCTCCACTGATTAGGTACTGGTTTAAAATGAGATACCTGTTACTAAAGATTAGAAATCAGACTCTACCAAACCATCTGCTCCCTACATATCCCTTATCCTCCTCACGACGTAAAGCTACATTTACTGTGCTCTAAAGGCTTGATTTGAACATCACTGTGAACGCACAAGATCCTCTAATAACAATGTTGGTAAATGACAAGTTATTATCTCATCTGGGCTACTGAAATTGCTTCGCACCGAAATGCTTAATTCCATCGGAATTTATCATTGTTTTAATTGTTCACTCATATCAGAAAACCTATACATGAACACGAACTCTGGTTTAACTTATTTGCTAGTAAACACTGTGCCATTCCTCAACGAAATTAAGATATACTTCAGATTATTACTTTATATGTAAATCCCGTATGAATAAAGTATTTTGGAACTAAATACGCTAAAAATGTTTGCACTATATGTTCACATATTTTATAATAATAATATATATTTATTCCTGTTTATGCAGGAACATACCAATTGTACAGGCATGGATAAGTTATTATATAAATTACAGTTTGTTTGTTCAATCTAACATTAGAGTCAGTCAGAACAGTCTGCAAAATAGTCTGTCTGTGTAACACATAAAGAGATATAGAAATATTGTCTTCGCATTAACAAAAAACCCAGACTTCAGATGAATGTGATACAAATATCTGGGAAAAATAAAGCTTGAAGTCAATTCTCCTATAAGACTTTGTTGTGAACAGCATCCGTGAGATAAAGTTTATTGATGCATTATTTTGGTTCAATAATGTATTTATTCCATTTTTGTCAGCAGTCTTATCGTAGTTTTATAATAGGAAAGAAATTTGATCTTTGATACGAAAATTAGATAAGGTAATGTTAGATTGTTTTACTGCATCAAATGAGGTCAATTCTAGAACTATCCATTTGCGCCATTTGCGTCAGCATGGCAGACTGTACATGTAAGCTGAGTAATACATTGATAACTGTTTGAAAACCAGTTGCTTCTTTATTTCAGATCAAGAATACTCCTTGTACAGAATGTTAGCCAGCGTTTTCAAGTGGTTGCATCGGATCGTTCATGGAATTTGAGTTTGAATTTACATAAATGGTCATTTCAGTTTGGATGTTGGGTTGATCGACCTCAACCAGGAGGTATATAGAAGATTACGCTCAGCAGGGAGATAAAGTATGTAAAAATGAAGAAAACATTAATATTTTATGTATATATAAATGTATATCATTGTATAGTAAACACTACCCATAATCTAGTTGTTTTTCATGTAATTTTGCGAAGTCTTAGAGTTAATTTAATGTCGTAATATTTAGTAATGAGTCTAGGCGTTATAGTGTTCTAATAGCTCATGCGTTTTGGAAATAAATGGTGCGGTGTGATTGGCATAGTCATTGGGATGAAGCAGTTTATATAGCAAGCGTTTGAAGGTTATAATAGAGTGACAGGTCCTTATTTCTAGGGGTAAACTGTTCCAGATCTTAGAGTACATGACTATGAAGAAGTTTGCACGGAGTGCTGTTTTACAGTTTTTCCTAGATACTGTGCACGTTTGGTGACGAAGGTTGTAAGAGCTTTCCGGTGAGAACTGTATCTCCTTGCTGTCTGAGAATGATATTTTATGCAAGACTTTAAAGAAGAATGTTAGGTTAATGCTCAGTCGTCTCATCCAGAGTGGGTCGATACCTAGAGTTATACACCTTGATGTGTAGTCCTTTTCGCAGTCAAATCCTAGTAGTTTAGACGTGAAGTATCGTTGGACACTTTCTATTTTAAGTTTGTCACTTACGCGAGTGCTGCTGAGAATAAATGGACAATATTCAAGTAGTGGTCTGACACAAGTTTTATATAATAATAGCTTCGCCTCGTAGTTGTGGAAATTCCTGAGTATGCATCCTAAGAGCATCCTCGATTTACGCGTCTGTGTCGCCACTTGCTCAGAAAATGTCAAGTCACTAGAGTACCTGAGTCCTAGGTCAACAACACTTTGGAGTTTAGGCAAGTCAAGAGATTCAAGTACCAGTTTAATGTTTATTGAGGGTGCACCGAAACAGATCCAACCACATTTTTTAAGGTTGAATTTTAGGTTCCATGTGGAGGACCATGCAGTTACTCGATCTAGTTCTTCCTGAACAGCTTTCTGAAAGTATCCTAAGTCATCACAGTGGAATGTGTAAGCTACTTTAAGATCATCTGCGAAGATAAATGGTTTGCCAAGTGAGAAACAGCTGCATATGTCGTTGACATATAGAGTGAATAGGAGGGGGCCTAAGACGCTACCTTGAACTACTCCAGAAGTGACTGGACTAGGTTTAGAGTTTACAGAACCCAGTCTAACTACTTGGGACCTATTGTTAAGGAATGATTCAATCCATCCTAATAATGGGTTACTTATTCCTAAAGAGTTTAGCTTATTTATTAGAAGCAAATGGTCAACGCGGTCAAAGGCTTTGGATATGTCGAAGTAGATGACTAGTACTAGTTGTTGTTTGTCTCGGCTGCTAGTTATGTAGTTAAAGAAATCAAGGTGACATGTCATGCATGATCTGGATTTTAGGAATCCATGTTGGTTTGGACTTAGAATATTGCAGCTGAGCATATATTTGAGGATATCATCTTTAACTATTCGTTCAATGATTCTAGATACTATGGGTGTAATATTGATTGGCCTATAGTTGTTGACTTCAGTTTTTGATCCGGATTTGTGTTTAGGTACTATAAATGTCGTCTTCCATTTATCTGGATAGGTTTGGCTTTCTAGGGACATTGTAAAAATCTTAAGTAATAAAACGGAAATGTCAGAACCACCGTGTTAATAAAGATACGATGGTATACCGTCAAAACCGGCACTACTAGAGCTTTTAAGAGTATTAACGGCTTGGTTAATATTAGAGTAAGTGAAATGAACTGTAGTGATTTGTTTCAGCGTTGAAGATGAAGGGAGTTCTATTTTAGATTGTAAACCGAGAAGTGGACTTGTAGGCTTAAGGTAGTTAGCTGCAAACGTCTCATTAAACAGTTCACACATGTCTGCATGTTTGCTGTATAGTTTGCCCTTGTTTATAAGGAGAGAAATTTTATGGCTTTGGCGATTCATTCGTTTCTTTAGGATTTCTGTGAGAGCACCTACTCTGGTGGTGCTGGCTAGTGCCGTGCATTCTTCATTTCTCATACGCAAGTTATGAGCTTGCGAGATGGAGCTAAGAGTACTAAGTATTGACCCTAGTGTACTAAAGTCGTGTCGCCTGAAGTAACTTGTTGACAGTCTTTTCAGTTTCCTACGATCCTTTGGCTTTATGAATGTCTTTCTATGTGGGGAAAACTTTAGTGTTTGAAATGGGATGACAGCATCTAAGCATGTGTTGGAGTTATAGTAAAAGATGTCTAGAGCTTTCGAGAGGCTATCAGTATAGAAGTACTCACTCCATTCTGAGGATCTTAGCATTGACTTTACTAGAGTCCAGTCTGCCTTACTGTAGTTCCTGTAAGTTATTTGTTGTGAAGTAGGGGTATGGGTTGCATTGCTACTTGACGGAAGTGGCAGTGCACACAGCACTGTTTTGTGGTCACTCCCTGAAAACTCAGAACCTACTAGGGTAGAAAGGGGACTTATATTATGGCAGAAGATTAAGTCTAGTACGTTATTACCTCTTGTAGGGGTTGTAACAGTCTGCTTCCAGCCAAGTATATCCAGTGTGCCTAAGAACTTATCAAGTTTAGTTGGACCTGTGGGTATTTCCCAGTTGATTTCTGGTAAGTTAAAGTCTCCACATAGGATCTTATGATCGTAGTGGATGGTGGATAATTGTTCTAGAGTATTAATAAGTTGGGTCTCGTAATTACTAAAGGTGCCAGGTGCTCTATAGGTGCATCCAATTAATACTATTGCGTTATTTAAGTGTAAGTTAACCCATAAAGTCTCAGGCATGTTAAGTGTACTACTTTCTAGCTGTGATACAGTAAGTGTATTCAGAAAGTACATGAGACAACCCCCTCCCTTACCACCTTCCCTGTCACACCGAAAGTGTGTATAGTTATCTAAGCTTATCTCTTCATCCAGTATGTTCGAGTTACACCAGGATTCAGTGATGACAATTATAGGGGGTTTGTATATTACTGTGAGTGCTCTGAGCATCGGTAGTTTATTTAGAACGGATCTAGCATTTATGAGGATTAGGTAAAGATGAGATTTGAAATAGCATTTGAAGTACTTAAGTTCGTTAATCAGCCCCGAATGTGGTTCAGCACCCAGTAGTACTATTTGACATGACGACCCTATGTTAAGAGGAGTTTCAGCATCATGTTCAACTATGTCTATCGAGTTGGTGTGTGCTGTTTTCGGTGAAGAATTGAGCGTTGGAGTACTGGGTGTGCTATAGGCTAAGGCATTTTTATTTTTAGTTAAGCTAGAAATGGGGGTAGGGATCTTTATTTGACCTAAACTTGTGCATGTACCAAGTGTGCTTAGTGGATGCGGGCGAACTAGACTGTTCCTACATTCATGCAAATGGGGAGCCAGCACTAGCGGTTTAGGAGTGTTAGCATCCCTACCAGCTGTTTTTTCAACGCTGACAGGGACGCAGGGGATAAAAAATGATTGGGACCTTGTGAAGACCATGGCCTATTATTCCACCTATTGTTAGGTACTAGTGGTGTCCTTGTAAGGGTTTCGAATGTACTGCTTTGTGGGTTAGTTCCCAGCAGACTTGTACCGTATATCCGATCAAAATTTATTAGCGTGCCATAATGTGAGTGCCCTGAGTTGTTGGTGGTCGAGTTCTGACTTTTGTCACTTGTACTCTTGAGGGTGGCATTGTTTTGGCGTTGGTTATCAGTGTGGGCCATGGTGCTATTTCGCACGTTGTGGGTGCCAATACCATTGACCGTGGGGAATGTGGGCTTACTTATACTGCCCTTGTTGTTGTTGGCATGATTTGGGGTCATATTCTTCTCTTTTTTACCAATGGACTTATGGCTAGGAGAGGAAAGGGTCAACTTTCGGGGGATTTTGACTTCTTTTCTTGGATTATTTAGTGACATGTCTAAATCTACGGTGGTAGGTGGTATAGTTTTATTGGCTATTTGATTACAACTTAGCGGCCTTTCGGTTGGTGTCGCTCTCTGAGAAGATAATTCTGTGTGGTTAGAGAGGGGTGGTGCGGTGGATTCTACGGTGTCTCTCAAAGGGTTGGGTATAATTGCTGCTTGCAATGTCCTATTGTTTATTCCAGAATTAGACTCAGTGTGATAATTATATACGCGCCTTTCTACGACGGTCTTGTCCACCGCAACCTTTATTAGTTTGTAATTTCTGGCTTGCGATAGGGTGTGTTGGGAGTGGGTAAATTTTCTGGCCTCAGCCGGTGTTTCGAACTGAAAACGAATAGGACAACACTTGTCATGTTGACTCTTCTTCAGCCTGTAGCACTTAGTCTTGGAGTTGGGCATTTTCGCCTCACTAAGTAGGATGCGCTGTACCTTTTTTAGTGCCTCATTATCCGGAACGTTGTAGACAATAGCATTTAATTTAGCATCTAGTCGTTTTGTTACTTCTGTAGTAACAAAGTTAATTAGGTTATCCACCTTAGATACCGATTCACTGTCAAGTTTGTTAAGGTCTACAGTTTTCATGAGAATAGTTAAAGGTGTCAGTTCACAGACCTGCAGTCTGATATCACTGATCTGACCTGATAAATTGGAGATTTTGGTATTGGTATCGGAAATTCCAGGATCTACTGACTTATTGTTTTTTAAGTCCCTTAACTCGGCCTTAAGTTCTCCTATAGACAACTTTAGAAGTTCTATTTCTGAAGATAGTACTGAAACAGAGCTTGAAGGCTGGAGCTTTTCGATAAGCATATAAGGTGTAGGGAGGGTTTCTGTATGAGCAGAGGGTACTGAATTTTTGGGAGTAGTGCTAATACTAGCTGTCAGTATAGTTTTATCCTCAGTTTCAGCTCGACGCTTACGACATACAAGTGAGTTTTGTGGCTCACTATAACCATTTGTAGGAAGTATGTTGCTTGATGTAGCAATCAACGACTTAAAATTAGTCATCAGTTTTACAGGGGATTGAGTTCGCTGCTTTTTACTTTGGTTAACCATAACTATTTGATATGAGAGTTAATAGTTATAGGTATGGAAGTAGTAGAGGACTTGTGCAAGGATTACAACAAGATAAATTTTATGTAACGAATCACGCAAAAATGTAACGCAAACGTTGGACGTACCGCTAATAATGAAATAAAACTTTATTATTTTTGCAGAGAGGTGAAGGTTTTGCGCTTAAATTTCACCTGTAAACCACTTGAATGGAAGCAGTTCCTACCAAAAATGTTTAACATGTTTTACAAACCCTTCGAAACCATAGTTAGCACAAGTGGTGAGATGGCCTGATCTGACTTAGTCACGCCATATATGTTGGGTGTAGGAATTTGTTTCAAATGAAATAAGCCGGAATGTTGCAATTATAAGGTGAAATAAGTAATAGGATAATAATATATCCCACTGAAAATCCTGTTTTTTGTTTTTTATTTTCAACTGAGGTGATTTCTGGTAGAACCTACTCGAAGATCTGCATATATACATACAATCTGTCTTGAGGAGAACCAGAGAATTTTTCGAGAAGTAAATGCTGACATTATGTGACTCCAGCCTACAACTGCCAACAGAACTTTCACGAAAACGAAGGTTAATTCTCTACATAAGTTATTTCTCCGGAAATTTTCATCTGCAGGATCAGAAATTGATGGTATTTTAAGGGTCATCGGAGAATTGGGTTGACGCACGAATACTCTAGAAGAAGTAAAATAATCTCCATTATTTGCATTCTATTTCTCAGGTATTGCCTTAACTTTAACAATGTTGAGCTGGTTTCACAGTTGGTTGGCTGACTAAATTATTTGTGCTTATCACTTGTGTCCAGGTCTAACTACACTGGACTTAACGCTGTCCTTAGAAGACCTTCAGCAACAGTGTGCAATAACCAACGCGAAAAAACGGAACACAGATTGGTGACTCGAGAATCCTTTATTCTTGCACCAATATGGAACCAACCATAAGGTTATTATACACAAAGTCTAAGAATAAATGTCATAACAATTAATCACAATAATACTTCTGATAGTATTTCTCCGTCTTCCAACCAACAGCGTACGATGGAACGATGACTGCAGTATCGGTGACTCCCGCCAAAATATGGAGTTGGTTTTGAGTTAACAACCATGAATTGATCGTTCATGCTTCAACTATATGGACAACTTGTGTGACAGTAGATCTAGGATTTCGCAACTACGGGGAAGTAAATCAGGTAGTTAACCTTTTCGACCATGTATTCCTTAATTCGTCACTTGAATATGGTTCTGCAGTCTACCCATGAATGTTGTCCATTCTAAGGTACAATAAATAGAGCTATTCGGACAGTTTAGTTCATCGAAGCAGTTGTGCTTATTCAAGTCACACCATCGATAATGATTATGCAAGAATAATCTTATTATTTCCTAGTTCCACTTCAACAGATCTCCAGCTGAGTGTAAACATTATATTTAGGATGAAGCCGATAATGCAGGTAGTATATGAAGAGTGAAAACCAAGGTTACACAACATTTCCCATTCTCAAACTTTTAAGGCTACCAGGTTTGCATACCTCAATTTATTTTCAGTGTTAATATAAAGTGTGTTTATGTAGTTCAGTATCGGCAGGTATCGTCATCTAACCCATTACATTTTAAGAGATTAAGTATATCGACTGTTGCCTAAGATAGAACTCCTGAAGTACTTGTTCTTCTAAGATCAAAGACAAATCAAAGCAACAAGTCGATCCTGCAAACTAAAGGACATTTCGGGAGCAGTAATGTCAAGCGATGAAGACTGCTTAACTATCAAGGACTTGTTCATGGACTACCGAACGAAACATAGCAGAGTACCTTATGGCGTAGATGCTTCACTGCGTATCTACAGCTTAACGAGTTGACTGAGATCGTAAAGACTAGCATTTGATGTTGAACGAAGAATGCATTAGCCCAATAAACTTGACGAATTATTTACTGCTACAGCTCACTCCCCTTGATGTGATCGTGTAGACCCTTAGACGAAACCAGATGGGAATAAAAAGCTAATGATGAGACCACTGGTGAATCTTTCTACCGGAGCGACTGCACTGAGTTGCCCTATAGCCTTCTGCTTCCGGTAATATGAAGTATGCACGTGGATCTGTTAATATTCATCCATCGGTTCTCATGCTTCAATTAAATCTTATCCAATGTCTGTCACCCCTTGGAATGAAGATAAGAATGCTGAAGATTTCGTTGAAAACATTACCTAAAATAATCGTTGGATTTGGACGTACTAACACAGTGACGGATCTCAAGAAACAACACTACTTTAAGAGTGGTTAATGCGTCATGTATAAATTCATGCAGAATACATTTAACCTAAGACCCTGGATACAGTAGAAAACAATCCACTTATTTTCACTAAGGAAGTTAGGCACAATGATTTCGTTATTAATGACCTGCCGTATAAGATATTAAGATGTTCTAGGAACATCATTGCATGTCAAGAAGGTGTTTTTCTCTGTCTGGTTAGAGGCTTCTGTTTCCGTTGATGTGACGGTTATTCTTTCGGGTATTAACGAATATTCTGTTATGCGGAACGAATGGTTTTGGGTTCATGGGGCTGTCCTCTAAGTAGACCGACTTCGGACTATTGGTGTAAGCACGGTCTCTATGAACTCTTCTCTCTACAACGTAGAATTTCTCCAAGCGTTTATATGGCCCATACTGGAAATGTTCCAATACGTAACTTATGGTCACGACGAACAAATACAAGTAAACAGGTCTTTCGGTGAGGATAAAAAAGTTTATACATTGTCAACAACGGAGAGGAAGCATTATCCAATGCATCGCGTTTGTAGGCTTGTTGACATAAGAGGCCCAGCTTGCAACTAGCGGGAAACCAGGGGACGAAATAAACTCACTCGAAAGCCGTAGTGTTGTCCCATATGGCAACTCAGAAGTTGTATGGCCAGCATCATTTCTCATTGCTTTTCTTACCCCGAGTATGACTAAAGGTAGTAGCTCAGTCCACTGTGGAACATTTGTGGTTGATGATCCAGCTTTGAACTATCGATGAGAACACTTCAACATACCATTTTCTTGAGGATGGTTGGCAGTTGTTCTGAAACTCATGCACATTTTACAGGCTTATGACCCACGGTACATAATCCTGTGCAGCTATTGAATAGTCCTTCTTGTTCGAACAAAATCCAGTCTTAAACATATAGTAGTTTATCCTGAGTTCTAGAGGCACATTTATTTCTTCACACTGAAAACAAACAAAAGGCTGTAACTCGAATCAATAAAGTCAATGAAACGGGACCCCATAAGGGGGCTTTTCCGTCTTCTACAAGACTGTTGGCATCGTGACATATCTACGATTCTTCCAACCCCCATCAACCTGGAGTATGCACTTTGCATTTCACCTCAGTAAGCATATCTGACGATAGTTTCTCAAACTCCACTCTCAAATGACGAAGTCTGACGCACTCCTTACTTATGCTCCGGGAGTCTGGTAATGCTGGCTGTGACTAACAAATACGAGATCCACCTTCCGTGATTCCTTAACGTCATCCCAGACGTGATGCGAAACCATTATATGTTTAAATTATCGTTACCACCACCATAAGTAATACGAGTCTTCAACGTATTGCCAAAAGGAAGCATGCATGTAGCAAGCACTGTAGGTACATGTCTCCCTGGGAGACTGAATCTGTCAACAGGGCACCCAATTCAATGTACAGATTTCCATAAACATATCCCTCATTCTTTAAAAGTCGGCAACCACTTTCCTTTCTGTGTAGTGTGTTAACTTCGAAAGTAACTACTGCACGGATGACATTCTGCTACCTAGTTTTCATCTGGCCGTCCTCCTTCCTTTAGTTGTGACCAACTAATATTATGGTGGCGAACTTTCTGTATGCATTTGTGTGGGGCAACGGCTCTACACAAATTGTGTGTCACCCAATTATGTAAACATGTAACGTGATTGTTCGCGTTATTACTAAGTGACGACTTGCTGACTATGTAAGTGGCAGTCATCAGGTTCATCGTTCTATACATATGCCTGTGAATGCACCTCCCAACCCTCATATCCGATCGGCATTTGGTGCCTAAATAACTACAGTGTGCAGAACAATTTATCGTTATTTATGGAAATCACCTCCAAGCAAGCTCATCAAGTAACGGTCGGCCAATATATTGCTCAGCAACTGGATTCCGTGTCTAGCACAAATAACACTGAATTTTAACGACACTTACCTTCTTGCGCATAGCATGATGCACTCGAAATGCACAGAACATAATTCTATATATTACATGGCTGATCGCGACCACTCTTTTAGTGATTTTGCGCAGTCCATCTCAAACGTTTCCGAACTAAATGTCCGTTGCATCATGAACTTAAATCTACCCAAAGTCACCGTAGCACCTCTTCTTCTTTCTTGTGTGTTCTTGATGAGTGGTACTGGTTGGCCTCCAAAATTATCCCAGACTACAAGCTGAAGTAGTTCATAACTTTGTGTAGTTTCGTTGTAGGGCCTCTACGATACTGTGTGCTATGGTCAGTAAGGTCCAGCTAGTGACCATGAAGCCAGAAGGATGAGATGGGTGGCCAAGTTCGAACTATAACTTCTTTTTGATTTTCAAAGATTTCTAAATATGCCGAATGGTGAACGCACCTCCGCATGCTTTATTAGGCAAACTGCCTCACTTTTCCATTGCTGTGCCTTAGAAAAATAAACTTTTAGAATCAGAGTTAGTCTTCTGCAGTAATATTAGCTGTCGGTTGTTGATTGAGGTAGTTAGTTTGATAGAAAAATTGGCTCCTAAACTGTAACTAACCCTTTCAACTAACTTTCCCGTCTTCACTTTATTAGTAGAGCCGTAACCAATCTGTCCTGGTAATAATATTTATTCCCGTAGTACAGTGAAGGAGGGAAGCCACTTTGCAGGCATCATCAAATGGTTACAAGTGATAAAATCACATATAACAGTCAATGATCTGAATGTACTTCACAAGCTCAGAGGCGAAATATGTCCCACAAACATTATCCGCAACAGCAGCAAATAACCTTCTGACGAACAAATAATTGGTCTCGTGTACACATAGCCACGTTTGTTCGTACGAGCAGGAGTTGTTGTATTTTTGATTGTGTTTTAAAATGTACGCTACAGTCTGTCGAAACTTATGGCACCTCATAAATGGCGAAAATCAGCGTCTACAGTTTGTTGACTATTTTGTCTCATGAGTTTCCATCACTAAAAACCGTAAGTGCCCCACCTAAATGATCAAAAAATGGGTGAATATTCAGATGCATACAACTACTGGTGCTTGTTCATAGTAAGGATTTAGTCAGCTGCATCTCGTGTGGGTTTTGGTTGAATTGCAGTGTTCAGACACTCCGCGAAGTTTCGCCATGTGATTGTCGGAAGTATACGAAGGTTTGTGAAACAATACTAGTTAGCATATATCATAAGCACAACTAATTGCTCATAATCATATCGAGGTGATATGATATGACCTTGGTATGATTATGAGCAATTAGTTCTGCTCGAAACGTCATCAGCAAATAATACAGCATAACACTGTGAGGCTTGATCAAAATAAATTTTATCCACAATGGAATTACACCCTACCACAGTGCACAAGTTCTATTCCTATATCAATGATTCATATGGTCTTCCTACTAAGGAGCTTATCAACAAACTCACATAAATTCACCTTGATATGATTATGAGCAATAAATTGTGCTCGAAACGTCATCAGTAAAGAATACTGTATAACACTGTGAGACTTAAACAAAATAGATTTTACCCATAATGGAAAATTTTGTAAGTGCCTGAGAGGTGAAGAATTAAAAAAGACAACAGTGTTATATTTAAATTAGTTATTATAAGATGTTTTAGTATGGAGACAGCTAAACATGGCGATTAATACTGTGGGTGCTGGTGAAGTTGTTCATGTTGTGAATTTATTTTTGGAAGCCCACATCAACCCAAAATTTTCGACAAGCATCTTTCCAGGAACTCATCTGGAAATGTTTGCCTACTCTGGCCCAAACTGTCCCGTAGAAAACTAACCCGAACATATTCGCATGTCGCCTTGCTGTCATATCAATTGCGGGATGCTGCGACAAGATAACTGTTCTCAGTATTTGTAGAGTGGAGGTGTTCAGAAGATTTAGATGATGAATGCTGTTGTAAATGCGATAATATCATTTCTGATAAGGCTTCACAAATATTTAATATAAATATCACACACAGATATTCCACACAGTGGAACAGTGTCAGAATTCCTGAGTTTCTGTCACATACGAAAGCAGCTTTTGCTATTGATTATGTGGAAGAATTTAGACGTCTCCATAAACTGACACAAATTACATGTTATATTGACTTTTTTACTGAGAGCTTTGAGAAACAGTGAAAACTAGGAGGGGAGGAGCAAACTCTATGATATTACGTCGTTACATTTTAGAAATTGTTATTGAAACTTTAACGTTGGTGTCAACCACTGGTTCGCATATGGACGCTACCAAATGTGCTATCGCTGAGTTGTGGCGTATTATTCAGTGAGTTCGTTACAGTTTGTTACTAATCGTCATTAAGGGACTGTTCACAATAAGTCAGATTGACTCATGAAGAACTGTTCTGTGAAACCAGTGTCAGTTGTACTGGGTGCACAGTGGGGTGATGAAGGAAAAGGAAAGTTAGTAGATTACTTATGTGAATCTGCTACTGTGGCATGCAGATGCCAAGGCGGAAATAATGCAGGTATGTCCAGTATTTTTTTTCTTTGTAATCTCCATAGGTCATACTGTAGTTGCTGGTGGAAAGGAATACTTCTTTCACCTTTTACCCAGTGGTATAGCGAACCCCAATGTTTTGGCTATTGTTGGTAACGGCGTCGTTGTTAATTTGCAAGGCCTTTTCCAAGTAGGTTCTGTTCTCATTTAATTTGTTCGCTTTAGGAAATTGAAGAGGCTAGTAAAAAAGGCTTGCCAGACGTGGCTTCTCGTCTACGTATATCTGACAGATGCCACTTAGTATTTGATATACATCTGGAGGCGGATCGTATGGAGGTACTGGGATCGTGTTTCATTACTTTGTTCAATAGGAAGAATTAAGAGGGGCCAATCTTATTGGTACTACAAAGAAAGGAATCGGTCCAACATATTCTTCAAAGATTACTCGTAATGGCTTGCGTGTTGGCGATTTAATGGGAGATTGGGATCGTTTTACGGCAAAGTACAAGGAGCTTGTTGCTTATTTTAAAAGGCGTTACTGTAATCTTGATGTCAATGTCGAAGAATCATTAGAGGTGGGTTTATCTACTTATTCTTGTTCGTATGCTCTACCAAAAGAGACGTGTTGGGGAGTAGTGCTTTGATTTTGATTTGTTAGCGCTAAGATAGTCTTAAAAGGGGTATCACTCTAATATCGGTAAAGTCTGTTCACTTTTCATTTGATAATTAGATAACCAATATGTTATATGGTAAAATCCATCAGACTTCTCTATGTGACGACGATGTATATTTGATATCTTAATATTTCTTGTTGTTAGAAGGTAAAAATAAGTTGATGAAAATGTGTTGCAAATGGGATTCGCTGCCTAAAGTAACTGCAGTACTCCCTAAGTTATTGCTAGCTAGGGACTTAGTGAAATACAATTTAGTAAAGCTTATCTTATTTGTATACTAGTTTGAGTTTTGTTTGACACACGAATTTTTTAGTGTACCCGAGAAGTTTGGACTGCTAGTCTAGCTCATATATATATGTATATATTTGAGTACACCTTATATATAACCTATTCCAACTTATGTGAACTTTGACTTCGTGTTCCTATCGTTATTTTTATGACCCTACAATAAATCTACCTTATTGTGGCTGATTATCAGATTTATCCCTAATTACCTGACCTTTGTGATATTACTGAAAAAATTATATCATTTGAGGGAATGAAAAAAATGTAGGATCCATTTCAAGGAGAATAGGCTACCTTTGTATTTGTATTGACCAATTCTCATCCCAGATAAAATCTTTTCAAGTTAGTGTGACTCTTGAAATAACTAAATATTACAAAGGAAATAGGAAGACAAATGACATTGTTGGTCTGGAAATGTATAGAATAGAAAAAATGATATGTAAGAAGCACTGTGTGGTTGTTAATATGGCATGTTACAAGTCTTAGAGGAGAAGGCTTGCAAAAACTACTTTAGACCCTTTTTCTGTTCATCAAAATTTTTGTATTAAGACTCCACGTAGCACACAAAGCAAGAGAAGAGTAAAGAGAGATTCAAAAGCGAGATAACAAATAGAAGTGTAAAACAAAAAGAATAGTAATATGGAGGAACAATAGAGATTTTTTGGATATTATAAATCACAAAGAGTAAATACATCTGCGCCATTGAGAACAATTTTGAGCCATATCACCAATTGTCTCCAGCCACTGGTTTTTACCATCCGAGGCCCGAAATCAGGAAGTTTACACCTCCCTACGCGACTGGCTCCAATTAACTGTTGTGGGTTTCATTGACTGATGCCATGTTTTGGTTTGTCCGCCACTAGCTCTTTTCTAACCTGATCATATGTCGGCCAGCCAACATCGCCCATCAAGGAAGGCGATGGCTGGGCATATGCCACATGTGTCCTAACCATCTCAGTCGGTGTAATTTCACAACCTCGTCGATTGATTTCTCCTCCTTATTTAGCACTCGACGCGTAACCTCAATATTGCTCGCCCTATTATACTACCTAACACAGGAGATAGAACTCAGCCACCTGTGGTCCAACGTTTTAGTCGTCTATCCTGGGAGCTAATTATGGTGCCATTTTTCTCAGAGATTGTTTCACTTATCATTCGCCTTATACCACCTGTTTCCCCGATAAGCCTAAATAGTTGTCTGGTGTTACTGATCACCGATGCCTTTTTCATCTCTTTCGCCGTTGTCGCCCACCACTGTTCACGGTCGCTGCAACGACTTCTTGTTTGCTTTTGAGCAGCTCTCGCTTCTCATCATATTCGGAGTTCGCCGGAATCAGTCTTCTTGCGTTAATCAGTTTGGATGAGATAGTAGAAATCCACAGGCTTTTACTAACTTTTGGTTTTGTGTTATTAACAGCCTTTATAGCTGTGTCTATAGCTAACTGTATATTGTGTCAGGCTTCCTTAGGGGGAGTCTTACTGTCGACCTCAGATACTCGTTTCGCTATTTCTTCCTTAATTAGGGACTTAGTGTCTTGATCTAGTTGGGGGGGAGGGTAACTGCTTCCCTGCCAACATTTTTTTATGTCCGTTTAATCGTAAGCATAAACGTGCGCGAAACAGGGATTGATCAGAGTCTACGCACGTGTTTTGTAATGAGTGGCAGTCTTCTCCTGACCCTCGCCAACAATAGCCTGTCTCTATGTGGTCTATTTGAGTCCATCGTTGATTTGGTGATGGAGGTCACTAGGTTAGGCTATTTCTTTGTGCCTAAAGTTAGTACTGACTAGGAACAGATGATTGTCTGAACAGAACTGTAGAAGACGATCACCATTGTTGGTTATGAGCGTTTTGCTTTTTGCAGCAAACTAGACAGTTTCTGGTAGAAATCATCCTTTAGTTCATCCGAACTGCAGTCTGTTGGGGCATAAGCGGAGACTACGAAAAGACAACGACGGGTAACGCCGTCCTTCCTTCTTCTAACAGACCCGATCAGCCGGACCGCACACATACGACTATCTACTGGGATCCATTCAAGAAGTGGTTTTTCTGCCCTGACACTCAATGCTGTCCCTATACCTGCAAGTCCTCGCGAACTAGCTGAGGAATATCCTGACACCCTTAAAGTGAATTTCGCAGTTTATATAACTGTACTACACTGTGTGATTTATCAAAATAAAATCTTATCCATTATGGAATTATACTCTACCACAGTGCCCAAGTTTTATACTTATATGAATTTCGCAGATTCACCTTGTTGGCCGGGAAGGGTTAAGTGAATAACCACACTCGGATCTTTCATGCGTGTCTCCGAAACACAACATACATCCATGGCTGGAGATGTTAGAGTTCTGGCTAGTGATGCCTGTTGTCCGATTTGGCAGAGTCCTGACGTTATGTGCCCCAGTATAAAGTTGGCGTCGTGGCTTTGAGAAGCTACCAGGGGTGTTTTTCTGGCTCATCGTTATTTGTGGCAAAAAATGAAATGAAGATGATTGACAAGTGTGCAGAATAGTACTGACAGTGGTAGGAAAGCAAGATGATGAGGGTGACAGGGATAAAGCAGAATGATAGTCAGACAGGCTTCGTGTGTTTTTGGAAGTGTGTGGGTGGCTGTTACTTCTTGGCTGCCCACACCGGGGAAGTTGATTTTTTCTTGATGTACCTGAAACAGAAAGGGGTTAGTGTTGCGTGACCGCAGAGCCCAGGGGACAACTGCTTGAGGCCGGTCACACGACATTCTTGAACTGGTTTTTTGGTTTGGTTTCGTATTAGCAACTTACTGCCCTCTACGGACCACCGTAGGGTAAGTTGGGATGTGCAATTTTTTGGGTTGACCTTTTCTAGTCATCTCTATTCAGGGTGGAGAGACAGCATAGCTGGCATGCTGGTCGTCTGAGGGAAACACCTTACTGCTGTTACATCCCTGCTCCCCTGTAGTACGACTTCGCCCACAGACCCTCAGCATAGTGTAAAAAGTTCCTACACTATGCCGGTAGCTGCTTTTAGTCTAATCGCTATTCTAACAGTTTCCCTGGCATAGTAGGACCTGCCGGAACATTAGTTCCAGTCAGTGTAGCTCGTTGGATCATTGCGATATGCAAGCCAGACCACTACGTCAAGGTAGCAGCTATCCGTCTAGTTTTCACTAAGAATGTCGTGCAGTTTACTCAACAGGATTTTTGCAAGGTTGTGCGATAAAGTTGTTTAATATTTTGTATAGAGTGCTGACGTAAGATTCTGAAGAGAAACAAGAATCTGTTTGCATGCAAAAGGTGTGGACAATATGAATGTGACTAGTGGTAAGAAAATATTTTAAAGTCTCTTGAAGGTGTCTTTGCAGTTGTAAGTAATACTTGGTATAATCAATGAATGGACAAATAATGGGCACAGCACGGTGTCAGGACAGGGAACCTCATGCAATGAGTGATTTGGCTTCATGCTAGAAAGTTTATGATGTTTTCATATGGACTACTGTTCATTGGAATATGCTTTTATTGTAGCTTTCATGGTAATTAAACAACCTATCATAGTAAAATTGTATTTACTTAGCATCTGTTGTCACCGTTAGTCACTACGCTTAATAAGTTTGATTTGGAGTTCAGTTATGTTCCTGATTTCATCTCGTATGTAAGATCTTGTTTTGTTAATTTATCTGTAGCAAATGCGTATAGGATATATTAGCAGGAATTCTGAGCACTGATGTTCATTTTAAAATGTTTGTTTCGTTTTCGAGAATTTTTGAACTGGATTTATATATTGCCTCTTTTTAGCAACTAAAGGCTTATCGCCAAAAGTTATCAGGGATGGTATGTGATACTGTGTCTCTAATTAACAAGCTTGCAACCACTCAAGAAGCAAACATCGTAGTAGAAGGTGCTCAGTCTTGCATGCTAGACATTGACTTTGGCACATATCCGCATGTTACTTCGTCAAATTGCAGTATTGGAGGTGTGTGCACCGGCTTAGGACTTCCTCCTTCTCGCATTGGTCCCGTCTATGGTGTTATTAAAGGTAAAAATATCTAGTTTTTCGTTTTGACTTTTCATTGATTTAATGTTTTAAATGCGGAACTACTGAAGTTATTGTGTAGTATTAGTAGTATTTATTCTACTGGGATTTCAAAGGAACAGTACTTATTGTTTTTTAACGATTTACTTCAATTTATGATCGGTTTTGATTCTAACCATCCTAAGATATTTAGGATTTAAACTATGGAGCTATTCGTATGCTATTGGATTGTAGCAAAGGATTGTGTGCGTCATTCGAAGAATCCTTTGTGATAATTAAGGTGTGTGGATTCTGACGGCTTTAGTTTCTCCTTTAATAGTGCATGCAAAAGCCACTAGTTACGTTTTCCGAGTGTACAGATGTAATGTAATGTAAAACATGATGGAGTATAATAAATTCAGCAAAAGATGTGAACTAATCGGTTGTTCAGTACTTTTAAGAACAATTATCCCTACCTTTGGTGTGGTCTCGTAAATAATGTGATTTTGATCTTACCTTTTGGTATAAATTCAAAACTGTTCACAGCCTTTGCTGTAGGATTAGTAAGTAGGAATATTTATCCATTTGTAATTGCAAGGAACTACTAATTAACTAATTGTAGATTTAATCCACCCCATAAAAAACTAGTTGGTGGTAAGGTGGTTCACTATGTCATCCCCATCTTAGAGGTTGTTAACGTATTTAGGAAGCAGAGAGTGGATGTCATTTTGTCTAAATGGTTAAAAGTGAGAAATAATAGGAGACTGTAATTACTGACCTACAGCATCCATTGTCTGGGTGTTTACAAGTATTAAAGTTCTGTTGAATTCAAAGAAACAAATATTTGCCACGTATGCTAAATGTGAACAATTGCACGTCTCGTTAACGCTCATCGTTGTCTTCTAAATAAAACTAAAATGTCTAGAATTTGTGTACATTTTCAAAACACTCACGTGGTTTGCAACACAAAGTGAAAGTATTTTGATATGAAAAATATAATGCGTTTTTTTCTGATTCTTAGCAAAATTTGTCATAAAAATACAAAGTTTGGTTAGACTTGGAAGCGTATTGTAATATGAACTAGTTTTTATTATCCCTTGACTGTTAGGCCTTTTTTTGTTATTCTAATTCATTAATTCTTTGACTCTCCGTAAGATAGTTTTGTACCACTTATTTGTGTAATTATGAATATAGTTTTACTCAACGAGTTCAGTTTTTAAATGTTTTAGAAGTAGTTTTATCTAGCTATTTAATACCCTGTTAGAATCTGTCCATCAATTTATAGTGTAATTTGCATATCGTGTGTACCTCTACCTCAACCTCATAGACTTCGAAAAGGCCTTAGACAGCTTCGACTGAGAAGTAATTTGGAAACTACTTCATCACTACGGCGTACCTCAAGTCTTTATCAACCTCATTCAACAGGCTATATGACAATGCCACGTGTCAGGTGATCCACAACAGAAAACTCAGTGAAGCATTTCAAGTGAATACAGGAGTGAGACAAGCTGGCTACCTTTTATCACCGATGATATTCCTAATTGTGGTGGACTGGATTATGCGTCAGACTGTGCGTTGGGAGTGAGGAGACAGTAGTACGCTGGACCACCGATAAGAAGACTCTAGAAGATCTGGATTTCACATGTGGATGATATATGTCTGATGTCACACAAACTCGAAGACTTGCAGGCGAAAACCAACAAACTGGCTGAAGAGGCAGGCAGCGAAAACAGGACTCCAGGTGAACATAGAGAAGACGGAGGTGATGAAGATAACCAATGAACCTCAACAGCAGAGCAGCAACAACAACAACCAGCACCAATCACCATCAACAGGAGGGATTTGATAGAGGTTACTTTCTTCACTCATCTAGGAAGCATCGTTTCAACCACAGGCAGTCGGAACGGATGAAGATGTCACAGCTAATCAGCCTGGATGGGAAAGGCAAGATACGCCTTCATCAACCTGAAACCAGTTTGGAAATCTTCTGCACTGCACTCAGCATAAAGAACAAGATTCGGATTTTCAACACCAATGTCAAGTCGGTTCTTCTATACTGGTCAGAAACTTGCACTGAATGTCACGAAAAGGATTTCCAACAACCTGTTGCAGACTTTCATCAACAGCTGCCTTTGCTCAATACTGAAGATCAAATGGTCAGCTGGCCAGAAAGAATTAGCAACAAGAAACTTTGTCTGGGAACAAACCAACCAATAGCCAATCGCTCAACAAATATGTAGGAGAAAATGGAGATGGATCGGGCATACATTGAGGAGGCCGTCGAATGACATAGCGCTTAATGCAGACCATCGCTCAAGTGGAATCCCAATGGGACGAGTGAGTGGTCGGTGCGAGGGTGACATGGAGGAGATCGTGTGAGGAGGAGATGAGAGATTGTGGGCAATCGTGGTCCCAGCTGAAGAGGATGGCAGAAGATAGGACAAAGTGGAGATGTGTTGTTGAAGCCCTATTTTCCACTCGTAACTCAAGGAAATAATAATAAAAAGCAAATTTGTAAACCAATCATTATATACACTTTGTTAAAGTAGTACTGGATAACAAAATGAGTTCCCTTTTTTCTATTTTTAACAGCATATACAACTCGCGTCGGGTCTGGTGCGTTTCCTACAGAATTGTTAGATGGTATTGGTGAATCCATTCAAAAGAAAGGCCATGAATGGGGTGTAACAACTAAACGGATGCGTCGCATTGGTTGGTTGGATACAGTGGTTGTGCGATATGCACACATGATTAACGATTTTACTGCATTGGCTTTAACTAAACTGGACGTTTTGGATGATTTAGAAGAGGTAGTTAAATGAGTTTCAATCAGTATCAGTTTACGTATATATTGTACAATTATGTCTAGTACTGTTAGCATTCAATGAGTAGTTGAAATATTACACATTCTTCTGTTGATTAGACCTATCACACAGTGAAACAGTGTTATTTACTGGATAACAACATTGTTTTCAAGCTGTGTCTCTATACGAATGTTTTTGTAAATCTTAAATAGTATAATATCATTATAAATTACTGATCGAGGTATACCCTACAAGTTATGATAAAGTGTTGTGAGGATAGTGTTTATTATTGGTTGGAGTTCTCACTTCAGAGACGCAGGGATTTGTGCATGCGATTCGCCTAATGTAAGATGATGCTACAGGATTGGACTACACCGACTCCTAGATTAAAAATAGGAAGTGAAGTGGTAGAGCACGTTGACCGCTTCACTTATTGGGAAGTACCATCAGCCCAACGGGTTGATCTCGACGAAATCTCATACAAGTAGTTTCGTATATGCCAGTTTACACCGTCTCTGGCGTAGACGAGATATCCGACTATCGACCAAGGTGTGTACTGATGTTGTAATGGCCATTGAGAGTGGAAGACATGAAAAGATTAGCTGTCTTTGATCATAGGTGTCTGCGTTCTATCTCCCGTGTGAAGTGGTATAATAGCGTGAGGAATATTGAGGTTAGGCGTCGAGTGCTAGGTAAGGAGGGGAAATCAATCAACGAGGCTGTGAAATTACATCGACTGAGATGGTTAGGACATGTGTTACGTATGCCCAGTCACCGCCTTCCTCGATGGGCAATATTAGCTGAATAAGTCAGGCTAGATAAAAGAAAAACATGGCATCAGTCAATGAATCTACAACAGTTAGTTTAAGCTACGTAGAAAGGTGAAGACTCCCTGGTTGGGGTCCTCAGGACGGTAAAAACCAATGGTTGGAAACAATTGGTAGTATGGCTAAAAATCGTCCTCAACGGCTGGAGCAGATGCATCCACTCCTTTTGACTTATGATTTCCAATTAAACTGTTTTGTTCTTCGCTATTACTATTCCTTTGTCTCACACCTCTGTTTACTGTCTTTAATATGCATTTCTCCTACTTTCTTCTCTTGCTTTGTGTGCTACATGGAGTGTGGCGACTTGAACTGCCGCACATATGTGCAAAGTTCTATGTCGAAAACAGACAGACAGCGTCTCTCAAACTAACCCATACGTTTCGAAACTAGTTAGTTCATAAGGAGAATAACTGTCAACTATTGGGAAGTTAGAATTCTTAGAAAGTCAAGCAAATTTCTATGTTGTATTCTAAACTAACTTGCTAACTGACTTTTGGTAAAAAAAATAAAATATAGCATTGTAAGCTATCGGACGTAAATTGTTCTTAGCTTTGTAATTACATAAAAGCATGTATCAGAAAACTGTGTTCCACTGTTACATTGTTAGCTTTAATTGCAATAATACGTCTTTTGTATTTAAGAGGTAACCAGACATAGAGAACTGTTGTCTCCCTGTTCAGTCAAACATTGGCGAAATAAGCTTTCGATTAATGAATTTATGTTGGTGTACAGCGTCTTTCCTGTTTTTGTTCATATGTAAGATGAAAGTATGTAAAATACTCTATTTTCCAGGTAGTTTAGTTACAGACTAATATTCATTTACGGAATTGTGAGGGATCTTTTATGTATAAGTCGGAAATAAATCTATTGGGCTACCTTGACTACTTGGAAAGATGAATGTTTCAAAGACAGTCTATTTGCTGAATTATTGCATTTAAGGTTTTCAGCGTAGTGACTGAAATTCAATGCTAATTGGTTCGTTCAACCCGTTCCATCTACTTTCACTTTCATTATTCCCCCACCCATGTATAGATACCTACAGGTTTAAGGAAAAATAAGTGTTGAGTAATTGTTTATTTTCAGTTTTCTTGAAGTCGTTGAGTTCACTACTTGTTTTTCTGAGGTGGAAGAGTAGATAGGGTATTGTAAGATTCAGTATTTTCTGAGTGAAGTTACGTAATTATTAACTAATCTGGTTGTTGGTCAATAAATCACGAATTAGTGGAGATTAGAATTCGTTGGTCATTGGATTCCTTCCCAGTGACTGAATCGTCAACTAGCTGGTTTTGTGACCTTAAGGTTCTGAGTTTTATCCTTGGCGGGGGTGGTGGATGTGTATTACTGAAGAGTCCTGTACTTCTTGGTTTTCTGTGGTTCTCTAACTGAAGTTATTTCGTTGTCAAACTTGAAATCGATCAAATCCCCGAGAACTAACACTTGGAAATTAGTCTGGAATATCTTTTACAAGCTGCGATCGATATTTCACCGAACAGCTCTACAAAAATTGGTCATCGAGTGAAAAGTAGGCATATCCAACAATTATGTTTGCGTAAATCTCAACGAGATGTTGGTTCTATTGATTTTAATTCCTTTGAAATTTATAAAAATATAATTTGTAATATAGAATATTTGTGCGATGTGAAGCGATATTGTTTTGCATTCAATTGGGATGTTTTGTGACACTATGCATTTATTGTTTTTACTGATTTAATTCCTGTGTGTGTTTGCATTCTATAATACCGAAGGTGAAAATTGGTCGAGCGTATATTGATCCTGAAAGTGGACAAGAGCTAAGCGAATTTCCGTCTGATTCAGCAGTTCTTAATCGTGTTGTTGTAGTTTATGAAACTCTTCCTGGTTGGAAAACAACTACACATGATTGTCGGAATTATGATGAACTACCGGCAGCGGCTAAAGTATTCATTGAAACAGTTGAAAAGTTACTTAATATACCTATACGATGGATTGGAACAGGTGCTTCTCGTGACGCAACTATCATTCGACCTGTTTAATGAGAGTAATCCTTATTGCTGATTAATTGTTAACCTATTTTATTAACATTTTTCTAATGTAACCTAATTAGGTGGTGAATTAGTCTCTTCTTATTCGCTTGTGTAGAAAAGCGCCTTTTTTTTCTACTTTTCATAAAATTCCCCTTGTTTACACCAAGTTTGTTTATTTTACAGCAGAGATGATTTGTCAGTATAACACACATACCTTCCCATTGTAGTTCAGTTTGTGTTTTGTATGCTTGTTGTATTTCCTTGGTTTTCCCTAGAAATTGTCACTATCCCCTCATAATATCAATATTCTTCATTTTTCATTTTCTGTTTTTGATTTATTAAAACTCATGTTATTTCTGTAAACTATTATAACATTTCTGTAAGATACTATGAGTGAATTTTAGAGATTCAAAATATTTTTATTGAATGTAAGCTTTTCCTTTTTTTATTGGATCAAATGTCCCGTGCTCACGAGGGGTTTTGTTAATAGTTTCATCGTGTTCTGATTAAGAAAACGTTGGTTATCAGCTTAAGCAATGCGTTGCAAGCCAATATATAGTATCTTACATTTACTTAACAGCATAGATAATAAGAGTAAGCCTACGTTACTTTCATCCCTAACTTGTTACTGGTGGAAAGAATACGAAGTGGCATTTTGTACCATTGTTTATTGGAATGTATGTTGAAGACTAAGTGCTTTTTAATTTCTCGGCAAACTTTATTTAATAGATAAAAATTTTCAATGATTTATGAAAGTGATTTGATATGTGCAGCAGTGTTCCGCATAAATATTCAATGAGAGCCTGCATGATTCAAACAGAGTGTTGTCAGGTGCTTCAATATGTTGCATAGTCTGAATAGTTTGATGATGCCAAACGTTTTGGATGCAACAGTCACATAGATACCACCTTATGTATCTTTCTTCATGGTGGGTTTGAAAAAAATCAATCGAGATATAACAGCTCTTATCACTACACAGTAATTGATTTCCTTTGTTGATGTATATTGTGTGCCTGCCTGTGACAGCAATGTGTATTTTACGGGTTTCGATGACCTGCAGTTAGTTGGTTTGAGTCTTACAATATTAGTGCGAGTAAGCTGCGTCTGTCTTCTCAGCAGTAGAGGTTGTACAGCTGAGTGATGTAAAATGACATCTAGTAGTCATCAAGTTCAACAGCTGTTTATTGTTTGGGGTTTTACTGTAAGTACTAAGTTCCTCAGCTCTTATAGACGCCTCTTTATCATTTACTAATGGATTATGTGTTGGATATACAAGTGCTTGAGTTGTTGAAATTATAGGGAAGATTTGTAGCTCAGGCGGATGATATTGCTGTGATTTTGTTCTCTGGGCTGAATAGTTTAATTACATAGATTTCATTTTTACTATAAACGACATCTTCAGCCCTAGTTTTATTTTGAAGTTAGCGCTTACATAGTTATGAAGCATAAAGCCTTGGTACGCAAATGTACCTGTCGATTTGCTCCTGGTGTATGTTATCTTTTTGCAGTACATTACAGTATTATTTCATTTAGATCCATCGGTAAATCTTATGCATTAATCATCATCAGGATTAGATAACAGTATCGGTTACGCTTTCACAACCGATTTACACAAATATTTTATCAGCTAAAAATGATAAACAGCTTGCATTCTAGGAGTAGGTTACGAAAATTAATTATAGGGAAAGAAATCTATTTTAAGCATTGGTTTTGTAGGGGATTTTGTTTGATTGGTTGGAGGATTTCATCATGAACTAACTAACATCAGTTAGAGAACCATTGGAAAACCTGGGAGTACTGCACAGCTGTTCCGTCCCAGCTCTTTGGGACTCTTCATCAGTACGCAGTCACATCACGGGGCTCGAACCCAGGACCTTCTGGTTACAAGGCGACCTCTAACTGATGTCAGCTCATGATGAAATCCTCCAGCCAATCAAACAAAATCCCCTACGAAACCAATACTTGCAAATTGATTTGATGCTCACTAGCCTCTGACCCTATTCAGGCAGTAACCTGGGGTTCTAGTGGGAAGCCATGACCAGTAGGGTGCAGCAGGTTGAAGGTGAGGCAGTAATTCATCGAAGAAGACATTGCGAAGTGGTCGCGCTATGTCATGAATTGGTAGAAGTTAGAATTCATGGGCTGGCCATTGGATTGGGTCCCACTGGCTTAATGGTCTGCAAGCTCACTAGCCTTGTAACCAGAAGATCCTGAGTTCTAACTGTAATGGTGATTTCGTACTGTTGAAGAGTCCCAAACTAGGCAGGTGAAACAGCTCTCCAGTACTCCCAGCCGGTTTTCCAATTGTTCTCTAACTGATGTCGGTTTATGATGAAATCCTCTAAATCGATTTTAAGTTGATTATGTGTATGGCAAGCTTATCATAAATCTGTTCATCTTACTTTATTTTTGTCTCAGAAAAACATTTCCAATAATAGTTTAAAAGATTCTTCTAAAACCCGTCTTGTTTATTTTCAACCATCCTTAATTGATAAGCTTCGCCTGTTTCATCTATACATATTTTCTTTTATCTAATAATATATATGAACTGGAAAAGTGCGTGAAATAGTGAATGATTTTAGAATAATTTTTCCGAACTACATTATTTATCAATCTGAACAGATTACGTCATACTTATTCTATCTACTATGCCTGAATGAAAATTAATCTAAACAAATTCGAGATTTCGAAGCAGTTTAGTGCTTCAAATCTTAGTGGTGTAGTTTCACTCGACCTGTGTTATTTACGTCAGTCGTCTTCAGTGCAGTATGCTTTTCATTGCAAGTGGGCGGACAACAAATTATATATATATATATATATATATACTTTATATGAAATCCACACAACGATTATAGGCAGAGTTATATTGAAAACTGCCGTACAATTAGGCGTGTTTCTCGTCGAATTTCTGAACATGACCCTGCCTGGTTAAGCAAAGGACAAACAAAATCCATTCGCAGCGCTATTCTGTCTCATCTTGTTGAGACAGAACACAAGACTGACGTTAACCATGCTTTCAGGGTCCTTTACCGCATACCTACGAATGTCAATTTTGCCTTAAGAATTCGACTACTAAATATTGCTGAGGCTGTGGGGATCCATATTAACAAGCCTAATTTATGCATCCAAAAGAAGTTAGTTCAGACATTATCATTACCTTGGCCATCCAGGTTTGAATAATCCGGAATTTTTGTGGAATTTTCCTAATTTTAGTTGATATTCTATTCGCTATTATATCTTTATTGTTATTATAATTTAAGCATCTTTAATGAACTGTAATTGCATTGATCTTACTTTACAAATCGATATTATTAAAAAAAACTAGTATTGTTGTTAACTATTAATCCAGAATATTCTGTGTATATAAACATATATATAATTATAGAGCCGGAAGAGGAATTTATCGAAAAGAATATTCTTTGCTCGATTATTTTGTCTTTTAATTAAGTATAACGACTTAAACAGAAAGACGGAATTAATATGCAAATGAGATTGGTAAAGCTGCAGTGAACAGACTATGCAGGCTGATAATGAAATTATTGTTGAGGAAAGTATTTGTTCATTGGAGTTTCGTTTAAATCGTAGCTGTTTCTTCGTCAGCTTTCACTGCTTTCACCTCATCATAAATTGTATGTTTTTGCATATGGTTGAAGAGGAATATCTATCTTCCAATGGTGTCGTGTCTAAAGTGGTTCAAGGACACTGTCGTTCATGGTCATAAAAAAGCAGCTGTGTGGTCTTTAAGATGCACGACAGTTGAATATCTTGCCAACACGCATCATTCAACGTAAACAACCTCTAACTTTGAAGTTATCTATAAGATGAAAAGTAACCTGCAAAAGTTATCGCATGTTTGCCTCTCTTGTATTGCTACAAGAGTTCAGCTATCCAAATAAAGAAGCCAGAGCTGTGCATAGAAAAGGGACTTGTTCACCGTCACTTGTTTTCTGCTTTAGATTTATTACACTCTTCTACTCCTCGTATTCTAGTTATTTCATGTGGGATGTCAACTACTTTCATGCCCATTTCGCCAAGGATACATTCAGCCGATTAGTTTTCTTAGCTTTACTCATCAGTTTAGTCAAAATAGGTTACAGGATTTCTTCATGAGCTGACATCGGTTAGAGAACCATTGGAGAACCTGGGAGTACTGCACGGCTATTTCGTCCTAGTTTGGGACTCTTCAGTAGTACGCACACACTGGGGTTCGAACCCAGGACCTTCTGGTTACAAGGCGAGCTCGTAGACCATTCAGCCACTGGGACCCGATCCAATGACCAGCCCATGAATTCTAACTTCTGCCAATTCACGATATAGCGCAACTGTTAGCCAATGTCTCTGGCGAGTATTTGTCCTCACACCCGACCCGCTGCACTCTTTTCACTTTTGTCTTTTATGCTGATTGATTGACCAGATATGTTCGAATTTTTTTGGTATATTGGTCCCTAGATAGGAGGCTATACCGATGTCTGAGAATGAATTTTAATGTTATTTGGTATGTGGTGACTAGAAGTGGTATCCTGGATGCTCACTTCATTCCAATTTTGGGACTCCTCACTTAAATGTAGCTGCAGTCTTAAGTGAATAATGGTGTTACTGTGGTGAGAGCTGGCTGCTAGCCAAATTGATAGACAGTAATTTACGTCAATGTTTATGTCCCAAATATTGGTCATGTGAAAACAAGAACAAAGATTGACTCAACAAGCAATCACAGCAGACTTTGCGTAGGCGGATACAATTAGCAGATAGATGATCTGACATTCAAGAAACAGCCACAAAGAGATGAAAGACTAACTTTCAGTGAGAAACAACCAATCAGAAGACTGTGTTTTTCTGCTAACAATAATCTATAATAATGTACATGAAACCTATAAATATGTGTTGATTTCCTTAATAAACGATCTGTTGCCTGGCTCTTGTCTTCTGTTGTTACATTACCACTGGAATCGAACTCAAGACTCTTCGTTTCAAACGCCTAAGTGCTATTCACTAGACCACTTTAGCTACAAGATAGGGCAGAGTCGGCATCCGCCAAATAAAATCAATGTTAATTATTCACTTATATTAAATTTCCATTGTATCTTAAGTAACATCCACTGTTGTTAGCGTCTTTGCATTGTTAGATTACTTATTTTACGTGTTATCATATTTGTTTTAAGCACAAAAGTATTCATCAAATTCATTACCACAATCAGATATATTACTAATAAAATATTTTGGCTTTGATTGATCTGCTTTTCGAGTGAGATGAATGTCTTGGCTAGTCACTGAAAGTAAACAAATATGTGGTGGTTAGATTTTTGGAGGCAATTACAGGAAGCCTTGCACCTAGGTTTCGTGCTTGTTGGCACTCGTCAGCAAGGCGTCTTGAAAGAACTCATTCAGTTTGGGATTTAAACCCGAGTCATCCGCTGATGACAAGTGCCTCCAACCATTCAGAGTGTATCATAATGGTGAGCCATCAAGCATAGTGGCCACATCGCAAACTTGACCGACAGAACTTTGTCTGAACCAAACGAAGAACTAGTTGTATGATATTATTTACCAACTGCTGTTCGATTAAAGTAAACAAGATGTCGTTTACTTCATAATACCGATAAATTCTATGATAATATATTCTCTTCGACTAACTTTAATTGAGTAAGTCCTAATAGGATGTCTATTCGAGTGAGCTGTATTCATTTGAATGGGAAATGAATAATGAAATGGTCATCAAATGTTGCATAGGCAAAAACTAACCTGTTAGTACTAAACAAACAAGCAAAACATTTCTTTTCATATTCTGTAAGAAATTCGTTGAAATATTTTAAGGAGTTGTGAATAATAAATATATCAGGACTTCCATCTTCTTGTAAAATATTTCCGATTTCTGAGAGATGTCGAACGGATGATTGATGATAACAGATTAGAAACGTTGGAACAAAGCTTGACGATTTTAGCGGTGGACAGCGGTATGTACAGAATCTTAAGAGCCGTTACTTATTCAGAAACTCAAAACTGCATTATTTGCCCCTGCAGTCGGAGTTGGTACCTTGGAGGTTCAAGAGTTACAAATAACTCGATAAATGAGTAAACAAAGTGCTCTGACATTCCACTGGAATGTAATCAACTTTATATTGCGTTTTTGGAAAGCTCTCATGGTGTCATAGAAAGATATAGGTTCAGGAAGCGCGATGAGTTAACAAATTACGGTAAGCGCATACAGCAATAGGTGGAAGTTCATAGCCTGTTATTTCTCTTCACCATTGTTTTCAATCGATCCTAGATGTTATTGACCTGTGGAGAAATCTCCCTTGGTGTTTGAGATACTCTTACAATAGTTACCGTGGTATGACTGAAGTTGTATACAAGGTAGAACTACTTCTAAGATGATCAAATCGGTATATTCTACTAAGTAAATAGTTATTCCTATTCACTAAACTCATACAGTTTTTTGTTAATTTTACCTGAAGAAAATTATGTGTAGCTTTTACCGACTTTCCTTCAAATATCTCACATATTCGTTAGTTAGTTAGTTATAGGTGTGTCGAATTTTCCAAATAACAGAGATATCGAATTCACTTCTGGAGATCTCTTTCTTTTGTTAACAAAAACGTTCTTACTGTAAAAAATATTCTTTGAAATGTAAATTTCTATCAGTAAAAGAGATGAAAATGTATAAAAAGCTTATCGATTAAGCTTTCAAATGTTGGTTACTTCACAATATTTTGCCACAGGCTATAAAATGACGAAGGAATGAATAGCTAGCAATGCGTAAAAAACAAACAAAAATTATTTCTCATGAAAGGTAAAAACGTAGTAAATACACACAATGTTCATTTCAAATTTTCTCACCTGAAATTGTATATCGAATAATGTCAGGCCAAAAATGAAAGCAAATTCAGGTGGATAGTTGTGGAAAAGATTCTGACGTGAATGATTACGCAAGATATGTTTTTGTCTTGAGAAAAAATTATATGACATGACACGAAATGCCGTAAAGTTTTAGGGTATTTATAGCCTAGTGGAATTGTCGAAATATATTCTTACGTCACAGTAAATGATAGTCAGGCAATCAGTATTAATTGTCATGATTGTGGTAACCAAAAACAGTCGATAGAACTTAAGCAATTATGCGTTTTCTTTGTCGATATTATTATCACTAGTGAAATAGAATAAAAGTAGAATTTCAAGAAGTATAGTGTCTAAATATGTAAGCCGCTTCTCATTCTGAGTTCGTCTTCATTCTGTTCCACTTCTCAGCGACCTTGTTTTTGAATTAGTTGTGTTCTCTGAGCTGGTTGATTTAACTGTAGCTTTCATTGTCCTTCCGGACAACATCTTCACCGTAGGTTTTAGTATGGAATGAACTTATGTGAATTCTCCATGAATCATATAATTGTGTTTCCTGTCGTGACCCTTGTTGATTTACGTCTGCATTGATCATTTTTATTGACCTGGAATTTAAAATTTCCTGTTGTGAGATTCACTTTTTAACAGCTGGTAAATTTGGTATATAGTAACGTGTTTGTTAATCGCTAACTGATTCACTTCACTGTCAGGCTTCTAGAAATTCCCTGACTGCATTTTCAGTGTTTCCTGTATTTGAGATTTCTACACTATCCCAATCAAATTCGTGTCCATAATTATCTACATGCATCGATGTGAACGAATACATGTCGAGCCTCTTCCCAGCTGATTTGTGTTCTTGGATTTGGACACGAAAGTGGACGCCCACTCTGATCAATGTAATGTTTATCGCAGTTCATGAAATTTATGTTTTAAATGGTGTTAATCGTATCTTCCTTTTCTGCTGAGTCTTTTGGTTTACACAGTATCGAATGAAGTGATTGTGTCGACTTGTTCGCTATGTTTATTTCAAACGGTTTTAGTATTCTAGCCATTATTATAGAGATATTCTTTATACATATTAGAGTGTACTTTATTGTGGTCTTTAATGATGGCTTTTTGTTGGTGTTATAACTCAAGTTTAGACGATCAATAGAGACTTAAATTAACAACCAGTCATGACAGTGGTAGCCGGGAGTTACAATTACATCATTCATGGAGAATTTAAATGAGTTCATTTTATACTAAAACCTGCACTGAAGATGTTGTCTAGAAGGACAACGACAGCTTCACAATTAAATCAACTAGCTCAGAGAACACAACTAATTCAATGTCATCCACCTGAGCTACAAATCTTCTCCAATATCTCAAAACCTTGTTTTTTCTCACTTGCTTTCATTTCTGATTTTTATCAAGTATTTGAAACATATTATTCTCTGCATGTTCCAGTCTTTCATCAACAGCTGCCTTCTTAACACAGCATTCTTATTTCTCAGGAAGAAAGCAGTACACTGTTTGTCAGGGGAAGTTGTCCTCTTCATTGCTTACTGAGGCTGGCGTCCCTCAAGGCGCTGTTCTTTCTCCTTCTCTGTTTTCTTTCTTCTTGCATGACTTGCTTCACTCTGATGAAATGAACTTTGTTAAGTATGCGGACGATCTAACTGTTTCAATATCTGTTGACTTCCAACTAGATTGTACTTAGATAAACAGCTTTCTATCAGGAGTCAGCAAATGGTCTTCGTCTAATAGTCTTAAACTAAATCCTTTCAAATGTCAGACTGTTAATTTCAGTTTCCGATGTAAAAGAAAGTTAAATGAAACTGTTAATTCCATTGACCGTTGCAAAATTGATGATACTGATATAGAAATCAAGTCTGATGTTAAGCATCTTGAACTAATTCTTTCTTCTAATTTATCCTGGTCTTCCCACTTCTTAGCGATTTCTAAAAAAATATTTCGTCTGACTTTTAACATTAGAACATTACATTAGGGCAGTCGAGCATAACTCAACCCCCTCTCTTACACTTCATCAACTCTTGCATCTTACCTATTCTTCTTTACTGTTTACCCTTATTCTTTCCTGGATTGCTTAAAAAAGACTGTGTCATACTTCGTAGAACTCTGAAGACTTTTAGTAGGGTGAGTGGTATCCCGTTGGATCATATTGTTGACATCGTCATTGATAGGCACTTGATTTCCTGCCGAAAATTTGCTAAAAGAATTTTGTCAGACTGTGAGCATCCGCGTTACCCTCAGCTTTCACCTTGTGTCTCCTCAGGTAAAACAAGGAGTCATTTCAAAAGACTTTATGCTCACACGTCTGAGTATAAAAATTCCACTATACCATATATGACACGTATTTTATGTGATGAAAATAGTGTCAGGGACGAACTAACTAACCTTCTTTGCACTAGTTAATAAACCATTTTCTGCATCCTTATTTCACCAAGCTTTATTATTATTGTTATTCTTATATTTATAATCCTGTCAGTTTATGTTTATTTTCTCATAAGTGTAAACATCATTTAAGCTCTGTAATAACTGTTATTTTTTGTCTTTCCCCTCATCACGCCATATCAACAGAATATTAGATTCAATAATCTATAGCATGCTAAAATTTCCAAACTGTATCGACAATACTGTTTAAAACAAACCCACTGTTATTATTATATTTATTATTCTCATTTTGTACTTCGAATATTTTTAACTTTATACCGTAAATGTGGACAAATCCCTGTGGTTAATTTTATTTATATTTTGAGTAGATCAGATGCAATATTGTGACAAATGCCAAGAATTCTATTCTGTATTATAAGTACTGTTTTTGGGATAAAGTAGATTATCATAATAATTATTATTAACATCAGATGGCTGGAAAGGATTATCGAACTAGCCGACAGGCTAATGCTCAACAAATATGCAGAATTGGTAGAAGTTAGAATTCATGGGCTATTGAGTCACATCCGTGTGGCTGAATGGTCAACAAACTTGCCTTGTAACCGGACGGTTCTGGGTTCAAACTCTAGTACGTACGTACTGATGATGAGTCCAAAACGAGGACGAAACAGCTGTCCAGTAATCCCCGGTTTTCAATGGTTCTCCAACTCTTATCATTTTCTGTTCAAACTTCAAACACGTAGAACAAAATGGAGATAGAGTGGATACAAGCTGAGGAGATTGTCGGGTGAAATCACACACCAATACGCTCTAAAGGGGAATCTGAATAGGAAATTATGGATTCGGGGGTTCTGAGGGTGAAATGGAGGAGATCATGTGAAGAAGAGGAAATGAAAGCTCATGGACAACCGGAAAGCCAGCTGGAAGTGAGAGAAGAGAACAGAGTACAATGGAGACTTGCTTCTGAACCCTGTGTTTTACTCAAATCTCAAGTAACGCATAATAAAAATAAGTCTTTCGAGCTGTTCTATGAATTTCGGTATTTTGTCTTCAGAACTCTCTCTCTCTACAAAATGCACATTGAAGCCTCTAATGTCTACAAAAAATGAAGAGAAGTTGAATGAAAAGGAATAAATAGGTATTGTTTTTATGTTATTACTTGTCACCTTTTCGATTTTCATCAACTAAGCTCATGTAAATTGTATCAACATGGATTTATATATATGTATTAGTTTGGGAATCATCGGCAGTAGGCACCCACTGGAGGGTCCCAGTGGCTGAATGGTATACGAGATTACCTTGTAACCAGAAGGTCCTGGGTTCGAATCCTGGTGGTTGGTGCGTACTGCCGATGATTCCCAAACTAGGATGAAACATATTTCCAGTACTCCCTGTTGGTTTTCAATGGTTCTCTAACTGATATCAATCCGTGGTCAAACTCGTAAAAACAAAATTTAATCCTTACAAACCAACTCTTGAAAACATATGTATTAAGTTTCTCACACATTAGATTTGTCTCCTTTATTAATTATCAATAATTTGTTATGTTTTCACCTGTATTTATCTGTTAAAGATTTGATTGATAGCTATCAGTTTAAAAAATAGTCCTAATATCCATACAAACCAATATAATTCTGTAATCGAAATATTTGTAATTTTTCAGAAAAAAAACACATCTTTTTTGTATAAAACTTTATTATCAGGCTATAACATTGTATTGATGTTTTTGTACAAGTCAGCTGAATGATTTAAAATGCCTATCAGGCATATATACGCAATAGAAAAAGTACACAGTTAACGAAACCGAGAATAGCTGTGATTGATGGCATAACATGATTTAGGAAGATAAAAAAAGAATTAACAAGTGCTGATGATATATTCTTTACTAGAATTTTTTGTTTTACTAGTCAATGGACTTGCTCGGCTTGTTGGACATTCCACTAAGCCTAACTCTTCAAATATAGAATGAGAGAAGGTTACGTCGAAGTATCTGTCAGTGTGTTTTGTTTTATGCCTCGAAAACACCATCATTTCTTGGCTTTATTTTACAATCTAATATCAGTCATTCTTGTTCTGTATCTGATTTATATGTCTGTCTGTTTTCGACATAGAACTTTGCACATATGTGCGGCAATTCAAGTCGCCACACTCCATGTAGCACACAAAGCAAGAGAAGAAAGTAGGAGAAATGCATATTAGAGACAGTAAACAGAGGTGTGAGACAAAGGAATAGTAATAACGAAGAACAAAACAGTTTAATTGGAAATCATAAGTCACAAGGAGTGGATGCATCTGCACCAGCCATTGAGAACGATTTTGAGCCATGTCACCAATTGTCTCCAACCATTGGTTTTTACTGTCCCGAGGACCCCAACCAGGAAGTCTACACCTTCCTACGTGGCTCTTTTACAACCTGACCCTATATCAGTTAACATTGCCCGTCGAGGAAGGTGATGACTAGGCATACGTAACATATATCCTAACCATCTCAACCGATGTAGCTTCACAGCCTCATCGATTGATTTCCCCTCCTTACTTCGTACTCGACGCCTAACCTCAATATTGCTCATCCTATTATACCACTTCACACAGGAGATGGAACGCAAGTACCCATGATTAAAGACAGCTAGCCTTTTCATGTGTTCCACTTCCAATGGCCAGGTTTCACAGCCATAGAGGAGTAGGTAGCGGACTGATGAGCAGTACACACGGCCTTTGGTCGATAGTCGGACATCACGTCTATGCCAGAGACGGCGTAAACTGGCATATAAGTGAAATGAATTCCGCTTACCACCTGATTTATGTGTATCACTCTACAATTGATGTTGATTATGAACAACCAGCTGTATTCGAAACGTCATCTGGTAAATAATAGTCATTCACTGTGGGATATATCCAATAAAAACAAATTAATTTTCAAGTATTGGTTCGTAGGGATTTGATTGATTGGTTACAAGATTTCATCATGAGCTGACATCGGTTAGAGAACCATTGGAAAACCACCAGATAGTACTGGACAGCTGTTTGGGACTCTTCAACAGTACGCAACCACCACCACAAGGGGTCGAACCCAGGACCTTATGGTTACAAGGCTAGCGAGCTCATAGACTATTAAGCCACTGGGACCCGATCCAATGACCAGCCCATGAATTCCAACTTCTGCCAATTCACGACCACTTCGCAATGCCTCCTTCGATGGGTTACTGCCTCACCTTCAACCTGCTGCACCCTACTGGTCACGACCTTCCACTTGAATCCCAGGTAACCACCTACTCGAATACGGCCAGTCGCTAGTGAGTATCAGATCAATTTTCAAGTATTGGTCTGTAGGAATTTGATTGATTGGTTACTGGATTTCATCATGAGCTGGCAGAATGTCACAATATGGTTTATCTTTCACCTTCCCAGCGATTGTTAGATGATTGTTCTAGAGGCTCTGAAGTTAGAAAGAAGCATTGGTTGAATGATTCTTGTTTTCCAATGATTTTCTAACAGTATTCTAACTACCACGCTATTTAGGTGGAAACAAGACGTATCTATAACCTTAAGGCAACCAATACTTTCTTAATCAAGAGGATTGGATTCCTCTCTTCTGCTTACGAAAACAGATAATAAGTTGAACAGCCTAAATAAAATAACATATGGCACAAAATGAAGATAATTCAAATCTAGCACATTTTTTCAAACATTTGTTTTTCCGCCCACATAAATTTATATCTGATTATCATAAATTGCATACTTTATTAGCGAAATTTTAGCCTTTTGTATTCTAGTCTTACCGTTATTCTTTTATTCTCTATGGTATTTAAGATAAATTGAAAGAAAGAGAGACTTATGCCCAATTAGGTCAACATAAAATATGATAATACAGAAAAGATTGTTTATCTATAACTGCTTTATAACTTTTGTAGGCTCACAATTAGCTTTTCTTAACTGTTTTGTTTAGCTAAATTAACTGTAAGATCAAAACAGAAATGTTTGTGAGTTGATAAAATTGGATCTTAAACACTAATACCCAGTCAGTCAATACTCTTATATGCTTCAAAGACTTGGTGAGTTATGTAAAGTATTTCCAGCAGGATTCAGACTTTCATTAACAGCTACCTTCTATTGTTACTGAAGATAGTCGGAAAGAATTGACAGCAAATTTTGATTATAGCTTGAAACCACACAGTATTTTTGATACAAGTATGGAATTTTTTGAGCATGTGATATCGGTAGCCCAAATTTCACAGGCCGACAATTGATATCGGGTGTGCGTTGGCAGGGGATCGAACCCCGGACCATGTGCATGGTCGGCGAGTGTCCTAACCACTGTGCCACCGACGCACAAGGAACTCTTTTAATGAACTAACCACCAAGAACCTATTGTTCAACCAATATGCAGAACCAAATGGATATTGATTGGATACACAGTGAGGAGACTTTTGGGTGAAATCATACGCTAGCACCTTTTCCGAGTGGAACCCGAATGGGAAAGGAAGAGTTGGACATCTATCCGAGGGTGAAATTATTATTATTATTGTATTATTATTGTTCCCTTGGGTTCCTAGTGGAACATAGGGCTTCAACTGCACCTCTCCAATTGCTTCTGTCTTCTGCTGTACTTTTCACCTGCATCCATGTTAGTCCATACTGTTTCAACTCCTCTTCACACGATCTCCTCCATGTCACCCTTGAACGTCCCACTCATCGCTTCCCTTTCGGGTTCCACTCGAGCACTGGCCTGACGCGCGATGTCACCCAACGGCCTTCTCAGCGAGTGTCCAATCCATCTCCACTTTCTCCTGCATATTTCTTGAGCGATTGGTTCTTGTTTTGTTTGTTTGTTCCCATAGTTTCTTGTTGGTGATTCTCTCCGGCCATCTGATCTTCAGTATAGAACGAAGACAGCTGTTGATAAAGGTCTGCAACAGGCTGTTGGAAATATTCTTTGTGACGCACCAAGTCTCTGATCTGTATAGGAGAACTGACTTGACGTTTGTATTGAAAATCCGAATTTTGTTGTTGATGCTGAGTGAGGAAGATTTCCAGATTGGTTTCAGGTTGATGAATGTGTTTCTCACCTTCCCGATTCTCGATTTGACATCCTCCCTCGTCCGTTCCTCCTGTAGTTGAGACAATGCTCCCTAGATAAGTGAATGAAGTAACCTCTTTCAAATCCTTCCCGTTGATGGTGATTGGCGCTGGATGTTGCTGCTGCTGCTGTTGTTGTTGGTTGGTTATTTTCATAACCTCCGTCTTGTCTATGTTCACCTGGAGTCCTGTCTTTGCGAGGGTGAAATGGAGGATACGATATGGAGAGAAGGAAATAAAAACTTATGGACAGCTTTAAAAGACTTCAACGAACGGAAGAAAACAGAGATGCGCTGCTGAATCCTTATGTTTCACTGAGAACCAAAGGATGAATTCACATATGTTTCTTTCATATGTCAAGTGCTTCTTCTTCACTAGTGTCAGAAACCGTCAAAGTCAAATATATGACCTCTCACTAACTAACTACAATGATTTGTTTCTTACTTTTTATTTTCGTACTGACCCACTAGTCTATTTTATATCGTTTACAGCAGTCAAGTCAAACAAACTGCGATGACAAAGTCTTCTTTGAAAAGCAAATGCCCCATGTAACTTCAGAGAGAAACAATCTGGTATGCATGTAAGACATATTATATCAGCTGTCTCACTGAAATGTGCCTTATGTTCTTTTACTGTTTATCAGGATCAAAGTACAATTCCATCATTGATTATTGATATAAGAATAAAACTTGGGCACTGTGGTAGAGTGTAATTCCATTATGGGTAAATTTTATTTTGATAGAGTCTCACAGTGTTATACAGTAATAGGAATGAATCATCACTAATACCCGAAATATGGAAAATAACACTACCAATCAAATCAAGTGGAAATCAAGTGAAAAATAATGGAACTATATAAATGAATTTAGGAAGTCGTGTGATTACCTTGATATGATTATGAGCAATAAATTGTGCTCGAAACGTCATCAGTAAATATTACTGTATAACACTGTGAGACTCTATCAAAATAAAATTTACCCATAATGGCATCATTGACTATATCATATCTCTGAGAATGACCTTCAAGTACTTTTGTTTGTAGTTATTGTCACACTAAACCAATCTCAGGCGCATAACCAAATGCAGTAATCTGTACAGATCCGGTGAATCGATATTTCATGAATACTCAATGCATTGAGCAATATTCAAGGGTTATGCACTGAAATAACTATTTTCGGTTGTCACTTATATAAATGAATACTGCCTCCTAGAGTAAACTTCTATCCATACACAGTTGGATGTCACCAAAACTGTCATCAGTGAATATTACAAAGCATAGAAAACCGGAAGAGAAAAGACAACCATTGAAGAAATTTCCATTTTAAATTGCCTTACTACTTATTTTGTTTTTAGACTAATTTGAATCTTCCGTTTATTGATTATATTAGACTGAAATGATCGATCTCTGTTGACATGTTGCCTCCTAGTATGGAAGTCGTTGTACTTACTGAAACAGGAATTCATAGTTAATATTGACTATTGTAAGGAAGTGTTAGACTGGTCAACACAGTCACCATTTTACTGGCTTAAATTAAGTTTATCAGCATTGAAGTACTACAGACTGCATGTTTTATTATTGCTGCGTGGTAAATTTAATTTGATTAAATCAAAATAAGAGAAAACAAATACCATCATAATCATAATTACCAGTATTCTTATTATTCTTATGAAAGATTCAAATATTTCTTAGAATTCTTGTTTATCAATTTTAATTATATCTAGGTCAAAAGTTCATAAACATTAGTTTAACAACAAGGCATAAACAGCATTTATGATTCTAGACTAAGAAATAGTAAAAGCGCATATTTGAAAATATGTACATTATATACGTGATTTGATTTAGTTAGCTAACTCTTTTTAAAAAAAATACAACAACATATTACACAAAAAAAACATGCGTACATGCACTTTTAACGGTTAAAAAATGAGATAAACAGATTGCTTATGTTTTAAAACACCAAAAACATGGACGTAGTATTATTTAATTTATTATACACACTTGGTTTTCTTCTAGTTTGTTCTTTTTTATGCTGATAATATCACAAAGTGTTATGTATGATAGATGATAGGCTTTCATTAACATATGCACAAAAGCAAAACATTTCACTATTTCGGCATATACACATAAACTTTGCCAAGAATTAGAAGCTGTGTGTGTGTTTGGAATTTACAGTTACTTTAATCACTATGATTTGTATTTTAAGAGATGAGAGAACGTCACTACTGTTATTGTTATCATCATTATGTTTATTATTATCACATTTTGAATGATGCTATTTTTAACTTCCATTAATATCGATCAGAGTTGCTAGTCGTTTACATGCAATCTCTATATATATTAATCTTCTAATAGTTTACTAAAAGTGCATAAAAAGAGGTGTGTGCCAACAATATCTAAAGTAATTCCACCTAAAAATAAGCAAACATTTGTAAACTGATAAAAGTTGGAATCCGTCTTGTCGATTGACTGATAACACGATCATCTCAAAGTCTCTTCGTTTTAGAAACTCGATCTCTCTATGAAATTCATGGCTACGTACTCTAAAGCGACACATATTAGAAAGTAGGATATCTTTAGCGATAATGCTTTGGCGTTTGAAACTATGGGCACTGGGTTCGAGCCTCGGTGGGAACATCATCACTCACTGGGAAATGCAGGTACATCCAGATGACGAGTCCCAAATAGGACGAAATGCGCGTTATCCTGGATTCCACTTCTAGTCACCATCCACCAATTAAATTCTATTTCTAGCGATGTTTGATTTTTGAAAGTTGTCCAACTGTGGTGAGAGCTGGCTGCTAGCCAAATTCGGTAGACAGTAATTGACGTCACTGTTTATGTCCCCAGTATTGGTGGTGAGAAAATGAGAACAAAGGCTTTGCGTAGGCGGATACAGTTAGCACATGGATGATCTGACACAGCCACAAAGAGATGCAAGGTTAACTTTCTGTGAGAAACAACCAATCAAAGGACTGTATTTTCTACTAACAATAATCTACAATAATGTACATTAAAATCTATAAATATGTGTTGATTTTCATTAATAAACGATCTTTTGCCTGGCCCTTGTCTTCTGTTGTTATAGTATCATAATAGTCTTATTTCCAGTCGGAGGATTTATCAGTATTCTCAGATTACTTCGCATAATTTTCATAGTATTACATAAACTGTTTTACAAGAATATAAGCAATGAGTTAACTTCATTCTGAAGCTACGTAACTAGCTAGCTGGCTTCTTAAGTAGCATGTTCCTGTTAAACGTTCAAAATTCACTTTTTTGAATTTGTTTTAGTCATCAGTGAGTGAGGCATTTCTGTTGAAACTTGTTACTTGAATTATGGCCAACTAGAAGCAGTGTTATACATTTCATTCACTGAGAGAATCTCCGTAAAACAGAGTGATCAGATTTGCTATTATTATTGTCCCCTTGGGTTCCTAGTGGAACATAGGGCTTCAACTACACGTCTCTACTTGCTTCTGTCTTCTCCTGTACTTTTCACTTGCATCCATGTTAGTCCATACTGTTTCAGTTCCTCTTCACACAATCTCCTCTATGTCACCCTTGAACGTCTCACTCGCCGCTTCCCTTTCGGGTTCCACTCGAGCGTTGGCCTGACGCGCGATGTCACCCAGCGGCCTCCTCAGAGAGTGTCCAATCCATCTCCACTTTCTCCTGCATATTTGTTGAGCGATTGGTTCTTGTTTTGTTTGGTTGTTCCCATAGTTTCTTGTTGGTGATTCTTTCCGGCCATCTGATCTTCAGTATAGAACGGAGACAGATGTTGATAAAGGTCTGCAACAGGCTGTTGGAAATATTCTTTGTGACCCGCCGTCAAGTTTCTGATCCGTATAGAAGAACTGACTGAGTTGACGTTTGTATTGAAAATCCGAATTTTGTTGTTGATGCTGAGCGACGAAGATTTCCAGATTGGTTTTAGGTTGATGAATGTGTTTCTCGCCTTCTCGATTCTCGATTTGACATCCTCGTCCGTCCGTTCCTCCTGTAGTTGAGACAATGCTCTCTAGATAAGTGACTGAAGTAACCTCTTTCAAATCCCTCCCGTTGATGGTGATTGGCGCTGGATGTTGTTGTTGTTGTTGTTGGTTGGTTATTTTCATAACCTGCGTCTTGTCTATGTTGACCTGGAGTCCTGTCTTTGCTGCTTCTTCGACCAGTTTGTCGGTTTTCGCTTGTAAGTCTTCGATTTTGTGTGACATCAAACATAAATCATCCGCGAAATTCAGCTCTTCTAGATTTACAATACACAGATTCATTGTCTCTTGTTTCACTCTCTTATACCGTATTCAAGTTAACGGATTTAATTCTTAGTCATTAGTGTATATAAAATTACTTCAAATAAGTGGGGAAATGTTTAATGAAAGGGATCAAGTTAGCTTTCAGAACTGGTACTCAACGTGTTGACTTAATTCCTATCGTCTGCTGAATACACTTTCAGATGGCCGGTTATATCTGTGTTATTTTCTGTTGTCTATCAACCGTTCTCAGCCCATAAGGTAGATGTTGTCTTCAGGATAGCAATTCATTGTGAGCTCCTTCAATTCTGCATATGGCCATATGTTATCATTATTTCATCAAAAGATAGTTATTTGAAAAATCTACTTCTCCTTAATTCGTTTTCATGAGTTATTCACAGAAACTCTACGGTAAGCGAATTTCGCTCCTTTGGATATGCTGTCATAGAATTAATAATCGTCTTGTACTGCCACTAGGATACAGTTTATTTCCTGCTTTACGAGATGTAGATCTAGACTGTACTTTATCTCAATATAAATATGATTTCAACAGCCGATCCCTCGAGATGTTCCGTTTCACTTTGTGTAGTTCCTGTTCCCACACCAACGCGAAAATCTCTACAGTTTCCTTCTGGAATCTATCCGTAATACGCGTCGGTCTCACTGGATTCTGAATAGAATTAGATCGTGTCCTGTCTTACTAATTGAAGAAAATAGAATTATCCCATAGACTTCCAAGCATCGAATTTCCCTTTTCATTATACACTGTTTGTTTTAGATCATTTTTATGATTCCTGTGTCTCATTCAAGTTCGCCGTTTCATATTTGCTTGATATGAAGTGTTCTAATTGATACATACGGCCTAATAAATAAACTCTCACAGTGGTAGTGATTAACGGTAACAACAGAAGAAAATCTACCACTTTGTCTATGTAGTAAAAATTGCACTGATTTTCTATTTGCATTATTCATATTTCATGTATGTTTTACTAGTAGTCAGTGTAGCATTTACTTCAATGTCAGAAGTGAATTGTATCAAATTGGGACTTCATTTAACCCGTCTTCAATCGGTGTTGAGACTGTCCTTGAAAATCTTTAGTCTTTAGAAGAAGGATAACGATGAAAATTCTTATGCGTATATCACTGAGTTAATTTATTGAATATATTTCAAGGTTGAAGAAACCTTCTGCATTAAGCAGTTAAAACTTATAATTGTAACTTCTGTGTTGATAAGTTACTTTTATCGATCACAGTATGAGTTCATTCTGGGTTACTTCAAGCCATTAACGGAAGTAGTTTCTTTGAAATATCTCCCTCCTAAAAGAAGTTCATTGATAGGCGAAGTTCCACAATAGCGTCTCAGGAGTGCGAACGCTTCAGTGACCTTGAACGCATGCTAGTCGTTGGCTAACGGCACCTCTTATTATGATAGCTGAAATATCAACGCTATTCACCAACTAAGCAGCAAGTTTCACTCAGATCACGTTTCTCAATAGTTAGGGTTAGGATCAGGGTTATAATTAGGATTAGGGTTAGGTCTACAGTTAGGATAAGGGTTGTAACTAGTGTTAGGATTAAGGTTAGGCTTAGTGTTAAGTTTAGGGTTAGAGTCAGGATTAAGGTTAGGGTTACCATTATGAATAGATTTAGAGTTGATGACATTTATTTTAATTTGTTTTATTATCCACATTTTCCCAGGAAGCAGTCGTTGATCCGCTTACTGGAAACCATAGTAATTCAACCGAGGGCTTTTGAGGAAGACTACGCAACTGGATAAGAGAGATAAACAATTCAGAAAAATAGCTCATCTTTAGTCACCTCGGTGAATACATGCACAGAAACTAGTCTAACTTAGCAACTGATACTCCTCATTATAACTAGGACGTATTTTTAAGTCATGTCAGAGAAAGATAACCTGTTTAATGTGTTTTTGAGCATTTTCTTGTCAATATACATCATTTTTTGCGCAAAAGTTCCTCATTTTTATGATTGGTCGGCTGAAGGCCACTGGTGCGTTCGCACTCCTGGGCCGCTAATGTTGAACTTTGCCCATTGATATTCTTCGCCAAATGCAATCATTCAAACTAAAGTATTACATAGAGTGAAGTTAAATATACATACGACAAATGACACTATTTATTGACTCGTTGAACTCAACTTTCAATATTGATTCATAAATTTTCGAATTCGTCTAATTTCTTTAATATCTTGATATTATCGTGCCCGACATTTTACTAATGAAATCAATCACAGTTTCAACTGTATGTCAGATGATTAACATAATGCATAAATAAAATACTGAGAATCGACATATTACTTCAAAAAAAGTGTTTTCATCTTAAATATCTCACAAAAACGCATTCAGTGTACAAAGTAATTTATTATGTTCAATAAACAAAATGTGAATTATCGTATGTTTGGTTTGTGGGAATTTATTTGATTCTAGGGTAAAATTTTTCATTCCGAGAGCCACTGGAAACCATAAAGTAGTGATGCCTGTGTATACCAATGACACCACCAACGATTTTTCACAGGATCTTCGAGTCAATGGATGAAATTACTGGAGTCCTAATTACAAGAGGCGACCGGTAGGTTACACGAACTCAGGTATAAGGATAGGTACTTACAGATAACAGTGAATCTTAGTGAAGCTCTACTGTTAACTAGAAGGGAGTTTATTCATTCGGACATTGGATTTAGTCCTATCGGCTTAATGGTGATGTTCTCGCCTCGTTACTTGATCATCATGGCTTTGATTTTTGATGACGTTGAGTACCAGCCTCTGAAGTCGTTGTCTAATGCTTCCTGGTCTTCAGCCTTTCTCTGAAAGATGTCGGTTAGTGACACTATCTATCTTGAAAAATGCTGATCACCAATAGATGAATATATTTAGTTTTTTACGAAGCCGACCGATTCTTTAAGTAAAAACGATAATGATACGGCAATGTTCGGCTTACGCATAAACGAATGGAATGACCGCCAAAATTTGTCAGTGGTAGCTGGAATCATTAATTAGTCTGATCTGTTTCCAATTATTCACATGAGTTAGCAGGGAGTATTCTGCTTGACATTAGTGTTATTTCTAGGGGAAAATTTGTAGCACACGGATTAACAGTCACACAAAAAATGAAAGTGGAACACGAGCTTAATGAGAACGTGTATTCAGCTTAATCCCTGGGCTCTACAACTTATCAGTCTATTTGTCCTCGTTAATGTCGGGTCATAGCAGTTGTTCCTTTTGAATCAGAGAAGTGAATCTCAGGCATTTTCCTGAAAGGAATGAAAAAGGACACTTTTCAGTGTTTCGTCTAAACGGGTTTTTCATGCCGTTACATTGCCTCCTCTCCTCTTGGAACGCCAACCTCAGTGCCTGGATGTGGTGTTGAATCGGCGTTGCCTCCTTCGGCCGGTGCCTTGTAATGACTGGTAGTAGATGGGAGTCAAGGTAGGCTCGATGGTTCTTTTTGGACAGCTGGATGACATGACTATAGTTGACGATGACGATATTGCAGGGTAGTTGTAGGTGCCGCAAAACATACGTAGTTGGAGGTCCGTGTTGTATAGTTTCATAGTGACTCTGCCATGGGGCATGAAACTCGGGACACGAGCTAGGAAAGACAAACGGCCAATAAAACTGAACGCAGATGGTTTCGCTCCTAAGGCGATCACAGAGACTTTCCTGGTGTTTACTGAAAGAGCACTGATGACTGTGTGTTAGAAGGTAGATGAATTCTAACATTTTGCGGATGTCCCAGATATAAGGGAAGCGCCTGGATTTCAACTAGAAGGCGTACCTTGTTGCCAAGCAGAAGTCAAGCAGTGCACTGATGAGCTGTATGTCAACAGACATTAAGGCAGAACATAGTTCCACGTGTTTTCAAGCGTTTGACAAAGGCAGGCATGAAGCATGCTCTTGATTGCTCTGTCATTCCGTTTCGCCACATAGTGTCTTTGTGGGTGCTTTGAGGTAGTGTTGTTGAGTGTACTTTATAGACGGAGAATTATAAGAAGCGACCAAAATTGAAATCAACATTTTTAGTCAGTGGATGGTGAAACAGAGGTGTCTATTCCTCATATCTGAACTTAATTTATATTGTGATCGTGAAATAGTTGGTTCATAATGATTAGTTAACTTTTTGTCTCCTTGTTTAACCTTGAGCCAGTCACCAACTATTCGGGACAGTCTGTCGATCACTGACCTAGCTGACTGTTAATGTGGTTAAATGTATAAATATGATGCGTTTTTCCTTAATAAATGTATCACTTTACCAAATTATTTTATTTTCTGCCTTTACAGTGTGAGTTCTGAGGATGCTGAAGGTATTGCAGATGTGGGCAGTGGGTTGGCTGTCGAATTTAGACCACCGTTCGGAATGTAAGTGAAGTGGATAGAAAACCGAGTTGCCCGTGTGTCAATGACCGGTCGTCATTGTATCTTTCTGCTGCAGCAGTGCAGCTTTGCACCATTTAATTAGACAATCAACCATTGCCAGAATGCTTTAGTTACCCAATTATGGCGCTGTAATCGGTCCAATGACGTTTATTCCTACATGGACAGCTACTGAAGCATTTAAACTTACATTGCTGTGCAAGATAAAAAAACCAGCAGATGGCAAAGTTTCGGGAGATGGCAGAATGGATAATGCCATCAGGTTTCTCTGTAGCTCCTCAAATTCTTGCTGACAACAACTATTCCATGTAAATTTACGTTGATAAACATTGGATAGATGTCCAATGGCTTTGCTTATTCGAACTAGTTTCACTTTCGTTGGAGGTAACATTTCATGTCTTGGCTTTGACGTGATAAAATAATAAATATTAATGTATATAATATTGACTTTACCTGTATACCTTTTTTAGTGTATTTATATTGGCAGACTAGGAGCTCGATAATCAAACTGCTGTATAAGTAGCTTCGCCAAGTCGGCTTATAGTTGGCTGACCAATAAATCCTCCATATCTTAGTTTGTCTTTTATAATATATCACAGTGAAGTTCAGTGGGTTACTAAGTATCTAAACAGTGTTCTAATTTCTGAAGAGTTGTCTTCTGCAGACAGCAATAATTCTCGAAAGTGTTTTTAACATTATTTTGCTGTTATCTCATGAAGATGCAATACCTCTGTGATGAAACTAGGGACAAACCGTCGAGGATACTACGCCAACCTGGGGAAACTGCCACCATCGTTATATGACCGGGGTATAAACCATTCAACGATGAGATGTGTTTTCTTCGGAGCTGTCTGGATACCATTAGACGAGATACGATGCCGTGAGATATTTGCTTCCCTCTGGAGAAATGGTCCAAAACTACCTGTATCAGCCAGTGAAACGTGGTGGGGACATAACACAATCTGAATGGCATAGCATGAAATTCATAGAGTCCTTTCCGCAATACAAATGAGGAACTTGTACAGTTTTTACGATACACTACCACTTACCAGCACCCAGATGCAAGAGGGCAACACCGTTCTTCAGTTAACTGAAAAGTGCATAGAATGTATAAGAAGGAATACATGTTTAGTTTAGAGATGATGGCACCACTTCTAGTATGATAAGTACTTGGAGATAATTATTCATTTAGATAAGTTGGAATGAATGTATTCCGTTATTTCGAGGGAAAAAGGGGTAGAAGCTTATATGAGGGATATGTTTTTCTGTTTACTTGCTTAAATATAATGCCGTGCATGTAGAAATGGTACATGCATTGACTACTGATTCGTTCATTCTAGCACTAATAAGACTTATAAACCATCAAGGCACACCGAAGATGATATTCAGTGAGAGAAAGACTGTCTTTGTCGGATGTTACATTGAGCTCAAAGGAGATTTTGAAGACCCTAATGAGAAAGTTCATAAAGAGTTACCGGAGAGGAACACGGAGTGGCACTTCAACCTACCACAAGTTGGCTTTGAGAGAGACTCATGGAAATTACTTAACGTGTCTTAAGTTCCATAGTTAAAAACGAGAAATATTCAACTGACTTAACCTTGGAGACATTTTTATGCGAAGCTGAAAGAATTTCAAACGGCATAATCTTGTAAGTCGATGATATAAAACTAGTAGCAAATAAGGCTACTACGCGTAGATGACCTTTTGGAATGGCAGAAAAAGTGCTCTGTAGTAATGATGGGTTAGTAAGGACTGTTGAGGTGAGGGAAAAAATGTGGCACGTTGGTGCGAAACGTTAGAAAGCTATGTTTGCTGAAACGAGTGTTTAGAGAGAGGTCAGAAGCTGAACCCTCCGACGATTTGCTAACATAGAATCGTGAGTTTTTTTGTCCAGTAGGCAATTGAAATACAGTTTTTGGACAATCTTTTGGATACAGTTCCACCTGCCAGTACTTGGATGAAATGTTTAGAGTCGAGGGCCTTTGGAGTCACTAAGAGTATTTAAGATTGCGTCGGTGTGAGTAATTGGAAAGGACCTACCTCTCGTAATAGCATCCAATTTACGATAGCCGATATTTATTGGGACTGAAACGTCCTTCTTCTTTGCTAAGACGATGAGGAGGATGAGTGCACGATAATTTTCTTGCACAAAATATCTTTTATCATAGTATCTAACTGGAGCTGGTAGTGAACGGAACCCCATCTAGGTAGCTACGCACAGGCGGGTGACTGCCACCGTTCCACAACATCAGTACATTCCGGGTTATTCCCTTCACCGCATACTCCGGAAAACTCGTCTATTATCGTAATCACTTGCATACAAATACTATCACGGGGTGCAGTGAACTGACAAAAACTCGATTTAGTATGGTGAATAAGAACAAGTTTGACTTAGGAAACGTCAGCTGCTGAGTGCAGTGTAGGCGTAAAGAGACTGAGTGAATGGCAGTCTGTGAGTAGTCAACGTCTATTAGAGTGGGATGTGACGTGAAAAAGTTCACGTCGAGGATCAGACACCACGTAATCTGTGGACAGATGAGGAACCAAACAGTGTAGACTTGTGCTGATGCTGAGTATTGTAGTAATCAATAGAGGTAGGATGTCCTTAGAAGGGACTCTGGTGCGCCAGTGTCCAAGAGTATTTTTGTAGAAACCCTATTTATATTCCTCGATGCCGTTATTCGTTTATCGTTGAGTGAATACGTGAATAGATTTATAAAATTTTCACTTACTCTGCGGGAACCTGCGGTTATGTCCACATTGATGAACTGATGTTTCTATGTTCGTGTTTGCTGTGTGCAGCAGTCTTGCGGTATGGTCGGCCGACAGAGACGCCGACAGGTTCTGATAAGACTCTACAGATGGAGCTGTTTTGTGATGACTCGTCCAGAATACTCCAATTTCGTCTGCTAGAGTTCGTACCGCAGAATCCAGGAGCATCTGCCTTGGAAAGGGCATAACCGGATAAAACAGTCAGGAGGAGTTCATAGTGGTTGCACTAAAGAGTTCAGTGCATGGAGGATTGAACAAGGTTATTATAGATTTGATAGTACTCGGTGAGCTGAAGGAAAGGAGGTTAAGGCAGACCAGAAGTGATTAGTGGGCACTTCTGTGGAGGGAGTTTGAGGTAATCACTATTTGATGAAGAGTTCATTTTGTGGAGCACCATTTACACCTCAGACACCAATCTACGGCATGCGAACAAACACTCAAACAGGTGGAACTAGAGCTCAACGGGAAGATGCATTCCTTACAATTCCAAAAGTTAGAGTGCGCAAGGCTAGCCCTTACAACGTAGCAGTCCTTTTGACTTGGTTCATATCAAGTCGCAGAATCAGCTGATCCTGATGTGCTCGGGAACTGGCACTCCCGTATGATGCTGAAAAGAAAGAAAAATATCATTTGGTGTTCCGCCTATACAGCGTTTGATGTTGAAAATAATTACTATTGCGCTGTACCTACCTAAAGTCTCCACAACCAAACGCTTCCAAAGACTGACCCAATTATCTGACTGGCCAACATACGTATCCCCTCATTCTACCGACATCAAAATAGTTTCTCACAAGACATTAAACGCATACAAATGAGGTCCGATGGAAAATTCAGGTCGTCAAGTCAACAGAACCTCACCACTTTGTCCATTCGATCCCTAACTCATGACGTTTCTACTGTTAATCTCGTCCTGTAAAAGTCAAAATATGCAATTAAAGCAACTCAATGAGACAAATGACGCATTTGTCTCATGAATAGGTCTAGCTCGTGGATCATGCTCACTTCAACTTTCAATATTGTACATGAATACATCGACTTCGCAGTTCAACAACAGGACAGTGGTGAATTCGCTTTCCTGCATACCACAATTCAACGTAAGACAGATATGATACTCGAGTGATCCATTTTTCTCAAAGGTGCATGTAATCGTCTCGACTTGAACTTCGACAGCACTGGTTACACAGCCACTCTGTAGCGCAAATATATACATATATATTCATTTAGTCAGCTGATTGATGAATCAACAATACTGGAGAAATGTCTGATGTAAAGTTATCGTCCGTAAGGATATATCTGATGACACGGTAGAAAAGTGTATAACAGACTTGAGGAAACCACTTTTAGTTCGAAGCAGATTTAATTCATTTCATTTTCGAAGGTTTGAGAATAGTGTGCAAAAGAATATTCTTAGCCCTTAAAGCGGTTCAATCTATATTAAACCTATCTGCTCAATTTCGAACCAATATAGTGTAGTTACTGGTGAATTTAGAATTTTATGAATTTTTGAACTCATTATAACACATGCTGATTTTGTGATCTGTATGCTTCAAATTTTTCACTTTAACTCCCGTGTGTCACAATGCTTCTTGCCTTCTAATAACGTAATGATTTGTAATTCCCACGTGAAATTCACATGCAGTGGGTATATTACGGCTTGAAATTTTGATTTAATCTTACAATTTATTTGATTTAAGGCAAATTTGTACTTTTTCAATATTTCTGTCATTTAAACCAGTGTTCAATCTAAATTTACATTAACAAATCATATCATATTTCCTGTCAACTATTCTTAGTGTACATATGCTCATGCTTGTAAAATGGCTTGTTTCTGTTCAAGAAATAAATTATTGCTATTATTATTATAACATCCTGAGTTTTGGCTTCACCTTAGTGATTTAAATAATATTCAGGATTTCTTTGTTTTATACGTGAAAGCCATCCAAACTCGAGAGCTTCAGAGAAGGATAGTGTCGTCCCAGATATCTCCTCACTATCAGGTCCGCTCGTCGCAGCTATTTTTGTTAATGCGCAAAGTGAGGAGATATTTCCAGCTGCATAATTCTTTAAAAACCGACATTTCTATCAAAATAATTACCCAAATTACCGACCTACAGCTTGTAGTATCGTAGAAGACTAACTCCATTTTTAAATGTGTTTTTCAAAGTATGGCAGTGGACGAGTGAAGCGGGAAACCTAGTCAGACACATGGAAGGCCATTTATCATTCACTAGATAAAGAAAGACTTACAAATCATAAAGAAGATATGGTTCCTTCTTGGTTACTGGTGTCACCATTCTGAATTCCTTAATAACTAACAAGATCTGAGTGGGCATAGAATATTGTGTAGTAGATGCCTGAATCAAGAGAAATAATACTGGAAATTTAGAAACATAAGTATACAGAAAATCAACGCATACAGACCAAATATTCAACTATAATAGCAATAAACCAACGACTCGCAAAAGAAACTGTGTGTAGACATTGTTTAAAAGAGTTCAAACACACTGTAGCATTCTGGTAATGAAGAGAATGGAACAGAAATACCTACTAACTGTCCTCAAAAACACTGAATACCCACACAATTTCCTCAGAAAGTGTTCAAACTCAAGTCATAATACCAACAAAAAGCCATCATTAAAGACCACAGGAAAGTTCGTTCTACTTTATATAAAGAATATCTCTAAAATAATGGCTAGAATTCTAAAACCCTTTGAAATAAACATAGCACACAAGCCGACACAATCAATTCATTCGATATTGTGCAAACCAAAAGACTCAACAGAAAAAGAAGATAAGATTAACATCATTTAAAACATAAATTTCATGAACTGCGATAAACATTACATTGATCAAAGTAGACGTCCACTTTCATGTCCAAATCCAAGAACACAAATCAGCTGGGAAAAGGCTCGACATGTATTCGTTCATATCGATGCATGTAGATAATTATGGACAGGAATTTGATTGGGATAATGTAGAAATCTCAAATATAGGAAACACTGAAATTGCAGTCAGGGAATTTCTAGAAGCCTGGTACTCAAGTGAATCAGCTAGCGATTAACAAACACATTACTATAGACCAAATTTACCAGCTAATAAAAAGTGAATCTCACGACAAGAAATTTCAAATTTCAAGTGAATAAAAATGATCGGTGGAGACGTAAATCAGCAAGAGTCACGAAATGGTTGCCAGGAGACACAATTATATCATTCATGGAGAATTCACATAAGTTCATTCCATACTAAAACCTGTTCTGAAGATGTTGTCTGGAAGGACAATGAAAGCTCCGCAACTAAGTCAACCAGTTCAAAGAATTCAGCTAAATCAAAAATTCTCATAGATGTTACAAAATGCAATTGAAACACAGAAAGATGCTGTAATTCTATCTAATAGATGCCACTAATGCATGGGCAAACCATCGACATTCGGCTACAAGTCAGTCTTGTAAAAAGAACTATCAATCATAGACATCCCCATGAAAATTAACAAGCATTTCAGAAGACTGCATTGGCAATAAATTCCCCTTTCAATCTGGATCGTTTCGCAGGAGCTATATGTTCCCAGGATGCTTGGAGTAGTCTTAGACGGATGAGGCTATTTCCCACGGAAGATATCCAAGATTTTATTCGCTGTTACTTATAAGATGACTGTGGTGACCATGGTTTTAAGTAGCATATTCTTCATTCCATACCTTCAGAACAGCTTTCACAGTACATTACTGAAGTAGTGGTAACAGGTGTCTGGCTGCTGCAGAAGGTGATTGTAATTCTCCTGCTGGCATGTTAACAGTTTCAGTATTCATAAAGAAGTTTCTATATTATTAGGTAAAATGGCGGACCCACCATCTTCCTTGAACTTTTCTGCCAGTTGTTGGAGAAAGTTACGTTTAAATCTTATTTAATATATCCAGGAACCGCATCTGGGTCACTGGCCACAATCGCGTAAACTTCTGATACCTAACAGAGGGCGCTGAAAGTTATACTAATGAAAACATGATTAGGCACCAGAGTGACCACTCACCTACATTCTGCAGCGTATTAAAGAGTATTCGTATATGACAATGATGCACATGAACAAAATGTTACGTTACTATAATGATTGACGAATTCTAATATTTCATACCTTATATAACATGACTTTTAATCAAATTACAACAATTTTTACTACATGCACAAGTGAATCTAAATATTCCTGTCGAAAGTTTCGACAAAGAACTGCAAAAATCATCCATAAAATGAATTCAAAGAAACAGTAACGAGTAAAAAGGAAACACTTATATCACTGGTAAAAAATTAATTAATCCTACAATGTTCTTTCTTTATGTGGAAGCCCTACGGTACTGCTTTGTGAAATACTTCAGGAAAAAGCATTCCGATTGCTTGCTGAGATGAATAAGCTTAAAACATTTTGCGTAAAACTATGAGCTACTGACAATTTACCAGTAACCTGCACTCGCCTGTGAAAATATTCTGTCTTTCCTCCTTTACTGCTTTACTCCCCGACTATTCTCCACTTCCACAAGTGAGAGAAAGAGATCATATGTAACAGCCTTATGCATTTTCATTGATTATTTTCAAAAATATATTTTTTGCAGTTAGAAACTGTTTTTTTCTTGTGACTGGTGCGCAATTTCAATGTCGTTTGTGCGTGGCCAAATTTTCGTGGATATACAATAATTCACCCAAGTTGTTCACTACACATTCAGAAGACTGATTACTGAGAAAAAATGTTCTTCTCGATAAATCCGTCATCATGTTCTACATTTATATGACGGTATTAGTTAAAGAAATATTTCAACTATTGTTTTATAATAACATTGAATCAATCGAATTGACAGGCTACATTTCAAAAGCGTCAGTAAGAGATAACAGGCATTATTAAAACACTAGACTAAACATCAGGCAGAAAAGGGATGTAACCCGGAGATTTTGAATCTGAAGGTTTGATCTACTTTGTGACAAATTGAACAGATTCATCTAAAAACGATCAGCGTTCTTCAGGATGGATATCTTCACTAAACGACATCATCCGGAGAAACATTGAAAACAAGCTTCAGAATATTCAATGAGATTCAAATGAGCGAAAAATTCACCAGAATATGACACAACAAAGCATCAAAAAAGATAAATAATTCCACAAAGTCACATCATGTAAATCATCGTTTTCGAACACCATGAATGCAATATAAACTGGTGAATCAATGAAACTACTCAAATTAGTGAATCTTAATTTTAAGAAGGTATGACAGCCAGTTTACTTTCAAATGTAAACAACTAGTGAGCACTGTTCATATATATTTCGAGGAGACATATTTCTGCATATTAACTTCTCCCACCATGAATTTCTAAATGACCCATGCTTTGGGATTAAGTGACTACGGCTATTGACTCATTCATAGAGTTTGATTTGAAGTCTCCTTGAAATTTAGACCCATTTGACTGGTAGATGCACCCTGTATACAGTTTTGTGAAGTTAGTTATTTTCAGTGTGACGCTAACTCCAAGCGGATTTAAGGACATCATGCAACATTAGTTCACTGAATCAGGCGTCAGTGATACCTCCAACAATCGATCGTTGTTTCCCGTTGTTACCTTCGTAGATCTGACGATAAATATTCTCAACATACAAATTGAAATATAAACTGACTGGGATGTCTTCATTGAATGAGGAACCAGTTTACTCACTTGTATTCACAAGAAGTACTTGGCTGGTTAAGTATGGCCACCAACATCTTTCGATGCTAAGACAACTCAATAAATATGTATAATTTTCAAGTATTGGTTTGGTAGGGATTTTGTTTAATTGTATGGAGGATTTCATCATGAGCTGACATCAGTTAGAGAACCACTGGAAAACCTGGGAGTACTGGACAGCTGTTTCGTCCTAGTTTGGGACTCTTCATCAGTACGCACCCACCGGAATTCAAGGACCATTGGATCGGGTCCCAGTGGCTCAATGGTCTACGAGCTCGCCTTGTAACCAGAAGGTCCTGGGTTCGAATCCCGGTGGGTGCGTACTGCTGAAGAGTCCCAAACTAGGACGAAACAGCTTTCCAGTACTCCCTGCAGGTTTTCCAGTGGTTCTCTAACTGATGTCAGCTCATGATGAAATCCTCCATAAAATATGTATAACTTGGACACTGAGAACTGATAAGATTCCGAGGAACAACGTCGTCGCGTTCGTTGCTATCTTTGCGGTTGTGCCTTTCTCCAATCTCACTTTTGAGTCTATCTCAGTGGGGGTGATAATTTCAAACGATCATTTAGTTCTAGTGTCCTTTTCTGGAGGCGAATCCCGGTAAAGTTTGTGGAATTCGATTGCAACATTCAGTAACACTTCGCAATAAGAGGGTTATGCAGTCTTAATAAAATAACATGTGTTAGAAAATGAAGACAATTGAAATCCACTTCATTTGTTATACAGGAAAATAAATCTATCTCTTGTTTTCGTAAATTATATACTTCATTAGCGAAATGTTAGCCTTTTTTGTTCTAATCTTACCATCATTCTCATTTTCTCTGCGGTATTTTAGACAAAGAAACGAAGACAGAGATTTTCTTCGGAAGTAGGTTATATAAAATATGGCATTATATTTTAACATTTTAACGTAGGCGTCCGACAGAAATGAAAGTGTAGGTTTAACTGCTTTCTAACTTTCGTGGGATCACGACTGACCTTTCTTAACTGTATTGTTTATCCAAATTAACTGTGGGATCAAAGCGGAAATGTTTGTCAGTCGATGCTATTAAAACTACAATTTGAACAAGAAATGAGGTGAGAGGAAATAGTTTTCATATGCATCTGGTGTTAACTATATGAATCCGGCCGATATATAGTTTTGTCTGGAGTCATATCTACCGCTTGATGATATTCTTGAACAGTGAATAAATCCAACCAACTAAATTTGTGGTTGGGTTGGGCTCAGGGCTACTGACCCCACACAACCAAATCAATCAAACCGCTACAGGACCAAATGGCATCTCCTCCGTTGGTGGCACAGTGGTTAGGACTCTCGCCGACCATGCACATGGTCCGGGGTTCGATCCCCTGCCGACGCACACCCAATATCTTTGGTCGGCCTGCGAAATTTGGGCTACCGATATCCATGCTGAAAATTCCATACTTGTACTGAAAATACGGTGTGGCATCAAGCTGTAACCAAAGAAAATGAAAGGAAAAAAGAAAGAAACGGACCCAGAGACTGCGGCAGTTGCGCTTGACGCCATTACTGCTAAAGGTTTGGAAAGTAGGAAAGGTACCTACCGATTGGAAGAAAGGCTGGATACCTCGTCAAACTGCCAAAGAAGGGCGACTTAAGCATCACTTTGCAAGAACTGGCGTGGAATAATACTCTTGTCCACGCCAAGTAAGATACTAAGTTGCGTCATTCTGGAGAGAATAAAAGAGGCACTTGATACAGAATTCCACCAACCGGAACAAGTTGGATTCGGGAAAGGAAAATCATGTGCTGATCGGATTGTAACTCTACGCATCGTCATCGAACAAAGCATAGAATGGCAGTCAAACCTCTACCTCAACTTCATCGATTTCTTAAAGGCCTTCACCAAAAGGCGTTGACCGAGACGTAATTTGGAAACTACTTCAACACTATGGTGTGCCTCAAGTCTTTATCGACCTCATTCAGCAGCTGGCTATATGACAGTGCCACGTGTCAGGTGATCCACAACGGTAAATTCAGCGAGGCGTTCGAAGTGAACACAAGAGTAAGACAAGCTGGCTGCCTATTATCACTGATGTTGTTCTTAATTGTGGTGGACTGGATTATGCGTCAGACTGTGCGTTGGGAGCGAGGAGACAGTAGTACGCTGGATCACCGACAAGAAGACTCTAGAAGATCTGGATTTCACACATGGATGATATATGTCAAATGTCACACAAACTCGAAGACTTGCAGGCGAAAACCAACAAGCTGGCTGAAGAGGCAGGCAGCGAAGACAGGACTGCAAGTGAACGTAGAGAAGATGGAGGTGATGAAGATAACCAATGAACCGCAACAACAACAACAACAGCCAGCACCAATCACCACCAACAGGAGAGATTTGATAGAGGTTACTTTCTTCAATCATCTAGGAAGCATTGTTTCAACCACAGGCAGTCGGAACGGATGAAGATGTCACAGCTAATCAACGTGGAAGGGAAAGGCAAGATACACCTTCATTAACCTGAAACCAATTTGGAAATCTTCTGAACCGCACTCAGCATAAAGAACAAGATTCGGATTTTTAGCACAAATGTCAAGTCAGTCAGTCAGTTCTTCTATACTGGTCAGAAACTTGTCACGAAAAGGATTTCCGACAGCCTGTTGCAGACTTTCATCAACAGCTGCCTACGCTAACTCCATACTGAAGATCAAATGGTCAGCCGGCCAAAAAGAATTATCAACAAGAAACTCTGACTGGGAACAAACTGACGAAGAGCCAATTGCTCAACAAATTTGTCGGAGAAAATGGAGATGGATCGGGCATACATTGAGGAAGTCATCGGACGACATCGCGGCAATGCAGATCATCACTCGAGTGTAATCCCAATAGGAAGCGGCGAGTGGGTGGTCGGTGCGAGGCTAACATGGAGAAGACAGTGTGAGTCAGAGGAGATGAGAGATTATGGTAAATCGTGAACCCAGATGAAGAGGATAGCAGAAAATAGGACAAAATGGAGATGTTCCACTTGGAACACAAGAGAATAATAATAATAATGCATTCTAGTCCTAAACACGAAATTTAGTGCCAAGGAAACTGATCTATTGGGGATGGGGATTTCAAAGGATGGATGGTGAAACGAGTTTTTATTCTTCATGGCAGTCAGGTCATACAAACTGTGATGATGTCAGTCTGATTTAATTTATGCATAATTTTTACAGACTGTAGGTTTGTGTGGTCATTTAAGAATGTCTTAAATGTTAGTCTTTGTAAATGAGGTATTTGGATAACCCTGTCAACGTGCATTTTAAAACTGACATTTAAGACGAAACAGTTGGTTTAATTTTTAGATGATGAGACAGTATAGCACTTAGAAAGTATCAGCGGCCCACAAACTCCTGACTTTAAACTAAGTCAGTGTAATCACGATCAACCATTAAGATACTTTACTATATTCACCAGCAGTATCATTCCAGCAGTAATTATTAGCAGTTGTCATTGGTGAAATACATTGCAGCCTTCTCTAGAAATGTCTGGAGTAGGTTCCTGTTGTCAAACTTCTAGTCTTAGTTTCATTGAACACATTTCAAATCTCTGGTTAAGCAGTTTATCACATAACCTGAATGGGGCGAAACAGTATGCAATGACGTTTAAACTCCACAGGATTTTAAGAATCCTGAGAAGAAATTCGTTTTCAAGAATGACTGGAATATTATTTTATGCACAATAGCACTCTCTTGATGACCGTTTAGTCTCTAAAAGGTGAAACACTTCTTCTAAAGTCCTTCATAAACAGACTCGATCAGAAAAATGTCTCTCAACTCTACTGTTATAATCATCCAAACCTGCCTGATACCCAAAATCAGAAAATCTGAAGAAGTCAAGATATTCTCAGAATCAAATGGGGTTGTATTAAATAAGTTCACACTGAGTATTGTTTTAGAGCACTCTGGGTTAAATCCTGTCGCTCCACATATTTTCTTTCCCCAAGGTAACTCTCAATTCCATTATTTCAAAGGTGTTATTATCACACATTCACCAAAACATTTGAAAAATCTATTGGTCCATTATCTTCCATGAAAAGTGATATATTCTGAAGCAAAGCTGAGTCTTTAGAAAGTCGAAATTATTGGCATTAGGACATAGAATTTGTCCATAAATCTCTGACTATCGATCTCAGTTTTACAAATTGTGTGGGGTGACCTGATGGGCTGTACTGATGCTACATATGATGATGGCTGTGAGTGATATGGGTTGACGCCGGCCACTGAGAAATGGCTACTTTTATTCACAATTTTCCAAAGTTTAGATACTTCCCACAAAATCTGCAAAAATGTGACTGCCTTGAGGAACTTAGATAACACAGAAAGAGACCAAATTTGCAGCATATAAATGATATCTGGGTGACATTTCCGAGTCCTTTTAAGTAATAATTGTTTATAGTTTGCTGGGATTATTGTGAATTGTGGAAGCAAGCCAACAAAACATTTTCAATAGGACATATATTTGCAGATAGAGTGTGATCGACTTCCTACACTCTTGATTTTACCCAGGTTGAATGTTTTCAACCCATCGGGTTGATTTAGACCATAGAAACTATGATTCCCCTGGTTGTTACCTAACTTATCAGTTACAATTCCGTTCTCTCGATTTTCGTCCTCCAGCTACTATAACAGTTATACTTTACATTTCTGGAAAATTCTATTTCACAATGCATATGAACTGATGGTGACTTGAGCTATAAATCGTGATGTTTACATTTTTCAATACCCTGGGATTTGGTAGTGTAACAAGAGAAGACAAGAGACTTGACAATGGAATGTTTATTTGTAATTTGATACACACATATAGGGAAATTATGTGTTGTTGTTGTTGTTCCCTTGGGTTCCTAGTGGAACATAGGGCTTCAAGTACACGTTTCCACTTCCTTCTGTCTTCTGCTGTACTTTTCACCTCCATCCATGTTAATCCATACTGTTTCAACTCTTCTTCACACGATCTCCTCCATGTCACCCTTGGACGTCCCACTCACCGCTTCCCTTTCAGGTTCCACTCAAACATTGGCCAGACGCACGATGTCACCCAACGGCCTCCTCAGCGAGTGTCCAATCCATCTCCACTTTCTCCTGCATATTTTTTGGGCGATTGGTTCTTGTTTCGTTTGTTCCCATAGTTTTTTGTTGGTTCTTGTTATTGCCGGCCATCTGATCTTCAGTATAGAACGAAGACAGTTGTTGATAAAGGTCTTCAACCTGTTGGAAATATTCTTTGTGACTCGCCAAGTTTCTGATCCGTATGGAAGAACTGACTTGACGTTTGTATTGAAAATTCGAATTTTGTTGTTGATCCTGAGTTGAGTGATGAAGATTTCCAGATTGGTTTCAGGTTGATGAATGTGTTTCTCGCCTTCCCGATTCTCGATTTGACATCCTCGTCCATTCCTCCTGTAGTTGAGACAATGCTCCCTAGATAAGTGAAAGAAGTAACCTCTTTCAAATCCCTCCCGTTGATGGTGATTGGCGTTGGATGTTGCTGTTGCTGTTGTTGTTGTTGGTTGGTTATTTTCATAACCTCCGTCTTGTCTATGTTCACCTGGAGTCCTGTCTTTGCTGCTTCTTCGACCGGTCTGTCGGTCGGTTTGTCGGTTGATGTGTACCTTATATTAAAGTGGTCATTTGCACAGATCTTCCATGTTGTGCTACTTCTGCCCTTTGTATTGTGTTTCTTTGTCTTATTTTCGTATCTCTCATATTTTGCCGCATTACTCGTTCATTTACTGTCTTTGACATCAAATCTATCTCTGCCCTATTTGATATTTTTATTCTGATTAACGTCTCTTCATATACTACTGATAAGTCTTGTCAGTAGCACACTCCAAATTACAACATTTTCTCTGCTATCATATCAACATTTTGAGGAAAGTTATTCTCATTCTTTTATGACCATTGTAATTTTAGGTAGTCTGTAGCTGGTGTGAACCTGTGAAATGAAATAATATCGTTTTAAACTGCAAATTTATTTTTTCCTGTATACCGATTTATATCATCTTTATCATACAATTCTCTCTGTACTTCACAGTAATTTAATTTGTTTGTACTTCCTCTTTCTTTATCACTGTAAAATGTGACAGGTGGGAACGATGAAGTTTTGCACGAAAGGCTGCTTGATATTGCTTTGGACATTTGAATTAATTTCTCTTGATTAACTGGATAATAAACATTTTAGTGTAAACAGAGCTATAGATGCTTCTTTTTCAGTAATCAACTATTAAGTAGTTTTTCATGTTTGAATTTTCGTTCAAAGATGGTTCAATGAACAGATTTACCGATGATATTTGCATTGATTTCATACTGTCTATTAACAAGAACAAATTGATATGGACCTGTTTTGCTTCATTTAAAATGTAACCACTTTCAAAGGATCACAGAAGTATGAACTAAATGACCAATTTTGTCGAACTGTTGGTTTTCAAGGAAGTTTGAGTGGCTTAACATATATTTAGCATTTTTTGTTAGCCTGTTACCTGGTTAGGAGTCCGATTAAGCTATTTCATCTTCTGGAATCATTTCACAAATGGAAATTGTAAACTTTAAGTTGTATCATAAACTGACGTCAGTCAGGGAACCATTGGAAGCCAGGGAGTACTAGATAACTGTTTCGTACTACTTTGGGACACTTCATTAGCACTCTTACCAGGAACTGAACCCGGGATCTTCAGGTTACGAGGCTATCTCTCTGATCATTCATTCACTAGGAAGGAACCCAGTGGCCCATAAAAATTATGACCTCTCTTGATTCGCGGTATATAGCAGGTCATCCCATTCTGTCACTATGACTGTATGTCCACAGGCCTGCCTTGTAACTTCAAGGTCCTGGGGTGAATTCCTAACGAGTTTATGTACGTGTACTACTGAAGAGTCCCAAACTAACACGAGACAGCTGCCCAGTACTCCCTAGTTTCCAGTGGTTCTCTAATTAATATCAGTTTGTTATCTAACTCCAAATCAGTCAAATCCTTGCGAACCAACAATTGGAAATCTCAAGTGTTGATCGTCCGCCTGTTACAGAAGTTACAATGGGCTTGAAATGCCAAAATGTTTGATGTCTGAAATGCCATGCAATCCCTAAACATATATACATACATATAACTTCAGAAGACTTAATTTGAGATTTTTACTTTTATTTTTGTAGAACTTTTGTCAGCCAGTAACTTAAATACTTGTACACCGATGCGTCTTCAACGGTTCTCTAACTTATATCAGTCACGATCAAAATTGAATCCTGTTGCTGAAAGTCATCTTTCTTCATAACTTTAGAAGACAATAATACTGAATATCACTGTGCTATTTCTGTTGAGCTCCATTAGATCAGTGATAATGTCTCTGACTAATCATTTGGGTGACAGAGGTTGTCCCTGGGGACAACTTTCCTTTTAAGCTTGCAGACACACCCTGTTGACAAGTGTCAAAATAAATAAATCTCAGGTTAAGTGCTTCGTATCACTAGCCCCTAAGAACCTAATACACTTTGTTGGTGAGTCATTGGTTCAGTGGTAGAAGGTCTAGATTCGATTCCCTGCTTCCCCTAGCCGGTGATAATCCATAACATAAGGAAGGGTATGGCATAAGGCTATCAGCTACACTGATAGTGAAACTTCAAAACTTGAAGTCTCATATATCACTTGGAACGTAAAGAATGAAAGAGAATTTTAACAGATATCAGTGTCGTGTTTTGGCGATAATCATTTTGACTGAATTTACAGAAATCTAATACAGTAATCAAAATTATATTGCTGAATGAAAACAAATTCGTATAACTGGTTGGAGGATTTCATCATGAGCTGACGTCAGTTAGAGAACCATTGGAAAACCAGCTGGAAGTATTGGACAGCTGTTTCGCCAGCCTAGTTTGGGACTCTTCATCAGTACCCACCCACCGGAGTTCGAACCCAGCACCTTCTGGTTACAAGGCTAGAGAGCTCGTAGACCATTAAGTCACTGGGATCCGATCCAATGGCCAGCCCATGAATTCTAACCTTTCACTCTGGTGAGTACGTGCTGATGAAGAGTTCCAAACTGGGATGAAACAACTGTCCAATGGTTCTGTAGTTGATGTCAGCTCATGATGAAATCCTCCAGGCAATCGAAAAAATTCCCTACTAAACCAATACTTGAAATTTCGTATTATTATTTCCTTTAATTTCTAAAGGAACAAAGGGCTTCAGCCGCGAGTCTCTATTGCGTTCACTTCTCTGCTAGAGTCTTCATCTGGCTCCAAGTCTGCCCACACGTTTTCATCTCCGCTTCACATGACCTCCTCCAAGTCACCCTCGCACTGACGACCAACTCGCCGCTTCCCTTTCGGGTTCCACTCGAGCAATGGCTTGTCTAGTGATGTCACTTGATGGTTTCCTAAGAGTATGGCCAATCCATCTCCATTTCTTACTGCATATTTGTTTCACAATCGGTTCCTGCTGGGTTGGTTCGCTCCCAGAGATCTTTGTTGCTGATCTTTTCTGGCTGGCCATCTGATCTTGAGTATTGAGCGAAGACAACTGTTAATGAAGGTCTGTAGTTTGTTTGAGATGCTCTTTATGACGCGCAGTGCAAGTCTCTGATCCGTATAGTAGCACTGACTGACTTCACATTGGAGTTGAAAATCAGGACCTTATTTTTCATGCTGTTGACCTCCAAACAGACTTTAAAGAAATGAAAGCTTGTCTTGCTTTCCCGATCCTCGCTTTGATATCCTTGTCAGTTCCGTCCACCTGTACTTGAAACGATACTTCCCAGGTAGGTGAATGAGGTTGTTTCTTTCAGGTTCCTCACATTCATGCTGATTGTTGTCTGTTGTTGTTGTTGCTGTTGGTGGTGTTGACCAGGAATCTTCATCACCTCTGTTTTCTCTATGTTCACCTGAAGTCCTATCTCCTCTAGATGCTTCTTCCGCCAACTTGTTGCTTTTCACTTGGATATCTTCCAGTTTGTGGGAAATCAGACATATATCATCGGCGAAGTCTAGATCTTCCAAGTTTTTTGTGTGAGTCCATTTTATGCCTGTTTCCTCATTGCCCACTGTTTGTCGCATTATCCAGTCTACTGCAATCAGGAAAATCATTGGCGATAGTAGGCAGCCTTGTATTACTCCTGTCCTCACTTCGAAGGATTCCGTAAGTTTCGTGTTGTGGATTACGTGGCATGCAGCATTGTCGTACAATTGTTGGATGAGATGTATAATTGTTGGTGGCACCCTGTAGTAGCGAAGAAGTAGTAGTTTCGTATAGCTGATGTATATATATATAAATTAATTTCTCGATATTTATAGAATACATTTTAACCGTAGAGATAAGTCAAAGATTCCTAAGATGATTAAAAATAAATAGAAAGATTTATATTCACTTTTGAGAATAATTAACTATTTTGCATAATATGATACTTGATCGATACAACTTGAGAAGAAACAGTTAACCCTAAAACTCTAATTAAACTATTTAGATACTTGGCTTACTAAAGTGACTTAAATAGTAGAATAGCAAATGAAATTGATTAATGCTCCAGCAATCTAAGGAATATTTAACATTTTTTCGGTGTTCGGTTGCATATATTGTGAATTGATGGAGATATTGATACGTCAGAAACTCTGGCTGGAATATAGACATTAGTAGATGGCAATAACCTTTAAATTTAGTGGTATTAGGAAAATGAAGATGAATGAAGTACTAGTGAAGGGGATTGGGAGTTTTTTTATGAGACATTTTAAACAATGCATGTTTAGGTTGGGGTTATTGAAAGGAAATTGTTACAAGTTTGTCGTCACTTGCATCTACTTGGAATATACATTGTATGTCTCACTGAAATACTGTCAAGTGTCTCATCAGAAAAGTATCACTTGTTGTATCAACAGCAATATGATTCTGAGCAGATAATACTGTTTGCAAAGGTACCGCAATATTATTCATTTATTTTCTCAGGTAAGCTTATATTCATAGTTGTCTTATCACTCAGTTGACTTGTCGTCATTGGCCTGCATTTAACATTTGTTCATGAAATTATATATTTCGATTTAGAAACTTTAGAAATTCACCTACTTATGAATTATCTAAATATTTAGCCATGGTATTAAATCCCTTTAAAAGACACTCAAAATCTAGACTAACAAATTCTTATGAACTAAAACATAGATTAAATAATCTAAAATTAGATAGTGAGGAAAAAATGGTTAGTTTTGACATTGTCAGTTTATATACACGTATACATATACTATATAATTTGACCAAGAACTTGAACATAGAACGAAAGTGCCACTTGAGGACAAATGTTGGGAGTGCAGCTATGCCTAACTTCTACAATATTTAAATTCCAGGGGAAAATATACAAACAAACTGAGGGAGTTGCCATGGGATCACCAATATCCCCGGTTGTGGCAGGTATATTCATGGATAGGTGGGAAAACCTGGCGATTGGAACGTTCACCCCCACCCCAAAAGTATGGTGGAGGTATGTAGATGACACATTCACTGTACTTAGAACACAGGATATAGATAGAGTTTTCGAACACATTAACTCAAAGGTGGAGGCAATTCAATTCACTTATGAATTGAAAAGTCAGGAAGGGGAGCTTCCAATGTTAGATTGTAGCGTAAAAAGGAAAGAAGATGGGAAGTTAAACACTAGTGTTTACAGGAAACCCACTCATTCAAACAGATATTTGGATTTCTGATCATCCCATCCTATGTCAGTGAAAATAGGATTGGCGAAATGTTTAAGTAATAGGGCACAAAAACTAAGTAGTGCCAAGGAAAATCTAAGACAGGAAGTGAGGCACATAAGAGAAGCTTTGAAACTTAATAATTACCCTGATAAATTAGTCAGAAAGTCTATGGGGAAATGTAAAAATAAAATAAATGATGATAGTATGATAGTGATAATAATAATAGTAATGACGACATGCATGTCAAACGTGCTCAAGATAATGACAACACCAGTAATAAGGAATCTAAATCATCAGTAGTAATTCCATACAAGGAAGGAACCTCGGAAACCTTATGCAGAATTCTTAACAAGGCAGGAATAAAAGTGGCATTCAAACCCACAAACTCAATTATGAAACAAGCTTTGTCGGTTAAAGGATCCTGTGGAGCCAATCAAACAAAACAATTTAGTTCATCTAACACCCTGCAATGGTTGTCAGGTCAAATACATAGGTCAGAGTAGTAGAACAGAGGCAGTCAGTCAGACTAGCCGAGCATAAAAACCTAGCAAAATCTAGATTAGTTCACCCGAATAAGATAAGAAATCTAGAGAATAGTTCAGCTATAGCACTACATGCAATTACACACAACCATACAATAGGATGGGATAAAATGACAGTTTTAAAATCTAATGTCACAGAGTGGAGGGAGAGATTGATAACAGAAGCTTTGTTTATCGAATCAACTGCAAATACATGTAATAGGAATGATTCAGCACCTGTCCCAGATATCTGGAAAATTCTACTACCCCGACGACGACAAATAGGAGAGAACAACTATAAAACTCATGTTTCGAAGTCGTGTGATTATAATTGATATGATTATGAACAATAAATTTTGTTCGAAACATCATCCAGTAAATAATACTGTTTCACTGAGTGATACATCTAATAAACAAACTAATATGGAATTACTTACTACCATAGTGCCCAAGTTTTACACATATATTAATATATTTTGATTTATTTGTGTTCTCTGAGCTGGTTGATTTAACTGCGAAGCTCGCACTTGTCTTCTACACAACATCTTCAGCATGGCCTTCAATATGGAGTTATGCATATCACAGTATAGCCTGACTGGTATCACTAGTGAAAAAGAAGTGGACCTCTTTAAAGAAATATCATACGGTTCTGCTAACACCTTAGTTTGACATTATATAGACAGCGTAAAGAAAACGTCTATGAATAAATTCTAAAAGTGTATGAAGAAGTAGAATCTGGGCTGATATATATAAAGGCAGTATTTTTAAAGAGTCTTATGATAAAGTTTCTGGAGTGACGTTAATAAAGGATGTTGGCATCAGATTAATATTCTTGCATTTCTACTTATTTTATGGGAAGAGATGATTTTCTAATGAAAACGAAAATTCCATAAAATCATATTTCGTCGGAACAATAAGTACTTTTAACTATGCTGAATTAGAGTTGAAAATTTTTGCCTTCATGCTAACGAATACTAGACGGTGAACTCTAGCTTTACTGTACCGTACCGTTCAGTCTATTTTAAACTACTGTTTAACAGTACTCCGATGAGTCATTATGATTACTAATATATTGTCAACAGGAGACGATAGGGTAGAATGACAAATGACGCCAGCGGATACAATTAAGTAGTATTATATCGGCATACACTAACTACTGAGAAATAAGTATCTAATGCTTTGACACTGGATTGACAATTAAAGATTCCACCTTTTCATATTACATGAAAACAATTTTAGTGTTATTATGCCAGTAACTTCTGCATCACATGTATCCTATGAATTATTAATAATACTACTCTTTTCTTCCCGTAATGTTTTGCGGTCTAGTATAAGACTTTGACATATTTGGCGAAAGTGCTTGTTCATGAGCATGGATGAAAGACATTCCGTCTTGTAATTAACTACTTATATGAAAGATAAGACGGGACTAAAGTGATACTAGTTGACGCAGAGACCACACCTGTTTATTCTGTGGCTTAGGTAATTCGAATACAAAATGTCTAATAGGCGACACATCTTCAGGTGTCATTCAAAATAACGTTAGACACCCTATGTTTTCCTGCTAAGAGATGTGAGGCAGCATTTCTGTTCTCTAGGATAATGAGTTATGGTTTTTGTTGTGGATGACAAGCCGACTGATTTAGTTGTCTAAAGTAGTACTGTTAATCAGTTAAATATTAGCCACATAGCTTATCTTGGTTATTTATGAGTCGTTGTCAAATCATATTCACGTTGTTGAGTGGCAGGTCAGAGTATTGTTTTGCTATGCAAATCCTGAGGAAAATACTTCACAGTGTATATATTAGTCAGCAAAAAGTATGAATTTTCACAAACTATTGAAGCCTACATAATTTTAGTGTAGTCTTATTAAATGAATATCAAAAACAGAATAATAACAAACTCTTCAGATAGTCCAGTTATTATTATTAATCCCCTGGATCCCGAGTGTAATACAGGGCTTTGGTAGCACATCTCCACTTTGTGCTGTTCTCTGAAGTCATCTGAAGCTGATCTTACGAATGCCAATAAGCTCCTATCTCTTCCTCACACTATCTCACTCAGACCAACGACCACTTCGTCGTTTCCCGTTCAGATTCCACTCGCACGATAGCCTGACGCACGATGTCACTCAACGGTCTCCTCAGAGTGTGTCTAATCCATCTCCGTTTCTTTCTGTATAGTTTTTGAGCAGTAGGTTACTGATTGGTTCTATCTCAGAGTTTCTAGCTGCTTAAAACAATTAGTCCCTTTTATAAATTTGGATAGTATTATTAGAAGACGGAGATTATCTGAAAAATGTGATGTATTTGCGCTATACATTTCGAACAATCTGATCACACATTTACTTGTCAAGTCAATATATATGAAAAAATTAAGGGCAATTAAATTAAACGAAGTGAGAAAAAAAGATTTAAGAATGATTAACACAACGTTTGGCAATCCAATCAAATAAGGATTACCAAGGTAGGTTAAGAGTAATAATAAACTGTTTTTGAATACACAGGAGGGGGGTAGGCTTAAGTTTATGAATAGCTATAGCCTCAGCGTATTTCAGTAAGCTCCCTTGACCATTTTTATAGATGACCTTAAAGGCTGAGTTAACATCAATCTTATGGTTCATCCCGATTAGGTGTTTAGTTATAGACGAAGTTGGTAGTCTGACACCTGCATCTATTGGTTATTTCTGGCTACCCGATCTTCAATATGCAGCGAAGGCAGCCGTTAATAAAAGTTGCAGCCCGTTCAAAATGCTTTTCGTAAATAGTCCAGCTAACATGACTCTGCTGATTGTAAATCTGTAATGCAAACACCATTTATTGTTTATTTATTTGTCTATCACGTAAGTAGAGGCACGGTTTTTAGAATTGGACTTTCATCAAGTCACTGATTGAATATTCTTAGTGTCATGGATGCGGTGTTATACGGGTTCCATATTACTTCCATGTGCTTCCTTGGCAATTAATGTATCATCTTGACAGTTTTTGTTCCTCATTTTGAATTTTTAAAGTGTATTTGCGGTCAGCACAGTTGTAATAAGGTGCTTCTTGATATAGAAACAAGTGATACGCCCCCTATATTACCTATCTACCATTCTGCTCATATTTTAATTATTTTGTCTAGAAATGGCCGACAATCAGGACTTCTTTTTTCCAATTAAATTAAATCCATGAGTGAAACTTCTCAAAAAAGAGAATGGTCTGGCTTAACTGACAGTCATGAATTATGAACATGTATGTACAAGAATTTACCATTAGGAATGATGCAGTTGTTAGCATATGTATAAGAATGTTATGTAAACTGAAAGGAACACTTTACTTTTTTTGTTGTTAAAACTGTCTTTAAAAAGGAGTTCACAAGTGACAGATTGAGTATTTTTTATACATTCAACTAAAAAGATGAAATGCTGTTTTTATTCCCATCAGAGTAATTTGTAAAACATGTTTTTATTTTAGTACAAGGCCTATACAAATCTAAACTGCACATGTAGTGAAGTTTATTACAAATTATGATGAACAGTGAGTGTTTGGTGAAGAAGTAGGACTCTAAAATTAAATAAATAGAACCAATGGCTTTTCTTTTTTTTTGCTTCAATCTTATATGAGAAATAAAATAATCAGTATATACAGTGTAAACATTTTGCCAAATTTTGTGTATATACTTTCGAAACTATAATAAATAAGTCATAAAACTGAAACCCACCCCAGTAATATAAAATACTTCTGTATTGTTTTATGTTTTTGCATACATGAAAGTAATTTTGTGGCGTGTGTTACTGATAAGATTTATCAGTAGTATATAAACAGACGTTCATTGGCATAAAAATATCAAATAGCAAGGACATAGATTTGACATCAAACAGAGCAAATGATTCAGAGTTGTGGCAAAACATGAGTGACTTGAAAAGGAAAACAAAGAAACACAATACAAAGAGCAGAGGTAGCACAACACGGAAGATCTGTGCAAATTATGATTTGGAGGTAAGTTGTACATAATTTCACTATACAGAGATACGAAATTTCACTTCACTTCTAAAGTATGCACAAAAATGTATAAAAGTATAATTCAGATTTAAGAATAATTATCTGCTTTGTTAATTTTGACTAAATCATCCATCCTGATTGCAGTAGATTGGATAATGCGACAAACAGCGGGCAATGAGGAAACAGGCATAAAATGGACTCATACAAAAAACTTGGAGGATCTGGACTTCGCCGATGATATATGTCTGATTTCTCACAAACTGGAAGATATGCAAGCGAAAAGCAACAAGTTGGCAGAAGAAGCATCCAGAGAAGATAGGACTTCAGGTGAACATAGAGAAAACAGAGGTAATGAAGATTCCTGGACAAGAACGACAACAACAGACAACGATCAGCATAAATGGGAGGAACCTGAAAGAAACAACCTCCTTCACCTGCCTACCTGGGAAGCATCGTTTCAACTACAGGCGGGCGGAACTGACGAGGATATCAAAGCAAGAATCGGAAAAGGAAGACAAGCTTCCACTACTCTTAAGTCTGTGTGGAGGTCAACAGCACTCAGCATCAAAAATAAGATCTAGATTTTCAACTCCAATGTGAAGTCAGTCAGTGCTACTATAGGGATCAGAGACTTGGCCAGCGCGTCATAAAGAGCATCTCAAACAAACTACAGACCTTCTTCAACAGCTATCTTCGCTCAATACTCAAGATCAGATGGCTGGTCAGAAAAGATCAGCAGTTGAGGGATCTCTGGGAGCAAACCAACCAGGAACCGATTGTGAAACAAATAAGCAGGAAGAAATGGAGGTGGATTGGCTATACTCTGAGGAAACCATCAAGTGAGTGACATCACTAGACAAGCCATCGCTCGAGTGGAACCTGAAAGGGAAGCGGCGAGTTGGTCGTCAGTGCAAGGATGACTTGGAGGAGGTCATGTGAAGAGGAGATGAAAGCATGTGGGCAGACTTGGAGCCAGGTGAAAACTTTAGCAGAGAACTGAACGCAATGGAGACGCACGGCTGAAGCCCTATGTTCCTCTAGGAATTAAAGGAAACATCAACAGCAACACAACATCAACCTCTTTCCCATTATTAGTAAATAGCACATGTGTTTGAGTATAAAGTAATCGAAAGAAAGATAATGAAGAAAGTGCATTATTGTTATTTATTTTGTATAGACCTCAGTTTTGATAAATACTCATTTGTAGGGAAAATCGTATGCCATAAGAAAGTGATATATGACGCTTGTTTATAGCTAGTGATATCGGTCTAGTTTGCAGTGATCACGGAGCTTAAACAACACATCAAACAACTGGAATGCTATTTCGACAGAATCTATATTTTCGTATGGTTGTATTCTCTGAGTTGGTTGGTTTAATTGTAAAGCTTTCACTGTCGTTTTAGGCAATATAATCAGCGTTAACTTCTACATGAAAAGATTTCCCCATTGATTGATTAGACCGAAATGTTTGACTTCTGTTGACATGTTGGCTCCTGGTACGGACTCCTTGACAGTGTTTAAGAATTAACAGTGATGTTGTTTGGTCTGTGGTGACTAGCAGTGGAATGCAGGATGCCCATTTCGTCCTGCTTGGGACTTGTCATCTGGATGTACCTGCGATCCTAAGTGAGTAATGGTATTCCCATGGGAGCTAACAGGGAAATCCAGCTGTCAAGTCCCTGATACGAAGAGGAGATCATCCTGGATTTCACTGCTAGTCGCCGCCAACCAAACTACTTCATAATGTAAACTTATTTGAATTCTCTGTGAATAATATAATCATGCCTCTTGACAACTTTTGTGAGTCATTCACCTCAGCTGCAAATATTCTCAGTTGTTTCAGAGTCCATATTTGGATAATGTCCCTTCTGTTATGCAGACCTACTTTTTCTAAAATACTACACTTATCTTTACAGTACAGTGCAGTCTGCATTTTTCTCCACTTATGACCTTGAGACCCTATTGGCTGTGGTTTAACTTATCAATGAAATTAGTGTCCTTCAAGGCCATTTAAAGCATATATATACATATTTACGCAATTGCTGTCAACCCTTCTCGATGTTGATACGAGACAGTAAAATCTTTCTAGGTTAACGGTCTGCCGTCTTGTCTTCTTGCGTCGCGGGTTCAGTAGTATCATAACGTGTCGTTGTTCTTGCTAATAGTGATTAGAACAGTAGGTTCTCAAATAGACTAGGTAGAAAGTTCGTTAGCGCAAACTACCAACGGTCATAACACTTTTCTTCATAGAGTTAATCACATTTTACAGATTTATTTATCTTCGTCATTTTAAACTTCAGTACAGATGCAAAATTCATAAATGAGTCCGGATATTTGTGAATTTTTCGCTTTAAAGTCTCTATGAATCAGGGGGAATAAAAGACTATGGAATAACATGTTTTATCAGTAAAGAAAAAGGAACATTTGAGTTGAAATTAACAAAAGCAAATAACATAAACTAGACTTCTATAACTTTTTATCTAATATGAATTAAGCTGATAAAATCCTTCTGCAGTCAACTCGCTCCCTGCTAAGTGAATACAACAATACCAAAACGCCTTCCAGAGTTACAAAGTTTCTCCAGTGTTGTAAGCATACAGATGATACATTCTTCTCTCCTAAGATAAATCTCCTATGTTCGGCTAATGTTATCTTAAAACTGGTTTTACAGTGAAACGTAAGAGGGAAAGTAGATTTAATTCGCTTGGTCGAAACTAAATAAGTAACCATAATAGTACAAGTGATAAAACAATCTGTAGGTAAGATTTATGCGCAGTGCTATGGCACAAACACGAAAAGTTATGTTTTGGTGTTTACAAAGACTCGTTAGAATAATGTTAAACTTGGTGGGTAAATCCAGCTCAAGAAAAACAATCGTTGACAGTTTTAGGGAAACCACTTGTCATTTTTTTGATGAACGAAATCAGAAAGAGCAAATAAGCAAAATCAAAATGTGCTTGCTTACTGAGATGATGATGCACATTATATCTGTTTCGACACTTTCTCAACCTCTTTAGGAGAATAAAATTCATTAAATGACTAGTGACAGTTATGTTTGTTCATTTAACGCTTGGGTGATCTGTGCTCCTGATTACTTATAAATTGTAGTCATTTTTGGTTACGCTTTTCACGTGTACTTTTAAAACTACCTAGCATGACTGCGAAGTGGTGGTGCAACGACAGAAGACAAGGGCCAGGCAACAAATCGTTTATTGAGAAAATCAAGAGATATTTATAGATTTTTATGTACATTATTGTCAGCGGAGAAGCAACGTCTTCTGACTGGTTGTTTTCTTGCTGAAGGTTATTCTGTACTGCTTGTGACCGCTTCTTAGAAAGTTAAGCCGTATATCTGCGAATCGTACCCGCACAAGTTGAGCCTGCTGTGATTGGTTGGTGAGTTCCTCAAGGTATTGTTTTTTCTCATGACCCCGATTCGGGACGTAAACATTAACGTAAGCTGTTGTCTACAATTTTGGCTTTCAGCTAGCACTCACCACAGTAGAATCTGTTCAGTCAAAAGTGTTATAATCTAGCACCTCATTAGGGTTTGTCACAACATCTCAAATGACTCAATACTCAGAATCACTTACAAAGTAAAGAGGTATATAGATGACAGTAATCGTAGGGAAGTCAGAGATATATATTCAGAAGGAACTCGTTCAACCTTAGCATCTATCAGGGACGCGATTTTGTTTGTTTTCTTCAGACTATTTCTTATTGTTTTCCGATTTCAATCGTCTTCATTTACAGAATATTATTTCGTTCTCTTTTTATAAATATCTTGATTAGAGGTCTTTTCTGAAAAAATCCATTTTAAGCAACTAAATTCTGAAGTTCTTACCTAAAAAGATGATTGAAGCTTCGTGACTAAATCACCTAGCTGCAAGAACACAACCACATAAAAGTATTACGCAACCATATTACTAAGACTGTTGTTTGTTCACTTAAATAATACTTGTGACTACGTTCTCTTCTAGAATGAAAAGCAGAAGAGGAAATGTAACTCGAACACTCCACTGGAATTAATCACTTAACATGCTAACAAGTATCTATAACCATCAATTTTGTTTTCGAATGAACGTCAGTCAGTAAATGAATGCTTTTACATGCTAAACAAATTATACTTTGTTGATGAATAAATTCCAAGGGCATTTTGTCATACAGCAGTCTCTGAATCCTTTACTTTGATTAGTGTAATGCAAAAAGACGACGCATCTGAAACATTTGATTGTGTATACACTAGTCTTAGCGAGCTAAAGTAAACGTTGAAAGTGTATCGCACTGACAACTCCTTTAGATAATAAATCGGTATACCGACACCAGTGCTACTGGAGTAAATGAAGTTACAAAGAAAACATGTAGTTTCTGTCAGTGGCACATTGGTGAAGAAAGGGATGACATCTATGGAGACCATTCTTTTATCTGCAAGACTGACATTCTTAACTGAATCGACAAAATCAAACGTGTCCCGAAGGTTATATCTCGCCAGCTTTTCCTTCATCACTCCAAGAATCTCTACCAGTCAATGCGCGATTAAGTGATGTGAGGGATTTATCGCATTTAATATTTGGGCGGAGGGGAACGTCTTCTGTTTGTGCCTTAGGTAAGCTGTACCAGATGGACGAAGTTGTTCATATAGTTGTGAACGAATGACTGAATCATTTTTTCATTTTCTTTATTATTTTTGTCAGCTTCAGCTCCGTCTGTTCATTAGAATCATTCTGAAGTGACTGTTTTAGAAATTCCCCCATTAGATAGATAAATGACAAGGTGTTCGAGGATCGAGCTGTTGGTATTCTTCTTTTCTCCACTGGATAACCAAGCTGGGCAGTGTTCCAGAGTACGTTTGTGGACTTGACTTCGTGCACGGCCGATATACTTTGCTCCACACGAGCAAGTAAATTGATAAATACACATTGAAGTGGCCAAAGGTGGTATCTTGTCCTTAGCGTTAGACTGGGTTAGCTCTCTGCAGGAGAATGTGATGCGTAGAGTGGCTGTTGGAAATGTCTTTTTCAGACATTTAGAAAGGCGGTTTCTGAAAATTTCCACTGCAACATCACTTTTGACAAAAACATGAAGGAGAAGCCTCCGGTGTCAAACATCGCAACGGTTCCTAAGAAGACTCTCTTCATGAACCCAGAATTCAAAGGTGATGTCGCAGCGGAAATTCTCAGAAACCGCCTTTCTAAATGTCTGAAAAAGACATTTCCAACAGCCACTCTACGCATCACATTCTCCTGCAGACAGTTAATCCAGTCTAACGCTAAGGACAAGATACCACCTTTGGCCACTTCAATGTGTATTTATCAATTAACTTGCTCGTGTGGAGCAAAGTATATCGGCCTTACACGACGTCAAGTCCACAAACGTATTCTGGAACACTGCCCAGCTTGTTTTTCCGGAGGAGAAAAGAAAGGTAGATAAATGTTTCCAGATTTTTGGCCGTATTACTGATAATTAATAATAATAATATATATATATACATGAGCATGTGACTGAAAATCGATTTAAGTTTATCGAATACATAAGATTACTTTTTCATTGACACAAAATGCGAAAGGATGTCTATTGTATCCGAAAATGAAATCTCCTTCTTATTTATCTTATTTTAAATATAATTACTACTGTTATTATGATGATTATAATAGTAGCGATCATCATAATTACTTCTATGGCCAGTGTTTCTATCGTTATCTAATTACACTCAGTCTATTATTACTAATTTATGAAGTTAATTCTGTTACATGTCAAACAAATGAAATTGAAATTGACAACTGTTTCGGTTTAACAAATAATAACAATAATAAGCATGATTTTAAAAAATTGCTTCAAAGCTTTGCATATCATCGTGCTTATTATTATAAAACAAAACCAGATGGACTTGAACTGGTAACAAAATTTAATCCATTATCATCTTGTATATATGGTGTTATTCTCCCGCATGAAAAAAGTTTTCATCATTTAAACATTCATATAATGGATACTTATTTACAAGTGATAAAATCTACGTCAGATAAACACGAATTAATAAATAAACATCAAGTGAAATTGAGTATTCTTCAAAATATCAATGATGGTATGACTGATAATACTGTTTATTTAGCTACAATTTATATGCAGCTTAGTGAGAATAATAAAACAAATATGCTCTTACAAATAAGCGAGTTTAAATCACTAGTTAGTCCAGTTTACTTTATTATTGAACATGATTTACCCATAGAAGTTGATGGTTTAATCCATGTCCACTTACGCCTATTAGTGACACCAGTGTATTTATGTAGAAAATATGAAGGTATGCTTCTGCCAGTGGATAAAGATTTAACCCGTTATCAAGGGGAACAACAATTACCGCTAGAAAAAGATAAAACAACAATTGGCGAGTTATTTAATTGTATGCAGGCTAAAAATAAATCTTTACTCGGTAATTTGTTTAAACCATACTTTTGTATTAAATCAGCATTAATGTGCGATCAATATTCAAATTGTCCACAGCTGCTGTTTAGTTATTCTGGGCATAATTTTAAGACATTAGATGAACATCCTGCCTACTGTCGTAAAGTTGTTGTATTCCGTATGAAAGATATTACCCTGCAAACAATATTCTTTTCGCTATTATCAATTTCATTAATTTTAATGACATTGTCATTTGCATTGCGTAAACAATTTTTGAATTTATTGGATAGAATGTGTAACAGAAGAAGACGATCAACTGAACTTACGACTAATGAATCAGATAATGTAGGAAATATTACCGAGACAGGTGATGGAAATCAACCTCAGCATCATCATCATCGGCCTATAACTATCATCGTAAATCATGCCAACATAATGAGAAATAATACTCTTTCAGTTTTGTATAACCAGAATGTATCTCCGACGAATTTCTATGAACCACCTCCATCGTATAATGAAGCTGTTAAACAGTCCAATATGAGTAAACAACAAATGCTTGATAGGGATAGCCCAGTTGACATGACAACATCAGTGGAGAGTTGTTCAGATGCCTGTCAGTTACCGAGGCGATTAAAGCCAAACAGTCTAAGCCGTAAAATCTTTTCACCTTACTATCCTGAAGAAACTTCAGCGACAACTTCTTCTGTTTGCCTGAAAAGGAGTAGAACTTCACCACCGAATTATATTCATTGTTTTATGTCTGATTTATTGTCAGAAGCCTCTAATTTGTATTCGTCAAATAAAAATGAGGATGAAGGAAATGAAAGATAACTTTTTTTGCAGAAAAAAAATAATTCAATTTTCTTTAGATATGTATTTCTTTTTAATGAAAACACATTTAAATGAATATAAAGAAATTACATTTTTAAATTCAGTCATTGTCAAAGATTAACATACCATCATGTAAGGCGGTTTATTTATAGGAATAGACAAGTTATTGATATGAATGTGACTAGGATATATTTGTGAACTTTGAAATCGTATGATGATGTCTGTCTGTTTTCGACATAGAACTTTGCACATATGTGCGGCAGTTCAAGTCGACACACTCCCTCCTTGTAGCACACAAAGCAAGAGAAGAAAGTAGGAGAAATGCATAGTATAGACAGTAAACAGAGGTGTGAGACAAAGGAATAGTAATAACGAAGAACAAAACAGTTTCATTGGAAATCATAAGTCACAAGGAGTGGATGCATCTGCGCCAGCCATTGAGAACGATTTTGAGCCATATCACCAATTGTTTCCAACCATTGGTTTTTACTGTCCCGAGGACCCCAACCAGGAAGTCTACACCTTCCTATGTGGCTGGCTTAAACTAACTGTTGTAGATTTCATTGACTGGTGCCATGTTTTGGTTTGACCGCCGCTAGCTCTTTTCCAACCTGACCCTATGTCAGCTAACATTGCCTGTCGAGGAAGGCGATAGATGGCTAGGCATACGTAACACATGTCCTAACCATCTCAGTCGATGTAATTTCACAGTCTCATCGATTGATTTCCCCTCCTTACCTAGCACTCGACGCCTAACCTCAATATTGCTCACCTTATTATACCACTTCACACGGGAGATAGAACGCAGACACCTATGATCAAAGACAGCTAATCTTTTCATGTCTTCCACTCTCAATGATGATGGTTAGAAGTTGTAGATAAGACCGCTCAGTATCTGATCATCTTGTTCGTTTTCATTTTAATCCTTTAAATGTTCACTGCTGTTATGAAGTGTAGCGATTTGAAGAGGTTTTCTCACATGCAAGATTCTATATTACTCCGTCTTGGCTGATTGGTAAGAAGGGTTCTTTTCCTACAGTTTCTTGTAGATCACCGTAAATAAAATATCTGACACCTATTTAGCATCTGTAAATGATTTATTTTGGATACCTTGTTAACTCCAGTCTTGAAGCCTGTTGATCTAGACCACTCACCTAATCACTATGTACGAAGCCTTCAACTGGAAAACTGTCAGCGTCTCTTTCTTTCATCAGTGACCGCTTTTTAAATAGGGATAAACTGATTCAGTTTTAACAAGATATTCTGGAGACTGTGGACTGTTGTGTTTGAAATATATACGTTAAAAAAGTTTTTTTTTAACACTAAACACACGATTTCGCTTTTAGTTGCACAGTGATGTTAGTTATGGAATAATATAAATTAGTGTTTAATGGTATCTCAGGTGACAAGTGAGAGTGGCCATTCTGGTCAGTGCATTATATATTCTTTTATGCACAATTTTAAGAAGTGTCACCTGTTGAAACTTATATCCAGGATTTTATCACAGGTTTTCAGAGTTTATTTTGGCTGCTTAGCGCTGGATTAGTAATCCTGAGGCCACTAGTTCAAATTGTGAAACGTCTTAGATTTTCATTGCTTTCTCAATAAGCACTTGCTATAACAGCTAATTTTGTCAGTTTAAAGTCAGTCACAATTAGTGAAATTTTGCTCATTTTAGAGTAGTGTTTGTACTTCATTTCTAATTAAAAATGTGAGAAACAATTGAGAAAGCATCGAAGCCATCAGTAAATTTTGTTTTCAGTAATTTCATCTTACCTCAGTGCGTTTGTTAAATGTCATATGGGATTTATTTTTTCACAAACTACGTTTAACCGATTTAGTTATGGTAGATTATGCAACTTGTGCGTTGAAGTTTCTGTAACAGTGTGATTGGTTTTGTGGTGTAGGGTCGCTAGCCCTACCCCCAACCCTCTCTCTTTACCTGGGATTGGGACGGGCTAGGAAACTAGCCAGCTACTAAGCTAGACTCTAGAAGATCTGTATTTAGCGGATGGTTTATGTTAATGTCACTCAAACTCGAAGACTTGCAGGCAAAAACCAACAAACTGGCTGAAGAAGCAGGCAGTGAAAACAGGACTCCAGATGAATTTAGAGAAGGAGGTGATGAAGATAACCAGCCAACGGACAGCAACAACAGTCAGCACCAATCACCATCAAAGGGAGAGATTTAACAGAGGTCACCTTCTCCACTCGTTTCAACAACATGTGGAACAGATGAAGATGTCGAAACCAGAGAAAACCACCAACCTGAAACCAGTTTTAAATCTTCTGCATTCAGCCAGCATAGACAACAAGATTCGGATTTTCAACACAAATGTGAAGTCACTCTGTTCTTCTATATCGGTCAGAAACTTGCACTGCGTCACGAAAAGCGTTTCCAACAGGCCACTGCAGACTTTTATCAACAGCTATCTTTGCTGGCTCCATACTGAAGATCAAATGGCCAGCCGGCCAGAAAGAATTAGCTACAAGAAACTCTGGCTGGGAACAAACCGACAGAGAGCGGATCGCTCAAAAACATGTAGGAGAAAATGGAGATTGATCGGGCATACGTTGAGGAGACCACCGAATGACATCGTTCGCAATGCAGGCCGTCGCTGGAGTTGAATCCGAATGGAAAGCGATGAGTGGGCCGTCGGTGCGAAAGGTGACATAGAGGAGATCATGTGAGGAGGAGATGAGAGAGTTTGGTCAATCGTGGACTCAGCTGAAGAGGATTGCAGAAAAGATAAGCAAGTGGAGATGTATTGTTGAAGCCCTATGTTTCACTAGGAACCCAAAGGAATAACAGTAATATAATAATAGATTATGCAACTAAAATCGATAAGTATTTGTGCACTCTTTGATGCTCGTTTTGTTTCTGTATGCGTTAACATAGGTTAAACTTTCTACTAATTGAGAGATGAGAAACTAAACAGTAGTAAGGGTAATTGGCTTTAAACTATCAGCCTGTTCACCTGAAGTGACAGTAACATTCCATTTTACATTGCCACATTTCGTGTTTTACAAATTCTCTTGTATTGGCACTTTGAGACAAAACATTTTAGTTGAATCCTTAAAACTATTATTTGAATCACACTCATCTAATTATTTGTAAATTGCAGTGGCTATAGTAGGGCAAAGCTAGACAAAAATAATGCAGTCATCATCAGCGAACAGAAGAAAGGGTGTTGACAAATTGGTGAGTACAAAAAATCTACAGTTATGAAGATAAACTTCACCTGTAATGAATTTAATGAAGTGAGCGTTACATAACTAAAAAGTAACAGTCTGACTGAGCAAAACACTTGCGTAAAACAAAACTAATAAACTCTTGATGACACACAAAACAACACGTTATGCTGTTGACACTGAGGATTTGGAAGCAGTTAGAGAGAAGACTTAGACAAAGTAATTATCATATAAGAATAGAACTGGGGGGGGGGAAGATTTATTTAATGCATCACACAATAATGCAGTATTACTTGTACTTAGAAGACGTTTCTAGCACAAATTATCGCCCATATGGTTAGATCTTAAGTAGGCTGCGAATAAACACTCCACGAAAATGAATTCTTATTAGAAATCTAAAATTGAATCAGTAAGCGCTGCAGTTAGTGACTTTATTATTGAACTATTCAAACTGGGATAAGCCTCTTTTATGTACGATGTCTACTGGCGTGTAATCAACATAATGTTGTCGAGTTCTTGGTGCTACTGAAACTCTGTTCATCAGGTTACCAGCATGTTTGTTATTCCAACAGGATGGTTATCAGAATGGACCTTCAGGAGACCAGAGACAATCAGTTAAACGCTATGGAAATTTAAAAAAAGTGAAATTTATTCTGTATTAGGAACACAGAAACACATTACTCCAATGAATCACAAAAATAAACCATGCGATTGTATTACATTGGCTAATTTGCTTTAGCCACCTATACCACGTAGCATCAATGCTTTGAGCTTCATTGGAAGGAATTAGCCAGTTTGAATCTGAAGAATAAGTCCATACTTCATATTATACTCAGTTAATGTCGTATGCCAGATTCTCAAAATTTCTGACCCTTAAAAGTACAACTTGAAGAAGAGGAAAATAACACGGAACAAAGTTCCATACGAAGCGCAAGAAATAATGCGATTTATTATACAAAGCTGAAGAAGTTCAGACCAGATTGCCGAACGAAACGTTGGAATTAATCATTTCAGTTTCGCTGAGATTTTACAAATATAATCTTATAAATGTCAACGGAAACGTAGTTTCCTAAAATCTTAAAATTCAACCAGAATTCCCACCCATGCATATTAAAAGTTGAGTCAACTATCAAGACATTTAATAAACAATTAAATCATTTCAAACAGGACAGTTTCCTTTACATGAATAGCCTATATCACTAAACGTAGTGGTTGAGAATTCTATGAGCGTTTCGCATATCTTTCACTGAGTCGAGTCACACATCTTAAAACAAACACACAGAACTCTTTCCATTTCAACTTTGCTCCAAATAATGTGAAAATATGTGACCTCAGTAGTTTTGTATTTGTTTTATACTGTAACGGTACTGTGGAGAATATATTTCACATTCAGTCAGCTCTCTACCTCGGCTTCATCGACTTTGAAAAGGCCTTCGACAGCGCCGATCAAGGGGTGATTTGGCAACTACTTCGCTACAACGGGGTGCCACCGACAATTATACAGCTCATCCAACAGTTGTACGACAATGATGCATGCCTAGTATTCCACAACGGGAAACTTATGGAATCCTTCGAAGTAAAGACGGGAGTAAGAAAAGGCTGCCTACTAGCGCCAATGATTTTCCTGATTGCAGTAGATTGGATAATGCGACAAACAGTGGGCAATGAGGAAACAGGCATAAAAATGGACTCACACAAAAAACTTGGAGGATCTGGACTTCGCCGATGATATATGTCTGATTTCCCACAAACTGGAAGATATGCAAGCGAAAAGCAACAAGTTGGCGGAAGAAGCATCAAAGATAGGACTTCAGGTGAACATAGAGAAAACAGAGGTGATGAAGATTCCTGGGCAACACCAACAGCAACAACAACAGACAACAATCAGCATAAATGGGAGGAACCTGAAAGAAACAACCTCCTTTACCTATCAGGGAAGCACCGTTTCTACTACAGGTGGACGGAACTGATGAAGATATCAAAGCGAGGATCGGGAAAGTAAGGTAAGCTTTCATTTCTCTCAAATCTGTGTGGAGGTCAACAGCACTCAACAGGAAAAATAAGATGCAGATTTTCAAATCCAATGTGAAGTCAGTACTGCTATATGGATCAGAGACTTGGCGCGTCATGAAGGGCACTTCGAAAAAACTACAGACTTTCATTAACAGCTGTCTTCGCTCAATACTCAAGATCAGATGGCCAGAGAAGATCAACAACAGGGATTTCTGGGAGCGGACAAACCCATCAGGAACCGACTGTGCAACAAATATGCAGGAAGAAATGGAGGTGGATTAGCCATACTCTGAGAAAACAAACCATCAAGTGGGTGACATCACACTTCAGGCCATTGCTTGAGTGGAAGCTGAATGGGAAGCGGCGAGTTGTTTGTCGCTGCAAGTGTGACATGGAGGAGGTCATGTGAAGAGGAGATGAAAGCATGTGGGCAGACGTGGAGCCAGACGAACGCAATGGAGACGTTCGGCTGAAGCCCTATGTTCCTCTAGGAATTAAAAGAAACAAATAATAATGATAATAATATTAATTAAGAAACCATAGTTGAAGTATTCAGTGGTTTCTTTAGATTTATTGCTAACATTAAAAAACAATCAATCTTCTAACATTCGTAAAGGGAGAAAAGTTCAGTAATTATCTAACATTGGACATGTCGTACAGTATTACAGTCTCTAAAATCGGATCCGAGGATTTATGCTTAGGATTTTTTTAAAAAAAAAAGAAAGCATTCAAAATATGAGTATCTGAACACTGGTTGATTAAAACAAATAGGCATACGCAAACAGACGTCTGTATACATACACGCGCAAATATTATCTTTATAAAAACTCCCAACTACTTTTGATTTGATACAGAATCAACTAGAAGGAATTTAAAGTGTACAGGATAAAGATAAGTAAAACAGTTGTCATTCTAACCTATTTTATGCACTGTTGTATTCCAGTCATCTCAGCATAGAATATGTTAACAGTGTTAGTCTTCACACAAGAGACAAAAATGGATGTAGACTGATTAAGTGGGTTCACGAGATAGAAACAGAAAAAGTTAATGGTTCTTCTTCATCTTCTTTTCACTTTTGACATTTGATAGTGTAAGGTTTAGGAGGCAAAAAAAAACGTTTCTCACGCTTTTAATCTTTTGATTGATAAACTAAAAAGCTTAAAAAGTGTTCAGGTAAATGTCGTTCTCCTCTCCTTTTTTTTCTGTTCAATAAATTACAGTATGCTTGACATGACAGACATATTAATTATCGGTATATAGTTAAAGCATTTTAGCTATTCACATATGACTATTCATTGATAAGAGAGTGAAATTTAAAGAAAGTTCTTAAAGTAATTAGAAAAGTTGACAACTGTAAATCAAAGAAAGTTTAATAACTAACATGGTTACTGTAGGAGCATTTTACGAGTGAGAAATAAAAGGTGTTCTCATTTTACAATGATAGTGGCGACAATAATTACACTCATGAGTATTTATTAATTTACTAGCTCAAAATTGATTTTTAGTACGACAGAGAAGCACACTGTCAGTAAAATATTTTCGACGTTTAATTTCGACTTAAAAGTTTTATAAGAATAAGCTAGGTATAATAAATAAAAAATGTTTGGCTGCATTTTATTCTGGACAGCTGTTTCGTGTTTGTTTGTGACTCTTCATCTGCACCAGGCATGGAACCTAGGACCGTCAGGCTTCACGGCGAGATCGTCGACCATTGACTTTTGTGCGACGGAATCCAGCGGCCACTGAATTCTAACTTCTGCCAGTTCTATTTAGCAAAACCTACAAACGTGTTTCTCTATTTTTGTCTGTCCATTATAATCTCACATGGGTACTCACCAGCGAAAAGTCTTCAATTTCGAATGAACTTAGAGGAAGTATGCATTAAATCCATAAAAATGACTGACTGAAATTTTCGAGATATATGTTTGCGTAGGTGGCACAGAGGCAGAATGCTCTCCGACCACGAATGTTGTCCAGTGTTTGATCCTCAGCCGACACACTCCTTTATCTGGCTAAGCCAGTAATAAGACTAGTAAAGAGGGAAGGTTGGGCATAAGGCTAGCAACCCTATCCCGTAAAAATAGGCATCACTGCTGCCGAAACTTCAAAGCTCTAGCTTGAATCTCTATGTTCCACTGAGAACGTAAAGGAATAAAATAAAGTGAAACTTCGAACAATCAACAGCCCTAGTGAATACACATTTACTTACGAAAAATTCAGTAATGTAATTACCAGTATTCAAACCGAATGCATGGTGATAAATGTAACCAGATACCAGTTTTAATTAGATAAGTTAACTGTGCGTCAGTCAAAAGAGAGTCTTAGATGAAATTTTGAAGAAATATGGCTGTACCATTGACTTACCAAGTGCAACTATTTTCCAGAACACAGAAAGAATGAAAGAGCTGTCGGTAATGCTGACAATCAACTCCGAAGTCTACTTGGATTTTCGCTGATTCATTTTAATTGTAACTGATGACTAGATCATTGTAAATATTATAGTTGCTGAAAATACTTAGCTGTTACACAAGTACTCCTGTTGTCATATTTCAGTTTGAATCCAAGCGTAGCACTATCTAACGTTCTTCTGTGCTCAAATCCAATAAAAACTAGCCATCCATTATTTCAAAGAAATTGTTGAAAACTACTGGAATCCCTTCACTACATTGTTGTTTTTATACATTCCAGTGATGATTTTGAAATATTCATTGTCAAGTGTCCTGAATTTTGATGTTCTCTAAACTTCAAATGGCATTTTGTGCAACTGCAGTGGAGGATAAATCGAGATATCGCTTAGATTAATTGTATTCTGATGCGCAGCTGGATTTCTTAAAGATACCACAAATGAATTGGAAAACGGGTTTCTACCCAGAGACTTGCAATCAAGTAACCTCATGTGATGAATGCGATTCTCTACTTAGTTACCGAACTACTGTCATTATCAACTTACCATGAATTCGTGTTTCAAAGTGTTTGTATTCTTCAACTATGTTGAAACTCTTGCTTTTCCAAACTCTGATATCCTGACAGTTTGACTTCCCAAATAAATGTTTAAGAAAAACTTTTGTACTACTTCTTGTCAGTTCACTAGATTTTACTATTTTAGAATGCTGTCACTTAGAATATGACTATGAGTATACTGTGAAAGTTGTCATGTGTCCAGCTCTGATAAATTAATCATAATCGAGTGGTGACTCATCTACCTTTAACATTATGTAGTTGAATATTAGTATTGTTAATTACTTTTCAAAAGACCACTGTGTGTGTTCAAATTTTTCTACAGCAAGTAATTGACTGAGTACATGTTATTTCCTCAGGAAATACCTAACTTTCTTTTACTTCTGTTTTCATCAGTGTATTTCACTACTGGTCTTCAGGATGAATCATTTCAGGTTTATTGTTTATTTTGGAAGGTGTGAAACTTGTTGTTAAATACTAGATTAACAGGTGGAGCACAAACATCAAATGGTTTGCACATAATTCAAAATGGATTGTAAGTTTAAGTTACTTAACAAAAGTTCCACAGGCAAATGCTGTTCTTTGTTGAGTTTTTCCATGTAACCTTGTTGATTACTAGGTGTAGAGAAACAATGTTTCAACTGCCTATTGTCTTCTTCGCTCATTTGCTTGTCAAGAGCTGAGTTACTTTAGGAACTTCATTCGTCCCAGTGGGACTTATCGTTCTGTGATGGCACTATGCTCAATTACTAATCTTCATTTCAAAAGAGGCATCAGCCTAAGCATGCTCTAGTTAATTTCTATACTCGAAAACATCTGTGAAGTTAATCCTAGTTCCGATTAGTTATTCTACACATTTCCCACGAATAAAAAGAAAGAAAAAGTATTTCCAAGCAAAATAGGGTAATACAAAAATAAACTTTTGTATACGCTATCTACAATCTTACTATTAAACATACAAGCATGACTTATATTTGAACATACACAAAAATGGTAGACTAACTGCATTCCCTCTCTTGCTCATGAGTGTGCGGTTAAACTGATGACCACAATTCTATCAGGATAGTGTTCATGAAAAGTAAAATTCGATAATGAATGAAGCTGTTGTAGATATCATAGCTGAAATTAAGAAAAGTGGAGTAAGTCTGCTATTCAAAATTAAAAGGGGAAACACGATCATGTTGTACTGATTACCATGTATTATTATTATTGTTCCCTTGGGTTCCTAGTGAAACATAGGACTTCAACTACACGTCTCCACTTGCTTCTGTCTTCTACTGTACTTTTCACCTGCATCCATGTTAGTCCATACTGTTTCAACTCCTCTTCACACGATCTCCTCCATGTCACCCTTGAACGTCCCACTCGTCGCTTCCATTTTGGATTCCACTCAAGGGCCTGAGGCGCGATGTCACCCAACGGCCTCCTCAGCGAGTGTCCAATCCACCTCCACATTCTCCTGCATATTTGTTGAGCGATTGGTTCTTGTTTTGTTTGTTCCCACAGCTTCTTGTTTGTGATTCTCTCCGGCCATCTGATCTTCAGTATAGAGCGAAGACAGCTGTTGATAAAGGTCTGCAACAGGCTGTTGCAAATATTCTTTGTGACCCGCCAAGTTTCTGATCCGTATAGAAGAAGTGACTTGACGTTTGTATTGAAAATCCTAATTTTGTTGTTGATGCTGAGTGATGAAGATTTCCAGATTGGTTTCAGGTTGGTGAATGTGTTTCTCGCCTTCCCGATTCTCGATTTGACATCCTCGTCCGTTCCACCTGTAGTTGAGACAATGTTCCTTAGGTAAGTGAAAGAAGTACCCTCTTTCAAATCCCTCCCGTTGACGGTGATTGGCGCTGGATGTTGCTGTTGTTGTTGTTGGTTGGTTGGTTATTTTCATAATCTCCGTCTTGTCTATGTTCACCTGGAGTCCTGTCTTTGCTGCTTCTTCAACCAGTTTGTCGGTTTTCGCTGGTAAGTGTTCGATCTTGTGTGACATCAAACATAAATCATCCGCAAAATCTAGGTCTTCTAGGTTCTTCACGTCGGTGCAGGATATCCCTGTCTTCTCGTTTCCCACTGTCTGACGCATAATCCAGTCCACTACAATTAGGAATATCATTGGTGATGATAAGCACCCTTGTCTGACTACTGTGTTTACTCCAAAAGGTTCGCTGTGTTTTCCGTTGTGGATGACTTGACATGTGCCGTTGTGGTACAGGTGTTGAATAAGGTTGATGAATATTTGGGGTACGCCGTAGTACTCGAGTAGTTTCCAAATTACTTCGCGGTCAACGCTGTCGAAGGCCTCTGATTACCATGTACTGACCATTTATAAAGTCAGCATTAAAAACTACAGTAAGATCGTTTTATCGTAAAGACATCAAAGCACATTTAACTGCAAGTTTGATCACGAACTGACTTCAGTTAGAGAACCACTGAAAATAAGGGAGTACTAGACATCTACGTCATCCTTATTTAAGGCTGCTTAGCAGCATGCGCCTATGACCTCACACAGAACCTTCATGTTACGAAATGAGCTCGCTGACCATTCAGCCATCGAGATGACACCTAATAGCCTATGAATTCTAACGCCTACCAATTCGAGAAAATTAACTAGTTCCATCAGGTTGTATCTGTCCTCACATCCCACTTGATGGACCGAACAGGTCACAAAGTCCCAAAAGAACTTCAGGCAACTTAATCCTTTGGTCAGTCACGAGGAGGACTAGATTCATTATCTTGTGTTGGTTTGCAGGGATTCAGCCAATTTCAGATCTGATCATGAGTTGGCAGAATTTAAAAATCGTGGGCCATTGGATTCTATTTTAGTGTCTGAGTGATCAATGAGTTTGGCTTGCAACCTGAAAGTCTTGCGTGAGAACCCTAGTGTATGGATATGGGTGCATTTTACCTAGGAGACTCGAGAAGGACGAAAAGTATGTCAAGTAATCCCTGGCTTTCAAAGGTTCTCTGACAGAAGTAAGTTCCTTCACCAAAGCTGAAGTCAGTCAAATCCCTGCAAACCAAAACTTGAAAATGTAGTCATCTCTGAGTTCCAATTATATAGCAATTACAGTCTTAAGTTGTTATAGTAGAGAGTGATTTGTCATAACCTTGAATTTTACTCGAAGTTACTTTACTTTATTACAGTCTTATATTATTCTGGATAGTTCGCAGACCAACTTATCTGAACTTTATTGTAGAAGGAATCCCTTGCTTTCCACATATCTTTTTTGTCTTCTAAATATTCAGGTTGCCTTCACATAATATTGTTCCGTAATGTGTATTATTTGACGTAGTAGATGACCCTGCAGATTAATCTGCCTACCTAAGAGTTTCTGCTACATTATTGGACGAACAAGTAACTGCTAGGATAATAAAGTTTCATTTGGCTTTCATTGCATTACCGCATTTATAGACCGATATATATGTATAACTCTCCATAAAGGATCCGGTGTATTGAGAAGTAGTGTTTCTTTTCCCTGCTGTATATTTATGGGACACTGTTATTGAAGGTAAAGAATCTGAGAGGTACTTACGTGTCTAACCACCTTTGTCTCAACTTCCCCTTAAGTTATGCGAATTAAGAAATAAGTTTAAATGAGAAATTTTCGTTTATTGGGTAGTATAAGTCCTTAAAATAATGAATACTTTTCAACCAAAGTTTGGTTTTTTGAACTTTGAACTCAGTACTTCATTTGGTTTTTTTAAACCTATCTTTTGATTTTACTAAGACATGAATAATGTATGCTTACATGAAATTATGTAATCGTAATGTCCATCTGACAAGACCATATATAGATGTGTGAAAATGTAATGTGTGTGACGTTTAGCATTAACATCTGTCGATAGGTGGGCTACACGCTGATCATTTACACTGACGGTCTAACGAGTATCCGTACCTTCTGCAACCGCATCTGCCTCTAATTCTACATCACGTTCAAGTTGTACAGAACATTTGTTCAACTCAGTAGTAGTAGGCATTCCGCTCATCTCATCATGATCAGCCAAAGACAAATGAGCACTGTCTTGACCATTGTCACAAATATCCACTTTACCGAAATTAATATGATCGACTTCATCATTCAACTCTTAATAACAGCAGTAGATGATTTGGGTTCTTCCTCATGAATCCTTAAAGGTTTTATACCTTTACTCTGACTAGTAATACCTTGCAAACTTGTGGAGTCAGAACTGGGCTCTGACACTGTAACTCTCTTCTTCTGTACAAACTGCGGTGTCGTCCGTGACAATCTATTCAACAATGGCTTACCAGTTGCTACTACAGGCTTCTTCACCGCACCATTATCGTCACACGATTCGGAGTCAGAACTTGATGACACTGACTTCACATTTAGCTTACCACTAGACTTGCTCACTGCTTCACAGTTCGCTTTTGTATGCACTTCTTGCAAACGGACGAAATACAACCGTGTTTGTCTTGCAGCTTGTAACCTATCTGTTGGGGACTTTCGACGAAAGCTGTCACACTCATTACGTTTGTATGGATTACTAAACACCATACAGCTTTCTCGATATCCATTTCTCTGAGACCCTGTCGACATAAACGATTGCGTTTTGCTCTCTGATTTCTCTATTCCAGGGGTGGGATGCAGTATACTAGCAAACTTGTTCATAGCTTGGTTGACACTGTCTTTCACCAGGCTCACAATATCATCCAACCTGGGCTCTAAACCATCCTCTTCTAAACGGGAGCTAACCTTTATGAACTTTCTTTGTAGACGATCCGGTAATTTCTTGGCAACAGTCTCAAACACGGAACTTAAATTCAATTCATCTACGCAATTAAGAGACACGAGAGTATTTCTATATACCATTAAACTGTTCAAGAACTCTGCGAGTTCCTCTGAATTATCATTTAACTGTGATCCATTACCTTTCACGGTCTCAAAAACGTTACGGGATATCATAAATGGTTTCCCAAACCTTTGACGTAGTATCCTCATTGCCTCTGTATATCCTTCGTTCGGGGACATAAACTTGCAGCACTGTATGGCTCTTGCAGCCACACCAGTGCAATACCTCAACAAATACATTAACTTCATTTCGTCATTTAATACAAAACCACTCAACATGACCTCAAACTCTTTGATAAACTGTGAGTAGTCGGCTGGGTTTCCATCAAAGTATCGAGGTTCAAACTTAGGGAGCCTTAAAGCACTACTATCCCTAAACGGTGAAGCGTGAACATCACACTCATCATGCTGAGCATCATGCATATCATTACAATTAACAGGCAACTCATCGTTACTTACTTTTTTGTCTGCTTCCACGGTGCCAAGTCCCTTCCTTGACCCAGGCATTATCCAACGTCACACATATGTGACACACATTACATGTGTGAAAAAGTAATTAAGTCTGCAGAAAAGTAAGACACCGATTGAACTGGTCTTATCCTTTCTTCTTTAACCTTATGATATTTTATGAAATTTACTTACAACTCTCCATGTTTAATTAATTTTCGTCTTACTTTATGTGCAGATGTAAAATAACAAGACTTGTATATTTTTTCAGCAGTGATAAGTCCTATTTCAGTAGTAAGTAGTTATCCCTCTGTTCGTTGTTTTGTTTTATGGAGAATTTAAATTCATCTGAACCCTCTGATATACTTGTCAAACACATTTTTAAAGAATCTGACCACACACATACCTGTCATAGGTCTTGTCATACGTATTTACATTTAAAAATAATAAAGAGTTGAAGAAAAGTGCTAAAAATAGACGAGGTGAGATAACAATGAAGAGATAGATAGGGAGGTTTTAATAGTCCTTGAGCATAAGAGTTATAGAAAAAATATAAAGTGGCATTTCCTCAATATATCAGTAGCTGAAGTAGACGTCGAAGTGTCTCAGAAGAATCATTGAAATAGGGAGTAAAGTGGATATGTATACGTCATTTAAGCCGATCTATAACACTACTTGGGGCATATTTCAAAGTTTTTGGGAATCTCACCTATTGTAGTGTTTACACAGACTTGATCATCACATGAAACCTTTTCACATGACCTGTCCCAGCATCCATTGCATCCATTGCCAGCTGCCACTAAATGAATGACTCGGTGAATTCAGTTTTAAAACCAAACTTAATGGTCTTTTATATTCTACTTTGCATTCCATGGTATTTTGATCGTAAATTTAGTCTTTTTATCTCGGTTTTTTTCATTTTCCGATCTTTAACCTGATTTTGTTTTATATATGTCCAAACCAAGTTCACTTTTAACGGTTTGAAAAATTCGGGCATTGGGTATATGATATTCATTATAATAAAGGTTTTTGTATTTCCCAATGAATGAAAAACAAAACGGTATTGTTTTTACTGACGTTTCGCTATTTAATGCTAGTAGCTTTATCAAAGTATTATTAAACCGGAATTTAAAAAATCTCAGCATATATATAACAAACAGTTAGGGGGTGAGAAAATAGACATAGGTCAAGTTAAAGGGACATACTGGAAGTAAAAATATCAATGAAGATAACTAAACCAAATAACAAAGGTAATGGTATGTCTGTTATGATATTAAAATAAAGTTTACTAACTTGATCATCGTTCGTCTGTCTGGGGGCATTTTTAGTTGTCAAGTCGGTGAATTGGTAAAGATAACAAAGCCATCATGTGTAGATTGTTGGATTTGATAAGTGTATAGGATTATAAAAGCAGCGTGTGTTTACATAATGAAAGTGCTTATCACATTCGTGTTGATTTTGTCACTTCATGGCGGAGGGGGTATTGTAACCAGGTCAGATTCGTTTTTGGTCCATAATTCCTATTCAGACAATTAGGATTCCACTTGATATGAAGTGCTTCTGATATTAGACGTTCTTTGTGATTTCTGAAGTTTTTCTGGATTATTTCAATATTGTCAAAATCAATTTTGTGGCCTGATTCTATGGCGTATAGACCACCTACGGCTGATGATTTTTCAAGCTTTTCTAGTTCAAATGGAAATCATGGCGATCGAAAAGGTGCTCTAAAGTGTTCATTTCTTTTGATTTTGATTTCTCGAGAAGTTTGTCCGATGTATATCGCATCACATTCCAAGCATTTTATTTTACAGACACAATCAGACAGAGAATCTTTGGGGATTTGGTCTTTTATATGGACAGGGTTGCTTTGAAGTGTGTCTGATGTTTTGAAGAAAACTCTAATGTCGAGCTGATTGAGTACTCTTCTGATATCGTCTGACGTTTCTGCTCTATATGGAATGACGACTGTTGATGTCCATGTTTTCGGAATGCGTTTTCGGTCATACTTAACGTCTGTGTTGATTTTGTTGATGAAGTTCCTTGGGTAGTTGTTTTGCTTGAGAGTTTCAGTAATGTTTGATATTTCTTCTTTTTCTTTCTCGTCGGTTATCAGAAAGTGTGTTCGTCTAAGAAGACTTGAAACAACTGAAATCTTTGCACTGATGGGGTGTGATGACTTGAATTCTAAATATTTATTTGAGTGGGTTTTCTTCCTGAATATGGATATACTAAAATGTCCGTTTTCCCTTCTCTTAACTAGGCAGTCTGGAAATGGTAGTTCACCGATGTCTGATTCTGCTCCCGAAGTGAATTAGATTCTGGGAGATACACAGTTTATTTTCTGCAGGAATGAATTGTGTAGATCTCGTTTTAGTACTACAAAAGTATCATCTACATATCTTAACCATATTTTAGGAGTGAGTACGCTTGAAAAGATGTTATTTTCGAATTTATTCATGTTGTTTTTTTATAACAAATTGTTTTGAAAAGTTTGTGTGTGGTCAGACTGTTTGAAATATGTTACACTAATGCACAATTCAAATGACTTGCATCTTCCTAAAGCTTTGTAGAAATTGGTACACAAAACTATGTATTTAAGCTTAGTATCATTTATAATTTTTTAAATTATTATTCACTGCAGTGATATTTTTTTTCCATTTGGTTTCACCTTTCTACATATTCACTACGTGTCTGCTCTAACATATATGCACACATATAATGGATATGTATATATCCACCAAAAATAAATAATGGCGTAAAATAATAATCCTATTTTATGTCGTAAACCTCACTGATTGTATTTGGATGAAATAATCTGTCAGCATGCAATACGCAATAGTAATGTAATGCAATATGTCATCGAAAGATTAGTCCACTAGTTAAAAGATACAAAATAATTGCAAGAATGAATTCTGTATTTTATTTTACTTGACAATTAAATGAATAGCATTCAGAAGCTATACGGCCTTATGAAATCAAAAAGCAGAGGTTAAAAGTTATAGACTGTCATATTTCGAACAGGTGATTTAGTCTTCACTTCTGCTGTCTGTAACTGATCGATTTATCAAGACAGACCTGAAAGAAAAGTTCAAAAGCAGGATAAAACTGCTCTTTGTTAGTCTGTGAATTTTAAGAATTCCGTTATCACTGTGGGATGAGGCGTTTTTTTCATTATAGCTTGATTCCACAGAGTATTTTGGATATGGGTAGCCCAAATTTAGCAGGCCGATCACTGATATCAGGTGTGCGTCGGCCGGGGATCAGACCCCGGACCATGAGCATCGTCGGCGAGCGTCCTAACCACTGTGACATTGAAGTTTGAACTCTGATTACTCATATTTTCTCCACAATGTTTTTTGAGGAAGCAGCGTTTACATACATGAAATTTATTTCTTGAAAAGATTATATTAAGAGCTTACTCACCCAGCATAGTTTAAATTACTACTGCTGATAAAAGAACAACTAAACTACTGCACTTCTTAGTTTATTGATTTATAAAATTACATGCATCAATAAATTTGGCACTTCATGTTGAGTATTCAACTGGTGATGTAATGGAGCACTGTCGAACGATGCCATGATGATTGTAGGTATTCGGAGATAGCACCTAATTCATTTCGAGTTAACGTTTCCATGATGAGAAAATTTATTATATAAATAGTTCAAAATCCTGCTTTACTTGTGTATTAGAACCAATTTAGTGGTATATGTCTACTATGACTTTTTGTTCCATTTTATTCCTTTGCGTCCCGAGTGGAACATAGGGCTTCAAGCTTAAGGTTTAATGTTTTGGCAGCAGTGATGTTTATTTTTATGAGGTGGGGTTGCTAGCCTCATCCTCATTCTCCTCCATTTACCGGTTTTATTACCGGTTAAATGACGTTTAGGAGTGCGTCAGCCGGGAATCGAACCGGAATCTCAACCGTGCGAGGGTTGCGTAACACGTCTACACTACCGCCGTCTATTATAATAATTTGCCTTGAATGAAAAGTATATGTAGTTATCAATATGTCAAAAAGAAAGAAAAGATTCCCGCCTCCAGGTTTCAGAAAATTTCATTTAAAACATTTCTCGAGAAAACATTAAAACAAAAACTTTGCAGTACTTTGAAAACTTTACTAGCAGTAATACTTAACATGATGAATCACATTCGCGATTTGCAATTTTGCACAGTTAGACAAGGTGAAATTACACCACAGTTTCCCTTTGAAGCCAAAATTATTCAGATCACAATATGTGACCTACCTGGTATCAAAAATGGCAGTTAAGTAAGCAGAAATAAATGCATATTGCTATATACTACTGAGTGATTGTTATGAGTAGTCGGATGCCACTCTCACCAACCGTAAGTGCTTGCTACTTAGGTCGAGTTCATTTTGTTCAAGAAGTGAAATATAGTTTGAGGAATTTGCACTAACTAGGCTCTCTGAACTGAGTCAACCTAAGTACATCATTGATGAATTCAGCTTCGAATGAGCGAAACGGCTATCAGGTGTTAAGATCACTTCAGTCTACCTGGAAGGCACTACTAGGTAGTGTGAGTGAGTGTCGAACTACCCATGTCAATTAGTCCGTAGTAGATGACGTTGCTAAACAAGATGGTTTATAAGGCTCTAAAAGGAAAATTTAAAATATAGCTTAGACGTTTATATATATAAATATAAGGTATTTCTGACACTACATTGATTACACCATAGATGGGAGAAATCTGAAAGAAGCAACCTCATTTACCTACCTATCTGGGAACTGATGAGGATATCAAATCGGGGATTGGGAAAGCAAGGTAAGCTTGCATTTCTCTAAAGTCTGTGTGGAGGTCAACAGCACTCAGCATGAAAAGTATGATCCAGATTTTCAACTCCTATGTGAAGTCAGTGCTACTATGCGGATCAGAGACTTGCCGTGTCACGAAGGGCACTTCAAACAAACTACAAACCTTGATCAATAGCTGTCTTCGCTCAATATTCAAGATAAAATGGCCAGCCAGAAAAGATCAGGAACAGGGATCTCTAGCAATGAGCAAACCAACTCAGCAGGAACCAATTGTGCAACAAATATGCAGGAAGAAATCGAGGTGCATTGGCCATACTCTGCAAAAACAAACCATCAAGAGAGTGACATCACATGCCAGCCCATCACTCGAGCGGAAGCCGAATGGGAAGCCGTGAGTTGGTTGTCAGTATGAGGGTGACATGGAGGAAGTCATGTAAAGGGGAAATGGAAGCATGTCGACAGATATGGAGCGAGGTGAAAACGTTGACAGAGAACCGAACGCGATGGAGACGTTCGGCTGAAACCCTATGTTCCTCTAGGAATTATAGGAAACCGCAATAATAATATATTGATTTACCAGTTGAGTTATATCTTGTTCCTTTTTTGCTTTCCTTCATTTCTTTTTGTCTAGATCGATGTAGGTTCAGGTGGCCACTTGATGTAAGAAATAGTCGCTAAATAAACTCATGAAATCAGGACAAATCACAAAACAAAACCCATTGCGAGTTAAATCTAACACGCTTGATTAACCTTGATTTTACGGTAAACCAAAACTACACAAACCAAATATCCCCTATGACTAATCACTTCGCTACTAGGGAACACCAAAATCTAATCTGTCCAAAGAACTTTGTAAAAACTTAAAATATGCAAAATAATGCAACGATTTAATCAGTTCGCTAGCCAATTTTCTGAAATAATCAAACATTTAACTACATGACAGTGAAATATTGGTGTCCTTTGACGTCACAGTATTATACACCCGAAATGGACAAAAACTGGAAAGCAAACTGTGTGACAACTCCGATGATGAAGATACGAAAACACAGTGTTCAGGCTAGGCGCAGACAGTTGATTTATGTGTCAAAGCATTATTTTAGTTCAGTGATTAAATATACAGATAGGTAGAAGGGACAACTATGAGACCAAGCATATCAGGACCCATCACTAAGGCCTTTATGTAGCTCTACCAGTAATCAGACTCAAAATCTGGAAACGTTATGTTAATGATTATGTCATAATTGGAAAAAATAACTTAAAACACATTGGAGAATTAATCGATAGTGTATTTGAAGACTTAAAATTAACAGGAGTAAACCAGTCAGATGAAATTAATTTCTTAGATGTTGTCAATGGACGTGAACATTGAACGTTTGTTTATTGGAGCTGGCAGCCATTGGTGGACAACTCGAAGGCGCGAATGGTTCGATCGCTTGCAAGTTGGATAAAGGCGGAAGAAATACGAATAAAAGTACTTTATAACTTCATTTGTACTAAACATTTGTTTGTAGACTTTGTAGTTGTCTTCACTTTAATTGCCAAACAATATAATTTCGTTCAAGGAATATTGGTGTTTTGGATTTAAATTTGAAAGAAATACATAGTATTTATCGGTTCAATCGCCTACATCTTCATTACAATAGGAACTTAGGGCTAAGTTCCTTGATAGATGTCCTAGTCAAGAGAATGAGCATAGAAAATCTAGAAATACATGTATGCCGGAAATAAATCCACATAGATCAAATAATCAACTGAAACAGCAATAATACGACAGCACACAAAAGAAACTGTGTACAGACATTATTCAGAAGAGCTAAAACACACTTCAGCACTCCAGTCCTGAGGAGAACCATACTACCTGCAAGAAACCATCCTCAGAAGCCACAAGAAAATTCATCCAATCATATATGAAGAATGCTTCTGAATTAACAGCTAGAATACCGAAACCATTTGTAATAGGTATAGCACAAGAACCAACACGGTCACTTCGTCCAGTACTATGTGAACGGAAAGATGCTACAGCAGAGGAATACAGGATCAGTATTATCCACAAAATAAATTGCATCAACTGTGATAAGGACTGTATTGGTCGAAGTCGGTGTTAGTTTCGACTCCGAATTTAAGAATACAAATTGGCTGTCAAAAGAAACGACATGTATCCTTCGATATCGATTCATGTAGACAGCTATGGACACCATTGTGACTAAGAAAATGCAAAAAATTTTGGTCTACAAGGACAGTGAACGCTTCACAAGTAAACCATACAGCTCCGAAACCTCAGCCATATCAGAAAGTTTTTATTATCTGTTAGCTTTATTATCGCCTTTTGTGTTGATGATTCATTTCAAGTTTCGAACTGTTTTGTTCACACTCACACCATGATCGTGGATCATAGACACTTATAATATTTTCATAGTCTGATATTTTTTCAAATTGCTTTGTCTAAGGCTATCTTTATATCAGTATCCTCTTACTTATGTGGTATAGACATTAAGACAAAATTAATTATGTCATTTAGACGAAGGAATAAATGTACTTAATTGATTTTTTTGAAATGAAAAAGAATACAATGGGAAGGGCCACTAAACAACTGTTTTATCTAAACTAGACAATTCCGAACACTTGAATAGTTTGGTATGTACCGAAGATGTTGCATAAATGGAAAAAATAACCTATTTAGTCTGATTTTAAGTCTTTTCCTTATTGAATGACTAAAAAGCAACGTCGCGCAGTTTACCAACTCGCTAGTGTTCTAGCCAGTCGGAAGCTGGGGTAAAGAGGGAGGTTCGGGCTAGGGCCTAGCAAACTTACACCACAAAACCAATCAGACTGCTACAGAAACCTCAGCGCACAAGAAAAATATTAAAATTACACAAAAAACTTATATTTCACAGAAATCGGAGCGGCGAAATGACACAGCGGGCTGGCGGGAAGCCAGTCAGCCAGCCAATGTGTCTTCTATCGACGAAAGCAAGAATAAGAATGAGGACGTGGAATGTCCGTACAATGTACGAGGCTGGGAAGACATCTCAGATAGCTAAAATATGAGAAGACAGGATGCAGAAGTTCTTGGAATCTGTGAGAGCAGATGGGATGGATGTGGACTATCAAGGTTGTCAAGTGCTGAGTCACTGATCTACTCCGGTCTGGTCACCCAGACGACAACCACGAGCGCACTGAGGCAGTCAGTGGTTATCATGATGTCACCAGTGGCAGCCAAAGCTCTAATGCAGTGGGAACCAATCTCCTCCGCAGGATTATGATGGCAAGATTCAACTCAAAAGGAAGGCTGTGAGGTCACAAATATCCAATGCTACGCACAGTGCTACAAACAACGTGGAACAAAAGAAGAAGGGAGGTTTTCACAGACAACTACAAACAGTAATGGACATCATCCCAAGTGGTAACATCAAAATCCTCATGGGCGATATGAATGCCAGCTAACTGTGAGCACATAATACAAGAAGAGAACTCCTCATGGATTGAGAGGCTGTCGCTCGCAGAAGTGAATGAGAACGAAAAATTATTCGCAGACTTCAGAGCTTTCAACGGTCTAGTGATCAGAGGTAGCCTGTACAAATACAAGGATATACACAAAGCGACATGGATTTCGCCTGATGGACACACCACAAACCAGACAAACTTCATCTCAACACTGCTCAAGGAAGTGAAGACGCAGCCTGTTGGATACAAAGTCGAGAAGGGGAGCAGATATGGACTCAGACCATCATTCAGTTCAGGAAAAACACACCTAAAAGGTGAAGCTGAAATGCTTCAGAACATCTGGAGGCAGACCAAAATTCATGTCTAACACTCAGAAACTGAAAGACAAAACTTTAAAAGACAGCTTCAGTGCAACTGTTATAGCAAAGTTGAAGACACCATATGGTATCAGTGAGGAAACCTGCGTGGGAAAATACTGGAACTTTGTGAAAGTGATGTTTTAGCAAGAAGGAAGGGACAAGACAAGGAACGGCTGTCAACGGACACCTACCTGAAAGATAATCGAGGAGAGGAGAGAAGGATGGTGAAAGAGAAGATAACTCAATGCAAAGATGTGCAATAGAAGGAGAAGCTGAGTTCAATGTACACCTCACTGAATAGAGAAGGAAAGAAGAGTGCTAGGAAAGACAAAAGACAATTCTACGACACATTGGCCGGCAACTGAAGCAGAACAGGCAGGACGCAGATAAAATAGACCTCATCACATTAAATCAGATAACCAAGTCTGTATCCGGGAAGAGATTAACCCAGATGATGAAACCAATAAAAGATATTCAAGGGAACCTGATTATTAAGAAGGAGAAGCAAATAAAACAGTGGGCTGATCACTTTAAAGGACTCTTGAATCGACCATCACCTGCAACTCACCCTAAAATACCACCAACAACAACATGAACAGAGCTGCCTGTCAGTGGACACCAATCTTCGAACGAAAGCAAAAATCCTAAATGCGATCAAGCTACTGAAGTCTAGTTGGGAAGGCAGCAGGGCCAGTCGAAATTCCCCCACCCCGAAGCATTGAAAGTGGACCCAGAGACTGCGGCAGTTATGCTTACGCTTAAGGTTTGGAAAGAAGGAAAGGTACTACCGATTGGAAGAAAGGCTGGCTACCTCGTCAAGCTGCCTATTATCACTGATGATATTCTTAATTCTGGTGAACTGGATTATGCGTCAGACTGTGAGGAATGAGAAGAAATGAACACGTTGGCCCGATAAGAAGACTCTAGAAGATTTGGATTTGGTAGATTATATATGTTTAATGTCACACAGACTCGAAGACTTGCAGGTGAAAACCAACAAACTGACTGAAGAACCGGCGAAGACAGGACTGCAGGTGAACATAGGGAAAACGGAGGTGATGAAGAAAACCAACCACCATCAACAGTAACAAAAATCAACACCAGTCACCATCAATGGGAGAGATTCGACAGAGGTTACTTCCTTCACTTATCTCACCAGGAAGCACGGTTTCAACCACAGGCAGTTGGAACGGATGAAGATGTCAGAGCCAGCCAGAATTGGAAAGGCAAGATACGCCTTCATCAATATGAAACCAGCTTAGAAATCTCCTGCACTGCACTCCGTAGCATAAAGAACAAGATTCGGATTTTCGACACCAATGTGAAGTCAGTCATTCTTCTTCTATACGGGTGAGAAGTTTTCACTACGTGTCACGAAAAGGATTTCCAACAGGCCACTGCAGACTTTTATCAACAGCTGCCACCTTCGCTGGCTGTCTCCATACTGAAGATGAAATGGCCAATCGGCCAGAAAGAATGAGCAACAAGAAATTCTGGCTGAGAACAAACCAACCAAGAGCCGATTGTTCAACAAATATGTAGGAGAAAGTGGGGATGGATAGGGAATACATTGAGGAGGCCGTCGAATGATATTGCGTGCACTGCAGGCCGTCGCTGGAGTTGAATCCGAATGGGAAGAGACGAGTTGGTCGTCGGTGCAAGGGTGACATGGAGAAGATAGTGTGAGTTAGAGGAGATGGGAGAATATGACCAATCGTGGACCTAGCTGAATAGGATGGCAGAAAATAAAACGAAGTAGAGATGTGTTGTGGAAACCCCATGTCCCACTTTGAACCCAAGAAAATAATAATAAATAAGAAAGATCTAAAGGAAATATTAAAGATACACAAACCATTCTTTGTCCATCTGGACTGACGGAGCGGTGAACATAAGTGTTATTTACTAGAATAGGACCATCTATTTTTGAGACAAGCAGGTAAATCCAGATTCCCGTGCCTCCTGAATCTTAATTTATGCCGATTTGTAAGTGTCACCAGTGCTCAGTGAAAGAAACTACTTTATAGGCTATCCTGGTTACGATTCTCTTTGCGATTTTCGTTAAGTCTCTCTGAAAACTAGTCACAATTATGCAGTGAACTGATACCAAATTATTGGGTTCATGAAGATTCAGTTTACTTTAATCTATGGATTTATATTGAACCGTCATAATATTCAACTTGAAAGAAAACTACCCTGCGATTAGGAAGTACTACGTGCGAACGATAAAAAAGTAGTTAAATTCTTTGTTTTATGGAGAAAAGACACAAAAAAATGCGTGTTTGCAATGTGACCGTCTGTCCCTCCGTATGTAGCACTAAATTCAGAATTGCTTCATTCTACTATAGTTTAGGTCTGCGCAACTGTAACGTAAGAAGCATCAGATAAATGTATACAAAAGTGGATTAAATGTCACTTTGAATCGCATCTGTTAGTTTATGTACAAGCTATATTTTTGTGAGATATATGAAACAAAATCCTAAGCCTAGTTCGTCTTAATAGTTTTTAACAGCTTGATAGAGTTCACTATTTCAAAATGGAGCTCAAATCAATGATTAAAGATTCATTCAGAATAGACAATTCATAATGAAACTCTCTTTTAATTCACTTCTTATGGCTGACCATGGTAAGTGTTAGGAGATAGATAATACACTTTGTAAATATCAGTTACTGACCTATACTGTTTTGTCTAGCCTTCAGTAATAAATGCTCCTTTTATTTTATTCCTTATATCGATATTTCGTTAAGTACAATTCGTGTAGAGCAGTGGAATCTTGGATGGTAATTTGGCTATATCCAGGACACTTCGGTTGATTCTGCTCTTGAATTCATCTCGGATTCTACGAGCAAACAGCTTCTATCGATTAAAACCTAGTTGAAATCAAAAGCATCATCAAAGGGTTCGTCCTAAGAACTGATCACTTTACATAGTAAAAAAGCAGTGACAAGAATTTCACAATATCCATAAATATTCCAACTCTTCTCCGTTTCTTACACTTACACTATTTGTTTCATCATTTGTATTTCTTAATTTATAACACATTTGGTTGGAGGATTTCATCATGAGCTGACATCAGTTACAGAACCACTGGGAAACCTGGGAGTACTGAACAGCTGTTTCGTCCTAGCTCTTTGGGACTTTTCGGCATTACGCATCCACCACAGGAGTTCGGACCCAGGACATTCTGGTTACAAGGATAGCGAGGACGTAGACCATTAGGCCACTGAGACCCGATCCAATGTCCCATGAATTCTAACTTCCGCCGATTCACGACATAGCGTGATCAATTCGCAATGTCTTCTTCTATGAGTAACTGTCCTCACATTCAACCTGCTTTATCCCACTGGTCATAGCTTCCCACTAGAACCCCAGGTCACTGCCGGAATAGGGTCAGAGGCTAGTGAGCATCAGATCAATTTTCAAGTATTGGTTTTGTAGGGGATTTTGTTTGACTAGCTGGAGGATTTCATCATGAGCTGACATCAGTTAGAGGTCGCCTTGTAACCAGGAGGTCCTGGGTTCAAATCCCGTGATGTGACTGCGTACTGATGGAGGGTCTCAAAGAGCTGGGACAAAACAGCTGTGCAGTACTCCCAGGTTTTCCAATGGTTCTCTAACTGATGTCAGTTCATGATGAAATCCTCGAACCAATTAAGCAAAATCCCTACAAAACCAATACTTTATAACACATTTACAATGATATCAATCTAGTATGCAGTGTTAATCAATTAGTAGTCGGAGAAAATGTGGTGAAATGTTGCTGCATTAAATTATGCGTTCGGCAATCAGATCTAGGTGATGTGAATTGAAAAAGTGATGAGCAGTACTGGTTAACTTATATGGTCTTAAATAACTAACACTAATCATTAGAATTTATCTTGTCGCATTTTTGCCACCTTTTAGATGCATTTTTAATGTCCAGTAAGTTATATGATGTGAACTACAAGGTTTTCAGACTTCTGAAGGAAACGGTAGCACGATTCCATCTCAGAATGGTTACCTTGCAAATAAGTAGCTAAATCCTATTTATTCTTTATTTGTTGAAAATCTGAATCAGAAAAATTCAGATGAAACTGTAAGAGTGATCAATTAATACTTACATCAATCAAGTGTAAATTTTAATTATTTCATTCGAAATTGAAAGAACGCTGATACTGTAAATCATTCATCAACAGTACACAACATCACATTCTTTTAACTCTAATCAATTTGACTTTGCAGTGAGTAGAGTTCTTGACTTATTTAATCAGGTAAAAAAGTAAACTGTAAAAAAAATCACAGTAAGAAAAAAGCCAATCTACTTTGAGCTTGATTATAAAGGTGAAAACATATCAGCGATGATCAACAGAAGGCTGAGCACATTACTAGCCATAGCCTAGCCTGCAGCTAAGCTCGTTCCCGTCTATCGAACAACTTGCTCTTTGATGCAATCAAAAATAGATGGATATCCTTCTCATGTTAACTCCAATTGTATTTACAAATTTACGTGTATCTGCGGGAGCAGTTGCATTGGAAGAACAGAAAGAAGGGCATATCTACGATTTTCTGAACATGTACCAAAAAGCTTACGTCTAAAGGAAACAAATGCTTTAGGCAGTGCCCATCCTCGACACGGGTCATGAGGTGGACGTCGAAAAGTCGTTGAAAATTATCAATAAGCAAAAGAGATCAATTCTCCTTAAGTTTGCTGAAGCTATTTCCATCAAGCGCCTGAAACCTGATTTATGCGTACAGAAAGAAGTGGTTATCAGTCTTTCTTTGCCCTGGTAACTGGATATTTTTCACCTCTCTATTATCTGAATGTGAAATGCTGAAAAGTTTTCATTGTGTATGATTATTATTGCTCAGAATAGTGTTCAATATTGCATATATATACATATATTATTAGTGTATGCGTATACTGACCGATTGATTTTTGTTTAAAATGAACTCTGTGCAATCATGTTAAAATTGTTTTTGTAGATACATTTAATAATGTCTTTGCCCTGTGAGCAGCTGACGAGAAGGCAATGAAATAAAAGATGGTACCATTTTATTCTGCTAAAACTGTAGTTCTTGCTTTGTTCAAATTCATTAAGGGGAATAAATGTATGAAAGGAACGTATCAATCATCCGATGAAACCATAAAATTTTCAAGTTGTTTTAGGAGTGCCGAAAACCGGAGATTTTATATATTGGAATATTAGAAGAGAATCTGAAATGAAAACCCAGAAACACTTTAATTCACTTCATTTTTATTATCTGCTGCGTTATGATGAACAACACTATAATATCAGTGGATTTATTGATCATAATTCAGAAGGTTGTTGTTTAGCACTTGATATAGTAAAATAATTGACCTGAAAATTTCTCTATGACCAGTCCATTTATAATACTGGTAATTATTTGAATATTCCAACTAACTTTGTCACTATAGGGCTTTTTTCCCCTTGGGCTATATATCAGTCTTCTAACATTAGCATATCTTCTTTCTGACTTAGTCCTTTCATGTCTTTGTTGCGGTTGTAGTTGTGTAGTGTTGTTGATAATGAGTCGTTTTAAGATTCTGATTTTGTTTGATTGAAGTCCAGGTTACTCCATGAAGTGATAGCTTGGTCCTGTACTTTTTCCAGGAAACGTATTTTGTTCTCTTTGATTCTTGATGGCAGAGTTTTCATCCTACTTTGCTGAGAATATTCTTATTGATTCCTAGGTAGTTCACTATGTTTGGTCAATTAATTTTATCCTACAGCGCGTATTTTGTACCTGTATAGCTGCCGGACAGCACTGCTGAGGTAGTTTTATATTTCTGATATAAATTATTATTACAAAATAGTAATACAGATTCTGTCATTGAGATTATCTTCTTTATGTTGTTAGAACTGTACGTGACTCGTGGTAGTTCGGCAGGCTCTACAGAAGAATACATCAGTTGGTCCCTGCATTCAAACCTAAATACTTCAGTCTTGGTGGTGACACTTGGGATAGGTTAGCTATGTCACTAGTGTTGCATAAGCAGTAATAATAATAATACTGGGACTTGGGTTCGATACCGAAATGCACATGGCGACTTGACTGGAGATCAAATACGAATGTTCTCCCTCAGTATCTCGCGCCACCCGGAGCTCGTGAAGGATCAGAGGACATGATTAATGCGTGACGGCAGGGACGACAAATTCACTAGACAAATAAGGCATCTAACTTGTATAATGTTGTATATTGCAGAGCATCAATGGTTGTCCAATGAAATTATAGCAGAACCACATGGAATATATTGTTCAATCTAGTTCGATTAGGTCAACTGGCCATCTGACTACAAATTCTTGTGAAATCTTCAAACCTTCTCTCTTTTTCTATCCATTAAGATCCTTTTCTTCTCTCATATTTCTTTTCTAATTGACACAGTCTACGGCTTTAGTCTTTAAGAGAGTGGAGATAAAGCTTGCATTTAGACGAGCTAATTCTTACAGTATTTTCATCAGTTAGTCACATCACCATAAAGAGTTCAGAACAGTTAAAAGTCTGTTTGATAGGCATTAGGTGATAAACTGTCAGCTATTTCCATCTAAAAATACTCAGGGTCTCACCATAGTAAATTATGCCGCTATTTTGTTTCCATGATTCAGCATTTCTTCAGCTTGCTCTACTGCATTGAGACGAATGATAGTATCAGGGAGGGGAAAAAACTTCTTAATTTTGAGAGACTTGATATTACTCTTTTTCTTATGTCTATGGTGTGTCCTCTCAAAACGTTGTGGCAATTTAAATGCAATTGTGTGTTTGTTGGGCATTTTTGCGTGTTTCTCAAGCATTTTACTAACCTAGAGTTTTAGTTTGTAAACACTTAATTAACTTAAACTTGAGTTAGGAAGTTTTGTTCTTGATGGACCTCACAAGAACTAGTATCAGCCACACGGTAATTTATCCTATGGTTACCTAAGAATTTAGGTTTCGGAGTGTGCTGCTGTCAGAACTCCCACCGTGCAATAAATCTCTCCTTTATGTAATATGATACCCCTTTCTGTGGTTGCGTATATGTAACACTTTTAAGTGAAGAAAAGCCTCAATAAACATTTTCATCTAGCCTTGGTGACACATCACAAATGCCGACTTCTTAATCATAAATCACTTATTTATCTATTTACCGGTATCTGCCTCAAAATAGCCACTTCGTTGAATTTTGATTGGCCAATCTTGTTTTAGCATTCCTATTGGTCTATTTTGTTGTTGTAAATATTTAGTTCTTTTCCTATTATTATAAATAAATTTAGTCAAGTTGTAAAATTATATAGGCAAAGATTATTTAATAAAACTTTTTGATGAAAACTATTTTAATACATCTAAATGCACAGTTTTAAATTAATTCACTAACTTTAATATTGTGGATATCTAAAAGGTGAAAAAGAAGTGTCACTGAGGTCGAATGAGTTTATAATACATTTTATGCAAACATGATAGCTACTATTAACATGTTAACAAATCGACTACTCTTCATTTAAAAGAAATCATGTACAGTTCAATATTTTATTGTTATACAACGTTATTATTAGTAATTTTAATGGCTGGGAATTTCAATTTACAAGTTGCTGGTGAGTAGTAATGCAAACGCTTTAAATTTGATTTTAAAAAATTTATTTTACGTAAAGACTAACTTTGTCTTATTGTTTTCCTTGAATTCAAATTTGGTTTCAATAATAAGCACTAATATTAGTGATAAATTTGAATCTGTTCATATCATCAGTAAACGGATCACATAACTGTGTTGAAATTAAAGTTTTTTACGAGGTCATGAAGAGAAGTCACAATGTCAACTGTATAAAGATTCTAATGGATTGTTTAGATTTGAATCTAAAGGATAACAGGTAATCGGAAAAAGTCTCGCAGATCATTCAACCCTCTTCAATATCCGTAACACATCACAGTTTAAAGTTTTCTATCAAAATGTTCGAAGTTGGAGAATACCTTTTTCTAACTAAATATACATTTGAAGGAAATAAAAGACAAATTCAGCAAAGAAAGTTTTCTTTATCGACAAAATCATCTTCAGAGGCTGTACAGTCGTATTTATATTTACCAAAAATGTATAGTAGTCTATTATTGAGTAATAGGGGATGACATAATTGATGTAATTACTCAGAAATGGCTTTAGAAGTAAAGGTAAAGTAAAAAAGGTTGTAAATTACGTGGTACTCAACGACACAAAGGAAGGAAGAGTTAAAAATTTGATAAGGTTAAAATTGCTATTGAATGAGAATAAAGGTGGTTGGTTGTCAGTTTAAAAAGTGTGAACAGGGTGTGACAATGTACAAAAAGAAACATATGAGAGTGATAATAGTGAATTAATTATTAAAGTAACTGCAAACTAAGAGTAAAATTTAAAATTTTAAAAATATTAAAATTTTTTACAGGGAACGACTAGTGAAGAGGTTAAGACCAAGGTAGAATAAGAGACTGGAAAACTTTTTCTGTATACAAAGTTTGGGGTTGTATTGACAAATTGCCAGTGCCTCCGGCATACACAAAAGCTGAAACCTAATGCCTTTTGTACCGTTTGGCCTTACCTTGTAAATGATCTTGAAAGATGACTCTGGTGGAGCTATGTGCCTTGAGTTAACTATGTGTTCGAGAATTGATTTAGTAACTGTCTTGCATTGTCCTTTTGCTAACCACGCCGGATAATGTTCAGAGATGCTTTGTGCGCCCAATATAACTAGCACCACAGGCACAGGTGGTGGCCCAAAGTGGCAGTTTATCCTTCACACATCCATTGATCATTTGTCGGCTGTAGAAATTGATCCGAGTCCCAGCATACTTAAACGAGTTTGTTCCGAAAACGTTTGTGACAGGTAGAGTGTAATAAACAAATGATAATTCTTTCCGGGAACACTGATATCCATTTTCCGATCATTTTGTCCTCCAGCAAGTAGTCTTTCTGATTTATTGTTCTGTAAACGAAATCCTTTCTGTGGCTTTGTACTAATTTAACGTAGAAAACTGGTAGGTGACCATCCTTACGGTGAAATGTGAGGTGGAAAGTTTAGTTGATTAAGCTTCAAAGTAAAGGTACTTTCCACTGAGATGAGTTAGTGTATTCTACTTATGTGATATACTGAAGGTTCGTAGTTGTACTTTGCACAGTTAGAAAAATCTCATCCTGAGGGGTGTATGAAGGATAACATTCCAGTAATTGATTTAATTGATTCGATTTGTGAGAGTCCTCAATTTTTATACATTTTATATGCATTTTTATATAATCCAGTTTCTGCAAACTATTATGTAGCTTTATACAGAAACGTTAGTCAAGTATCGTGTAATAGAGATAATTATGTCAGTGTGTAGTAACCAAACAGACAAAGTTACGTGAAATTATTAAATAAGGCTTTCACACAGTGAAGAATGCACTCTAAATATATCACCATCACAGCTAACCATAAAATTGTTTGGCTCAATTAATCTTATCTTACTTAGTGTAAAAAATAATGAATAAATCTCATTCCCTTCAAGTGTCAACTTTGCGACCACATTTCAAACTTCTTTAGTAGAAACTAGTTAGCTTCATCAAGGAATAGACATTTGACATAAGTTACCCCTCCACTGGCGAATCAAAGTATCCTACAAGTCACTCATTAACCAGAGTAGTCCTATGGTAAAGTGTCCCAATGCAGCACTGCTTGATATAGGTTTGAATTGCCAAGAGGACAGTGGTACCCGAAAAATCACAGATAAAGACTGATGATGAGTGCCAATAAGCATGAAGCTCATGTCATGACCTTCTTCTCAGGTACTTCAAACTATCTAATAAAATAAAGATATTCAATGAAACTTTACGTCGTAAACAAAATTGTCTAACTGAGAAATAACAATAATAAAAACTGTAAATTTTATCAGTCAATTCTTCAGGGTGAAAGTTGTTAGGAGTATAAAAATTTGTTTAAACTAAGAGATAAAAATAAGGTAAGTTTAAATAAAATAAGTTTATAACCTAAGGCTATGTTAACATTTAGTATCCACAGCACATACTATTTATTTTAAATTGGTACTATTTGATATCTGTCCACTAAAGATGTATCTGCATATAAATGTTTGTTAAAATGAAAAATAAGAATAGAGTTTTAGTCAGTTGCCAGGAGAGTATGAGATAAGACCACCTAATATTTCATGTTTGTCTATCACACTTGTTAGGCTTTAACAGCCTATTATTTTTCACGTTTATAGGTAGATTAATGACCTATCTATCATATATGAAACACCCAAGTCTATACAAATAACTTGAATATATATGTATATTATTGTTGAATAAGTGGTGTAGTGAAGGTACACTTCACGGGCGATGTTCAGTATAACTTTAGTTACTGAAATTATTATTTGATAAACAAAGATTATGATTTGATAATCGCTGATGTAATGAAAGCTTGTCTCCCTTCAGTACTCGAATTACCCAACTACCATTCTACCATGTTTCTATTCCAGTCATTTCATTATCATAACATAAAACTAGACTTTCTCGGCTAGTTTCAGTGGACAATATTAGGGTCCCCATAACACTGTATTAAGGTAATTGGACTGAATACTGAGTCATTCTGGGTACTAGATATTTAAACATTTATGTTATCATTCTCTTCTGATATCTCACTTGATATCTATGGTTCCCACATCAATCTGGACTTTTTTCCAATCTACTTGGATTTTCCCCTAGGGAGTAGGCAGTGTTATGTGTCTAGTTGTAAGTGGCGGTGATTGGATTCTATCAGCAAATTTGCAAATTTTTATTAGAAGTCCTTATAGTACTTACATTTTGCTTGCTTTTATGGGGAACGCTCCTAAATGAAGACATTATGAATCTTTAGATAAAGTAGTGGTTTGCAGTTCTCGTACACTGAATCAGTTCAATTTCGAGTTGTCTAAAGTTTAGTTTTTTTTCTCTGTTTTCTCACAACCCTGGTCAGTACCTATCTAATGTTATTTATTATTTGTAATTCGGTAAACGGGGTAGACATAACTGTTTTGTTCTCTCACTTCATGCCTTATTATGTTAACTGTCTTCAGCTGTCTCTGACTGCTTCATTTATTCAAGTCTTATACATTATGGCTGTTTAGCTTTTCATATTTCGAAATTGCTACTTAAACTTATCCATCATTGTCTGCAATAACGTTGTATGTTGTAGTAGTTCAGACCTACCACATAAATATTGGCAAATATACAAAGTAATTAAGTTACCTAAGGTCGTGAAGTACAGCATCGATAAGAACGTGTGTACTTGAATACGGCTATATACACATGAAATCTTTATTTACTATGTTATAAGTGAACAGACTTTCAAACTGCATGTCAGAGGAAAGCTGTTCTGAGGTCTTGAGGTAAGGGAAGAGATGAAAAATAATATGATATATATTTTAATGAATGAAAATAAATTACCCAAGGGGGAATAGGTTTTCCTATTCTAATTAGAGGTAAAATAAAATTGCGCCGGTAAAAAAAAATAGTTCATGAAAGATTATTCGGTGGATGGTAACCAGGACATGTATTCTATTCATTCGGGGTCCCATCAACTGGAAGTGCCTGCATTCCCAGTGAGTGTTGCTGTTCCCTCTGAGACTCAAACTCAGCACCATGTGTATAAAACACCAAAAAGCGTTATTCACGAAACCGAGTGAGCCTTGAAAGTCACCTTTTGTTAATAGGTATCCGTTATTTTTTTAGGTCAGTTAGCTTCTTTGCCGTTGATTGACTGACTTGACGGAAATGTAAGGGCTCTGTTGACGTGTCGGATCCTGCTACAGACTATTCGACGATGCCTGAACGCCATCACTCAATGGAGATTGCAGGTACGTCCAGTCCTGAATAGGACGAAATGTACATTCTGGATTCCACTGCCAGTCAAGATTTAGCAAATGACGTCATGTTTATCCTCAGACTTTGTCGAAGCGTCCACATTCGGAGCCAACACGTCAACAGTGGCAAAACATTTCGATACAATCAGTCATTCACAGGGGATAAAACTGTCGCGAAGAAATAGTTAACAGAACTCTAATAAATGGACTAAACTGTATTAACTGGCCTGTAATATGAAGGAAAAGTTCATCAGTCTAAATGTTAGTATATTTCAAGGTATTAAGAATACTAAAAATTACCCGAGAAAGGTGTCTTTTCTTGGGAAATTTCAAACTGAAAATCATCACCCTGTTTACAGAATCATCTAGGTTTAAAAACTATAAAAAAGACGATTCTGTTGATGAAAACTTCAGAGGTACGGGTTGTTTTTTTCGTCAAATGTTCAACATCACCCAGGGGAAGATATCTGAGAAACACAAACAAACAGATATACACTGTTATAACCAAATGAAGGATGTAATTTCTTTTGAGTTTAATCTTAGTTAGTAGCCTTTTCCTACCAATGTTTGTTTGAAGCAATTGTTATTTACTTTCTGAAATGTTTACTTTCTTTTCGATGTTATTTTTTTGTGGTTTCAAAAGTGTTTCTTTTCCCCGTTAAAAGTGTCTTTCTTATTCGATGAATAATCTTTTGTCTAGATAGATAGGAAAACAGCAAGTAAATTTATCAAATTGCTAAGTGATTACATTGATTTTTAAAGTTAATGGCTTATGAGATAGTTTTCTTCTTTTTATGAATCTGAAAGTAAATTTTCCCTTCTATCAAAAATGTCCAACTGGAAAGAAGTTAAACAAAATGAAAAGAATTAAGAAAAACCCGGTATTTTAGCACTGTTATGAGATCGCTTGAGTGTAACAGGTGAAAGGTATTTTTATGTGGAAATTGAATTCCAGTATTTGTTAGCCTCAACTGTAGTCTAATGACATAAATATCATCTTGAATTCGTGTGCTAATTTGTTTACACTGAAAATCTGTTTTTGCATAATTTGCTGTGAACAAGCCTTTTTTAGTTGGTAAATCATCAGTAACAAGTGCCTCTTATTATTATTTCGCCTCAAGTGATTGAGGCTTAGCAATTTGTCAACATATTTTGGCGTTATTTTTGTCCCTGAAACTTGATTATAAAAGCTTATTCGGGAGGCTTATTAGTGAGCAACACATCATTATTAAACTTAATTTGAACGAAGAAAATTTTCACTTCATAAGGATAATTCCAACGCAATAAGCTTACTTAACAGATTTATGAAGTTGTTTTTTCAAAGGAGCAATTTGAAAATAACTCAGTGTAAATCAAAACATTGAAATAGTCATTTTCTGTTAGTGTCACATATTTGCTTTCCATCAAGCTAATATTGTTTTTCTTTTCCTCTGTGTTCCGCGTGGAACATAGCAATTCAGGTTTGAAGTCATGATGTCTCGGTTATTGTGGTATTGTCTTAGGCAGTAAGGTTTTTAGCCAACTTGCAGTCGAATAGTGAAGTAGGCGATGAGTGCGTCAGCCGAAAATTGAACCCTGGAACATCTGAGTCGTTAACGTGCATTCTGATAATGAATCACCAATGTTAATTAGGCCCATCTGATTTGCCAGATATTTCATTCCATGAATGTACTCATCTATCTATACCAGATTAGAAATAGGAAGTGAAGTGGTAGAGCATGTTGACTGCTTCACTTACTTGGGGAGTACCATCAGCCCCAACGGGTTAATCTCCGACGAAATCTCAGCACGAATATAGAGGGCTAGTTTCGCATATGCCAGTTTACGCCGTCTCTGGCGTAGACGCGATATCCAACTATCGACCAAAGGGCGTGTGTACTGCTCAGCAGTCCGCTCCGTCCTCCTTGATGGCTGTGAGACCTGGTCACTGAGAGTGGAAGACATGAAAAGATTAGCTGTCTTCGATTATAGGTGTCTGCGTTCTATCTCCCGTGTGAAGTGGTACAATAAGGTGAGCAATATTGAGGTTAGGCGTCGAGTGCTAGGTAAGGAGGGGAAATCAGTCGACGAAACTGTGAAATTACATCGACTGAGATGGTTAGGACATGTGCAACGTATGCCTAGCCATCGATCGCCTTCCTCGACGGGCAATGTTAGCTGATATAAGGTCAGGCTGGAAAAGAGCTAGCGTCAGTCAAACGAAAACATGGCACCAGTCAATGAAATTCACAACAGTTAGTCTAAGCCACGTAGGAAGGTGTAGACTTCCTGGTTGGGGTCCTCGGGACTGTAAAAACCAGTGGTTGGAAACAATTGGTGACATGGCTTAAAATCGTTCTCAATGGCTAGCGCAGATGCATCCATTCCTTGTGACTCATGATTTCCAATGAAACTGTTTTGTTCCTTGTTATTACTATTCCTTTGTCTCACACCTCTGTTTACTGTCTCTAATATGCATTTCTCCTACTTTCTTCTCTTGCTTTGTGTGCTACAAGGAGGGAGTGTGTCGACTTGAACTGCCGCCCATATGTGCAAAGTTCTATGTCAAAAGCCGACCGACCGACCGATCTATACCAGATTAGATGGATTCACCATTTTAGCGTATTTTCATTTCTGTATGTGTCTGTCTATAGATTCAGATGTTTTTTCTGTGAAATATATGTACATATGTATTCGGAAAGAACGCTGAATATTTATCATCCAGTGTAGAACATTAGTCATTTGGTCCCAATCGAATCCATAGGACTCATTTTTACAAATAAAACTGGCTGATAGAAAAAATTAAGAGTAAAAAAAATATAAGGTACTATGACAGATGTGCACAGATACACACACCCACTGGGATGCATGTATTTTGGCGAAATCTGCGATATTACATATATGCTTTTAAACAATTGTCTAGTCTTTTGATATTAGAATGCCTTGTCAGTATACAAATTTTTTCCATTTTGACTCATCTGTAAATCGAATTTCCTAGTATGACCACCCAAGTACATTCAACGCAGCAGCAGCAGCAGAAACAAATAAAACAATATAATAACAATAAATATTACACAAAAGAAGAATATCACAGAATATTTAAACGCTTTATTTTAAACCCCGACTAAATTACTGAAAATATACAAAAATTTTATTTTAATCTTTTAAGAAATAAATAAAATTTAAAAATGTAGAACAACAGAAGCTGAATGTTTATTCAGAAGCGAATTATTCATTTAAATATATATTTATATATATTCGACCAACCTGAAAATGATTCAGAGATTTGTTTTCAAGACGACATCATTTCTACATTTGTGTTAATGCATTTCCCTTATGGGTATATATATATTTATTTAATAATAATTTTATTATTTCTTGTTGAATTTTTGATCTACCGCAATTTTCTTTTTTTTTCTTAAATATTAAAAAACCAATAAGAAATTCATTCAAACACCGATTAATGTTGAATAATGCACTTAAGAATTTATTTTGGAAGTATTAATGTCATCAGTTCTTTGGAAAAGGAAATTGGGTACACTTCTCCACCTTCATATTATGTTGCGCTAGAATATCTTAGCTAAGAGATGAACAGATGAACAGTAGTCTGTACCCCCCTGTAATGATTAATATCTTAAACATATGCATTAAATGTTGTGGTTCCGTGTAGATATATGCATTATTATCAATATCAAATGATTGGTAGTACCTACCCGTAGGCTCGCATAAGGGTTATTCATCATAAATGAATGAGGCATGCAATTAAAAATCATCTTGAACTTATCCTTACGTACATGAAAAAATCTTTGAATATTCTTAGGACTCAGAAATTACAATATCATAGAAGACTCTATTCATAATAATATGTTGACTGTTTGGTGTCTTTTGTGCCGTGAAACTTTGTCACGAGTACCAGCAAAACGGAATGTATGAAGTAGCATTACTCAAACAAAAAGATAATCAACAGACATTTTATTCAATATACTGATTATTAGAAAAAACCAAGCTAATGATCACTTTTGTAAAAGTGTTACATACGAATTAGTGGTGAAATATAAGGTCATGTATTGTTTGAATCAGTTAGCATTTGAAGTTGATGGCGCAGCGGCAGAATGCTCGCCAACCTCGAATGTGGTTTGGGGTTCAATCCCCGCCGAAGCAATACTTTATCTCTTTAAGCCAGTAATAAGACTGGTAAAGAGGTAAGGTTGGGTATGAGGCTAGCAATCCAATCCCGTAAGAATTAACACCACTGCTATCGAAACTCCAAGCCTCTAGCTCGAAGTCCTATGTTCCATTGGGAACGTAAAGGAATAAAAAATAGTGTGATAGAGTGAACCATAACTTAAGACTAATAAAAATCATGTTCTCTATCAAACGTCAAAGTTAAACTGATATTTTGCAATAATTATCAGCTTCATGAGCTATAAATCTTCTCTGTTGAGACGTTTTTCATCGTCTGAATCCATTAGTCTGCTAATTCCGACCATATACATACATTTCTTTTTGAGTTCAACATATGTTGTGTGTTCAGTCAATTATTTAAACAGGAGCGAGTTCCTCAGAATTTCATAGATTAGGAAATCGTCGTTGCCTACCTGTATAGGTGTTACTAAAAATTTACATACCTGTTTTATCTTCTTTGACTTTAATACTATATGAAAGTACCTAAAATTAAGGGAACTAAGCCAGTAACAAATGGGCTGGCTGGTTGTCTCACAGTTTCTAGTCTGTAATCGTGTGACATGAATTTAAGTCAAGTAGGTGGCAGAACAAAATGGTTCCAAATAAAGTTACACTTTAAGTAGATATTAAACTTTAGGATATTAGAAATAAATTGACCGTCACTATATATGGTTAAAGGTGACTAATGATCGAATCCTGCATGTGCTCTTAGCTCAGTTTTAGACTAAACAAAGGGATCTGACTGCATAAGTGATTGTCCCTGCCGAAACTCGAACCAAGCGAGAAAAATTCAGAATTATGTGAATAAATAACAACTGATATTCACCGCAAAACAGGAGCCCCCAATGACTTATTAGCCTATCGGGTAACACCTGAACGTTTGAAGTGGTGGGTGCTGGATTTGAGTCTCAGTATAAATTCTATCACTTACTTGGATGCAGATACATCCAGCTGACAAGTGAAAAGTGTGGATAGACGAGAGTCCTGAATCTTACTACTGGCTATCACCACTCAAATAACATCAAGTTGATCTCAAGAAATTTGCACTAAGGGCCAAATATCAACACAAAACGAACATTTTTGTCCTGTACAAATTAGTAACACAAAGCTGATATTACTTTCGATTATTAGTTTGATCCTAATGCATGATGCTTATCGGTAATTTTTTAATGCTAAGTTTATTCGCAAAGAAATGAGGTTTGTTTTGCGATTCCATTTTTTGTTAAGTAATCACGCTTCTGAATTTTATGAGACTGCAACTGTTGAGTAGAGCTTCTGAGAATGATAAAATCATTTGTGATTTCATTGTTATCCTAAGATCAGTATTTGTTAGTTAACTAATCTCGGTTGGAGGATTTCATCATGAGCTGACATCAGTTAGAGAAACACTGGGAAACCTGGGAGTACTGGATAGTTGCTTCGACCAAGTGAAAATTGATCTGATGCTTACTAGCGACTGGTCCTATTCAGGCAGTGACCTGGGGCTCTAGTGGAAAGCCGTGACCAGTAGGGTACAGCAAGTTGAAGGTGGCGACAGTTACTTATCGAAGAAGACATCGGCAAGCGGTCGCGCTATGTCGTGAATTGGCAGAAGTTAGAATTCATGGGTCCTTGGATTGGGTCCCAGCGGCTTAATAGTCTACGACCTCGCTCGCCTTGTAACCAGAAGGTCCTGGGTTCGAGTCCCGGTGGGTGCGTACTGATGAAGAGTCCCAAACTAGGACGAAACAGCTGTCCAGTACTCCTAGTCTTTCCAATGGTTCTCTAACTGATATCAGCTCATGATGAAATCTTCCAACCAATGAAACATAATCTCTACAAACTAATGCTGGATAACTAATTTCGATTAACTGAATATACCGAATGCAATAAGACATCAGAAAAATGTATATTTATATCATCTTTTCTGACAAATTGCTATCGGAATTGGTTAAAAAACCTTGGTAGTTATTTGCACACAAGGAGGCCGGTCTTGTTGTTTTTATCACCCCTTTATAAAATTTATTTTTTTGGGTGTAAGTTCAGCTGCAATTACTTCGACCAAAAGGTAGGAAAATCCCTGAGAAAGTTTGTGTGCGTATGTGTCTGGTAAAATGTATTTTGCTGAAGTCATTAACACTAATGACTGCCTTAAAAATTCTTATTCCTTCACAGTGGGTGGTAGATTTTGTTCCCCTTCCTTGTCATCCTTATTTAACATGTCTTTTTACAGTCATTACCACCTCCCCTCTTTCTCCTGTTAATCTCATCATAATGTTTTTTCTTGAAATTATTGTATGATAAATGGATTTTCTAACTAGACCTGAAGAATTTTCCACAGAACAATCAAGATTCTAAAGTATTCATTAAATATAGATATTATTAATCTGACAAACTTACTAAAGGATAACCTTTGTATTCCTACCTTGACTGTATTTAACACCAATAAAGTTGATTCCTTCCTGTAGTTTACTCTGTTTTAAGGCCAGGTGCCTAATAATAAAAGGCTCCAGTTAGGAAGAAATGTATGGGATGAAAATGCAGTTCAAATTACTACCACTTTTTTTCGCTTGAACAATGAGTTTTTAGAAACATCTACAGGAAAGCAAAGTAAACCGGATATGTAAGAATAATAAAAAGTAAACAGAAGGATGTAATTTTGGTAAGAAAAATAAATCATCCACAACTGACACCTGTTTTCTTCATAAACATTGATGACTTCTAACAAATAACATATTTGGAAAGGATGTTTAAATAAACAGTGGTGAGATTGATTGGATTTATGAAGAATTAATTGAGACAACAAAGAACCCAATTAGATACTTCTCTCGACTGTCAGATTCTTCAGTACTGCTGACAGTATACTGCATTAGGGATTTATTATCAGAACTAGGTCATTCAAAAAGTAACAAATATCTTGGCGTGAAAAATGTCGCTTTTATTTTGTATTATCTAATCTAGTCCCTTTGTCTAACAAAGTTAAATTAAGGTAAACGTCAAGGCAGTAAGTGATACAGTTTTGTTACCTATCATGCGGTAAACTGCTGTAAAAACCAATAATCGGTGCTGTAATAACTAGTGATGAGAAAAGACTCTGGTTATCTGACAGTTCAGACTATTTGCTTAATATCAGCTCTTAATCAAATTATAATCTTCAAGATTTTGGTTTAGAGGCATTTGATTAATTCAAGATAGATTTAGAAAGTGAAAATTAATCTAGTGCTCACAAGCCACTCAATACAAGATGAGGCTGGCTTATTTTCTAAGGGTAGCTAGTGACTAGTGTGGTCTATCGAATTGGTTATGAGAACAGATACTGATGCCATTGGCTGGCGGTCGTGCTATATGTGTACCAAATATTGGTAGGAGTTAGAATTCAGTAGCCATTGGACTCCATCTCAGTGTCTAAATGGTCAGTCAGCTCACTCTGTAACTAGAAGGTCCTGGGTATGGTCCCTGTTAAGGTTGTGGATGCATACTGCTGAAAGGTTTCGAACTAATGTGAGACAGCTGCCCAGTACTCCCTGTTTTTCAATGTTTCTCATGCTGAAGTCATTTCGTGATAAATCTTGAAATCAAATTATGAGCATACCGATTAAGACACTGAAGTCTCTAGAATGAAGTGAACAAATAAATAAAAGTTGAATCCAAATAGATTTGTCCTCTTGTGAAAGTGCCTTTACAGACAGAATTTGTCGTTAAATATTTGTTTACCAGTGTGCTACTCTCTCACCGGCTGACTTGACTGTAACATATTTTTATAATGTTTTAATTCCTCTCTATGAATAGATTTTCCACATAGAACACTTAGAAGGAACGTGAGTTCCTTCAGATTCGCAGATACGCCTTGCTGAGGGATGCTAACAACCACGATACCTAAGTCCAAGGCATCCTGCAGATTGTTTCCAACCATTTAACACCAAGTTTTTCACTTATCTGTATCTGTCTTCCTAAAAGTATTAAATAATTAATTTCTGTCCATTTTTTGATGTAGTTTATGAGAACACAGATATAATATTTGCTCAGTGTATGCTAGGGATGAAATTTAGAATGAAATTCTGCGTTATATTCAGGGGTGATTAGTTTGATTTACATTTATCCCAGTAACTGATGGTGTTCTGATTAAATTTTCCATGTGCCTTAAGTATTTTTAAAAGACATCTGTGCTGTACATGATAATAATACTTCCCTAAAAATTGGTTGTACTCATTAGGTGGTGCCATCTATCAATATATATCGTAATAAATCCGGTTCTGAGCCAGTATTTAATACAATCACATATTTGGAATTCAAGTTATGTAAAAAAACTATCTTAATATGTGAAATTACCCCATAATTGTCAAAAATATACAAGCACTATAGGTATTTCTACTTAGGAAATAAAATCTTAGATATTGGAAAAGAACCAAATAATGAAATTTTGCACCACATAATATTTAAACGGCTACATTTAAAAGGGCTAATGTTCATACTTCTAAAGAGTCTACAACATTCAGGAGTGGTTTCTTCGCTTAGGATCTTCATGTGACGCAAAGCCACTCAATTTGAAGCATACACCTTTCCTTTGTGATATGTTTCCTTGGTCCTCGAGAAGTGTTCACCGGTATTTTGAATGCCAGTTAAAAATATGCGTGACTACATTTTGTGACTCAAGAACACAATTGAATGATTAAAACAATAAGAATTAGAGGAAATATTGATGCATTGTGTTGCATGGAAATTCAGGTAGCCCAGCTGTTTAAGCAGGCCACTTAAGTTAGCTTCTTTTTATCTCAGTAGTCGCACAAAATTCCATTCACGTGAAAATAATGGCATCATCTGATGAGAGAATATTTCAAATACGTGTAATATCACTCCCTTATAGATTACACTTCCCATTATGTAACATATTTTCTAGGACACATTTACAGGTATCTGATGAGTTTTATGAAGTTTTGTTAAATATAGATATGATTGTATAGCTCTTGGAAGTGATTCACCGCAAAGAAAGTTTTCTTCGATATTACATCTTTTTAGGTTTATAATTACATTCTGCAAATCTCACTCCCCTGAGACTTTATTTAATAAGTGTCTAAGGTATAATGGTTTGCTTAGGGTGTCAGAGAAGACTAAAAAAGAATTTTCAAGATAACTGTGTCAGTGTAAACTAAGTGTATGAAATCAGTACTGTTCTATGACCGTAAGTGTCGGAAGCTGATTTTCTTAAAGGAAAACGTCAGAATGTCACCAGAGTCTTGGTGATAACTCAAGGCCAATCACTATGATGCTAAATTCTTCATTATATGTATTTTTCTCATCCCTTTGGCTCCTGAGTAGAACATTGAGCTTCAAGCTTCATCTCTGAAGTCTTAGTAGCAGCAGTAGATGTTTTAGCTTCACAACCAATTATCCCTGTTTTTGCCGTGATTACTACCGGTAAGGCAAAACTTGTAACTATATCGTATACTTCTAGCCTATCATACTTTAGCCTCATTGCTGAGTCTCTTTCATCTGTTCTGTTGAGAAAATTAGCAGTTAACATTAGCAATACATTATTTGTTTTTTTAAAGATCTTACATTCCTTTGTTTACTTTTGTTTTTCTTATTTTTATAAGCAGTTGTCATACATGTGGTATTTACTCGTTTATCTTCTTCATTTATTGTTCTCTCTCTGTCGCTCTCTGTCTTTATATTAGCAGCAAATTAATCAGCTTTTATTTATTCTTTTATGCTGATTACATACATTTTTTATTATGATTATGATTGATTAAAACTATCACTGGTTTCTACAGAAGACCAGGATGTATATTTTTTGATGTTTACATTTAAGGCGTAGGGAAAACAATGGCTATACACATAGAAACAAACATAAATGATGTCAGGAAACATGAAAAATAAACAAATTTCACATGTGTTTTTGTTGCTATTCTTTTATGAAAATGTCATTTTTTTTGTGGCTGTAGAAATTACTGAATTTTTTTGTTATCTGTTTTTATGAAAATTTTATCAGCATTATCACTGGAGTGTAAAAACAAACATACTTAAGGATATGCTGTGCTTTTTGGCTGCGTTGTTCTCAGAAAAAGACGAGAACACTGTATTGCACATTTGTATCATAATGTCTAATTGATGTCACTTTGTTACTTTGTTGTATTTGGTGAGCATATAGGCCTACCGTGTCTCCAAATTAGATATTTTGAATACCTGTCTACTTTCCTCTTCATGTTTCAGCAGAATGGAGTTATTTCACTTTCAGAGTTGCTCCAGTGGTATCTTTTGTGTATTCCTGACATGTATAATCCTTTCAAATAACGATGATAAATATGACGCATTAACAATTATGATATTTAGAAAATTAGAGAGCGAATTTGGTGGTCTATGCATTCAAAATATGTGATTAAATGTCCATTTTTATATTCTCAGTTTTCACCTACATGAGGTAAGCTAAGTTACTTGTAGAAGAATACTAAAGTAAAATGGCAGAGCTTGATTCTGCTACCAGGATGGTCTGAAAGTATGCAAAGTTTGTTTTAATTAATATAGCCATATTCTTCAAAATTCTTGAGGTTTTCTTAATGGAATATCAAAAATGGAACCAGACTAGATATGCATTGAATTCATATCGCACACCCGTTAGAATTAGGTGACATTGTAATTTCTTGTTTAACAAACTCATTCTCCTTAGTGATGCGTCTGAACCATAGTGTAACGACTGAAACCGACTCCTCGTGGCATTAATGCAGGAAACGCATCTCTGCGTCCAACTGTATAGCTGACAAAACTTCCTTGAGAGACTCACGGTCACAAAGCACTCCAAAGACAGCAAAAATATGATTATTCTTCGTTGGATCTATGTGATTCTTCTCAACAAAGGTAACATAAAACATTCAAAATAACCTCAACAGTACCGTCAGGTAGCTATAAAGAAAAGGTGACTTTCTGAGTACAAAACAAGTATGCAGAATGAAATTCAGCTGTGAGAAGTATCTTCGAATGAAGTAGGATGTTCTCAACATGGTCGGATCAAAACTCTGTCCACAAGAATCACGCACCAACAGTTCCCAGGCTCGGGATAACCTTGATTCATTCAAACAAAATCACGTCATAAAACAACATATTATCAATGTTCCAAACAACTACAAAGAGAAGTAGTAAAATTGGAGATTAGATATATACAAAGACAAATATTAAGGACCAAGTCGACACACGATATGCGAATGTCAGAACAATGATATATAGTCCAGGAGAAAAAAGAATAATAATTAGGAATTTAGTTAAAACATCCAAATAAGTACCAATAACATAATCGAATGGTTCAGGAGGGATTTTCCAAACTGTTATTCCGTTACATGTAGCTGTCTGTCAGTTAATAAATCATATAAGGATGCACACCAAGTTGTAAAGCTATTAATTAGAATGCTGAATCTTCGAGGTAATCAACCATACTGGAAAAATAGGCCAGGAATCAATTCAGTGAATATAAAATGAGTGACTCTACACTTGTCGATTGTTGTCGTCGAGGTTTTCTGAAGAAATTACATACTTTTATTTGGTTTAATTAACAAAATCCCTTGTCTTCTGGTTAGTTCTCTTTACAGTGACTCTACCGTTTATAGACGAACCTTTCTTACAACTTTACCACAGATGCCAGTTAACTTAGATGAGTTTATTAAACATTATACAGGTGGATTTGACATTATCATTCATTGTCTTGTACACACCTGGTTAATGAGTAAATATAGTAAAAACAATTAAAAATTATGCAAGTCATTTGATGGAAAGGAGATAAGAATTATCAACTGCGAAGCATAATAATCAGGATGTCAGTAGGGAAGATACGTTTATTCAAATTTTCTCATTTCTGATTAAATAAGACTAAGAAAGCATTCTTCAGGTGAACACAGAGAAAACAGAGGTGATGAAGATTCCTGGACAAGAACAACAACAACAGACAACGATCAGCATAAATGGGAGGAACCTGAAAGAAACAACCTCCTTTACCTACCGACCTGGGAAGCATCGTTTCAACTACAGGCGGAACTGACGAGGATATCAAACCAAGAATCGGGAAAGCAAGACAAGCTTTCACTACTCTCAAGTCTGTGTGGAGGTCAACAGCACTCAGCATCGAAATGAAAATAAGATCCGGATTTTCAACTCCAATGTAAAGTCAGTGCTACTTACTATACGGATCAGAGACTTGCACTGCGCGTCATAAAGAGCATCTCAAACAAACTACAAACCTTCATTAACAGTTGTCTTCGCTCAATACTCAAGATTATATGGCTGGTCAGAAAAGATCAGCAACAGAGATCTCTGAGAGCGAACCAACCAGGAACCGATTGTGAAACAAATATGCAGGAAGAAATGGAGATGGATTGGCCATACTCTGAGAAGACCATCAAATGACATTACTAGACAAGCCCTCGAGTGGAACCTGAAAGGGTAGCGGCGAGTTGGTCGCCAGTGCAAGGGTGACATGGAGGAGGTCATATGAAGAGGAGATGAAAACGTGTGGGCAGACTTGGAGCCAGGTGAAGACTCTAGCAGAGAACCGAACGCAATGGAGACGCACGGCTGAAGCCCTATGTTCCTCTAGGAATTAAAGGAAACAATAATAATAAGAAAAAGAAAGCATTTCTTTTATTACTGGTTACTTTCCCAATAGAACCGAATTGAACTTTCCTTGAACCAGAAATGTTTTTCTGTCAAGGTTTTTTTGTAGATATTTGACAGTGAATTTATTACTGATAGATTTTGTGAATATGTCATTTGACAAAACGCTAGGATCACCATTCATTACTTTTTCTAATATTTTTAATTTATGAGAAACTGGGAACATATATACATTTTTTAATATTGTGAATTATTCTTACTGGCATAGCTGTAGAATGACACTTTTGTCTTCAGTTTAATTTGACTTTGGCGATTAAATAACATGTAATTCTGAAATATTTTGACATTGGTTATTCATAGGTAGGCTTAAAACGAGGTGTTCGGAGAACAGTTGTGAAGCGAACTTTTGTGAGTGCGAAATTCGATTCACTAAGCTGAATTTTTAAAACAAAGATGTATATAAACTTTGAGTTAAATTCTACTCATAATAATAATAATCTACTTTATTCCAAAAACAGTACTTATAATACAGAATGAAATTCTCAGCATTTTTCACAATATTGCATCTGATTTACTCAAAATATAAATAAAATTAAAAATTAAAACAAAATTAACCAGAGGAGTTTGTCCACGTTTACGATATAAAGTCAAAAATATTCGAAGCATGAATTGAAATTATTAAATGTATTAATAATAATAATAACAGTGAGTTTGTTTCATACGGTATTGCCGATTCAGTTTGGAAACTTTAGCATGTTATAGATTATTGGATCTAATGCTCTGTTGATATAGTATAGTGAGGGAAATGCAAAATTAACAGTTATAACACAGCTTAAATTATGTCCACACTTATGAAAAAAATAAACAAAAATAAAAAACTGAGAGTATAATAAATATAAGAAATACAATAACAATAAAGTTTGATGCTGTAAGGGTGGAGGAAATGGTTTATTTAGTAGTGCAAAGAAGGTTAGTTAGTTCATGCCTGACACTGTTTTCATCACATAAAGTACGTGCTAAATATGGTATAGTGGAATTTTTATACTTAGACGTACGTGCATAAATTCTTCTGAAAAGACTTCTTGTTTTACCTGAGGAGACACAAGGTGAAAGCTGAGGGTAAAGTGGATGCTCACAGTCTGACAAAATTCCTTTAGCAAATTTGTTGCATGAAATCAAGTGCCTATCGGTGACAATGTCAACGATATGGCCCAATGGGATACCACTCGCCCTACTGAGTGACAGTCTTTAGAGTTCCACGAAGTACGACATAGTCCTTTTTAAGCAATCCAGGAAAGAATAAAGGTGAACAGTAAAGAAGAATAGGTATGTTTAATCACGAATATGTATCTATCAGGTGACATTACACGCCAAGCCGTCGAGTGAAACACATCCAGCTATGACAAAGGGAATGAAATCTTTTGGGCAGTTGTGAAGCCTGCTGAAAGTTTTAGATGATAACTGAGTGCATTGGAGATAAGCAGCTGAAGTTCAATGTTCTACTCGAAATTCAAGGAGAGAAAAATAATAACCTAAAAGTTAAAGAATTCCAGCCAGGAAGTTTAGTGAACATGAATATTATTCACTACTTTAGCGCGTTAACATATCCCTAGAGGAATTATACGAATAGCTGGACTTCCTCTGAAAAAAGATGACTTCTACACAGTGGTTGGATTCGTAGCTTTATTAAAAAAGACACGTGGTGACGTGCTTTTGTTGACAAATTAATATTCAGGCAATGTAGGCGATGCAGAAGGACATTTATTTATTTCTACTTTTGATATTACTTCTAATTGTAACATTTTTATTAAATTATGTGGAACGTCTATTGTCGCCTGGCTATTCATCTTCAAAATTATTGTATTATATATATATATAAATTATACAATACTGAGAATGTTGCTCTTATATAAATAATCAGACTGATTGACATGTGGTTGGTTGGTTTTGCCCTCAATGACTCATTCTAACAGCATGAATTTACTCATATATATTTGAGAATGGTTAGAAGATACACTTCCTGATTGCTCATTTATCAGATAGTTTTAAACATACGCCTTAGTAAAAAAAATAATAATAAATAAGGTAAACAAAAGATAACATTGAGAAGTCTTTCTTAGTCTTAATAATTAAATAAATTTAATACTTTTCTTCAAAATAAAGAATTGTTCACGACATTTTACATGTGGATATTGGATTTCCTACCATTCAGACAAGTAGGGATAAAGAAAAATCCAGTATGAAAAGACTAGAAAATACAGTCTTATTAATTCAGTATAACTTAACATTTTGAAAGAGGTTACTTCATTCACTTATCTAGGGAGCATTGTCTCAACTACAGGAGGAACGGACGAGGATGTCAAATCGAGAATCAGGAAGGCGAGAAACACATTCATCAACCTGAAACCAATCTGGAAATCTTCATCACTCAACTCAGCATCAACAACAAAATTCGGATTTTCAATACAAACGTCAAGTGAGTCAATTCTTCTATACGGATCAGAAACTTGGCGGGTCACAAAGAATATTTCCAACAGCCTGTTGCAGATCTTTAACAACAACTGTCTTCGTTCTGTACTGAAGATCAGATGGCCAGAAAGAATCATCAACAAGAAACTATGGGAACAAACAGAACAAGAACCAATCGCCCAACAAATATGCAGGAGAAAGTGGAGAGGGATTGGACACTCGCTGAGGAGGCCGCTGGGTGACATCGCGCGTCAGGCCAGTGCTCGAGTGGAACCCGAAAGGGAAGCGGCGAGTGGGACGTTCAAGGGTGACATGGAGTGGATCGTGTGAAGAGGAGTTGAAACAGTATGGACTAACATGGATGCATGTGAAAAGTACAGCAGAAGACAGAAGCATGTGGAGACATGCAGTTGAAGCCCTATGTTCGACTAGGAACCCAAGGGAGCAATGATAATATAATAATAACATATTTACAAGATTTACTGAGCTCATTACTCACATTTGTTTGTTTTCACAATCAGTTACTTTTGCGGTTAGATTTGAAATCTTCACAGTCGTTGGATTAACTTTGCAGGTAATGAATATCGTCAGTTGAGTAGTTGTCACCGTTTTAGATAATATTGAATTAACATTTTTCCGAAAGTTATGTCAGTATAGATCCTGACTACGAAGTCTAGGCATGCTTCAAGTTGATTTGTCAGGATAAAGCAGGATTATTGTACGATGTATAGCGTATCGAAGAAACCGCTCATGAGTTATAGAAAAATAAACTATTACATAAATGTATACTCAAAGACTTACAGGAGAACCGTAACTAGTTAACAGAAGAAGCAGCAAAGACAGAACTTCAAGTGAACATAGGCAAGACGGTAGTGATGACGGTAACCAACCAACAAAAACCACCAACCGCTATCACCAAGTGAAATTTAAAGAAAGTCAACTTTTTCGTTTGTCACGGCTGCTGGAATGAAGATGTCAAAGTCAAACAGGATCGAAAAGGTAACACAGACCATCGAAAACCAGTCTGGAAATCTGCTTTACTCAGCATAAACAACAAAATTCGGATTTTCAACATCAGTGTTAAGTCAGTTCTTCTATATGAGTCAGAGACTTTGTGCATCACGTGAAGCATTTCGAACAGGTTGCAGACTTTTATCAATAGCTACCGTCACTCCATACTGAAGATCAAATGCCGGCCAGAAAGAATTAGAAACAAGGAACACTGGCAGTGCAATGAACCAACCAGGAACTTATTGCTCAACAAATTTGTAGGAGAGAATGAAGATAGATCGGATATACACCGAGGAAACCGTTAAGTGACATTAAGCCCTCAAGTGGAACCCGAATGGAAAACAACGAGTGGAGCGTCTGAGGGTTACATGGAGGAGATCGTGTGAAGAGAAGTAATTTCATATCTGAAATCAACATATTCAGTATTTTATCAGGGATCTATCGAATTCAGTCTATTTCATTCAACCTAAAACTCTAAGAGGTTCAAATGTTCACATATGGTTCTATCACATCATATTTTCTACTTGCTTTGTGAAGATGTTAGGAAAAACCATCACGGTATCTTCTTATTCTTTTACGTACCCAGTGGAACATACGGCTTCAAGCAAGAGCTTTGAAGTTTCTGTAGCAGTGGTATTTATTTTTACGGGATGTGGTTGCTAGCCTCATGTCCAACCTTCCCTCTTTACCAGTCTTATTAGTGGCTTAGCGTGATTTTGGAGTGTGTCGGCCGGAGATCGAACCCCGAACCATCTGCGTGGCTGGTGAGCATTCTATCGCTGAGCCCTCCAATGCACATCATCACAGATATCACAATATTCTTTTGATTACAGCTGAATACTCTGTGGAGTGATGGCTTAGTCTATCTATCTACTGACATTGCATACAACTATTTTGAAAGTTTAGTTTTTCATTATATAAGTAGTAAAAGCGGGTAATAATATTTTATAGATTATTCACTTTTATAAAATTGGCTGAGCATAAAGCATAATTTTAAGAGGTACTTGTGAGCTGACGACTAGTTTCTTTTTTTAAAAAAAACTATTTGGAAAACAAATGTTATGTTTGCGTAATATAATCCCTATTTTGTATCTTGTAGATAAATGATATTAAATTTGTGTCTTTTAGAGCTTTCTGCACCCTTGTTATACTCTATTTTTGCAACTCTTATCAGATAGAATTTCATCATGAGCTAATTCTAGGTCAACATTGAATAGTTTTAGGCAAATGAACATAATCAATAATCATTGAAGCCTTCAATGAATAAACAAACAAAATTATATTTTTTTAAAATTATTCCTATTGTTGCAGATAAAACACTCATAAAGTTTCATCTAAGGAATATATAAAATATTCTTATAGACGCATTAGTGATGAATTTAAACAGTTCATTTGGTGGAAATGAATAGGGGTTTCATATTTAACTTTCTTTAATTGAGTTTTTACTAGTTCTCAAATGAATGCATAAAAGGATGTATGAGTTGAGCTTATGAAATCAGTGGTGATTAATAAGATAACAATAAAGAAAATAAGAATGTTAATATTAATGAAGTCTCAAATTTACTGACGTTTTAAGTTTTATGTATAGCATTCAGCTTTGTCAGTATCATTCCATGGAGGATTTCATCATGAGCTGACATCATTTAGAGAACCATTGGAAAACCTAGGAGTATTGCACATCTGTTTCGTCCTAGTTTGGGACTCTTCAACAGTAAGCACCCACCACAGGAGTTCGAACCCAGGACATTCTGGTTACAAGGACAGCGGGGATGTAGACCATTAGGCCTCTGGGACCCGATCCAATGGCCAGCCCATGAATTCTAAGTTCACAACATACCACGACCACTTAGCAATGTCTTCTTCGATGAATTACTGCCTCGCCTTCAACCTGTGTACCTTACTAGTCACGACTTCCCACCAAAACCCCAGGTTAACTGCCTGAATAGTGCCAGTCGCTAGTAAGCATCAGATTAATTTTCAAATATTGGTTTTGTTGGGAATTTTCGTTTGATTGGTTGGATTTCACCATGAGCTGGGTCTGAACCCCGTGATGTAGGTGCCCACCTCTGAAGAGTTCAAATTAGGACGAAACAGCTGTCCACTATTCCCAGGTTTTCCAATAGTTCTCAAACTGATGTCAGCTCATGATGAAATCCTCCATCCAATCAAAAAATCCCTACAAAACCAATACATGAAAATTTGTCAGTATCTTTTATGATAATTAATTTCCCGGTAACCTTTGATTCAGAGTATAAGAAAAATTAATTTACTAAACTTACAAACCATTGAACAATTTACAACTTTATATTACTTATTACTGATATTTCAACCTTGTTGCTTTTCATATATTGACAGCTTCTCGTCCACAGTAGCTTTACATTACATTAGCACAACTAGTGACAATAGGATTTATAATTAGATATGATAGATTACTATGATGTCTATAAGCACAATTCACCCAAATCCTTGTGAAGTAAGTAGCACATGTCCATGAATTCAAGGTTCTAAGATTTTATTTTTCAATGGTCTGCATTTTACGACTTAATAGGTAGGTATAATTTTTTCACATTGTATTCATTTTTCCTACTGTAAGAAGTTAGTTGTTAAAATGCCCATTGAGAGATTTATAGGAAAATCTTATTCTCTGATAACTTCATTTTACTCGGAGTGCTAAGAAGTATACAATTCTTCAACTGAAAAATCTTTTCTTAGGTAAACCAAAAAGGCAAGAACTTCACTGATTGCACAAAGTATTACTGTATTCATGTAACATGAAGCTTACCATGGAGTTTGAACGAACTGTCATTTATGACCAAGTCAAGTTGGATTAATCCCATACTGCTTATTCAGTAATAGTAGATTTTCAGCAGATATCCATTTGTCTATAATTTGTTTGTTAGATAATGACCAGTGTAACTGTCCAGTAGAATAAGTTGTCTGAAGACTTTTATACTGTTAATTCGGCAACTTAATACACTCTAGGTTACATCATCTTTGCATAACTAGATGAACTAATAGGTCACAGTGCTCAGCAGAATTCTGTCTACAAACTCTAACATAAAAAATTACATCAATCCTACCTCCTTTTCATTCGTTTTGTGAAGTGAAGAAACTTCAAGTTGGCAAATGAATTTATGTGCTATTTCACTAAGTAGTTTTATGAGAAGTCAGCTAGGCTAAGGGTAATAGGTTCTTACAACAATCTTATCAACTATCAATTTTTCCGCTGTCAGCCTATGTTTATAATTCTTCGTGTGGTTGCAAATATATATATATATACCATTTAATATCATTTTTGAAAATCCACCATGGGAATGACTGCGTGAGAAACTGAACAAATAAAAAGGAAGCCTGTGAATAGAGCCAAAGGATTATTATTGAAAGAATTATTTTCAATCGAAAGCACATTTATATTAGTTTCCCATCGAATAGTCTTTGACAAGGGATTTTGCACAGTTATGAGAAAACTTATTATAAAAGGTTCCCAGTTGAAAGTGTTTTAAGTTCTATTTCGGTGGTCCTGTAAAATGTTTGTCTCTGTGCATTACAAAGTTAGAATTAATTAAAGCACATTACTTACAATAGTTTTCGAATTGTGAGTGTAAATTTTACAGCACATAGGAGCTAACAGTGTGAATTCTACAGGAGTATATTTGGTTTGATGTAGGGCAATTTCAGATAATATTTTAGAAACCAAATAAATGAATAAACAACGTTGTGAGCGATTTAATCCTATATCTGACTGGCCAGTGTTTTAAAAATAATATGCTATCAAGGGAAGTTTTAATTGAAGACTTTGATTTTGGTCATTCTTATGCGGTCCCAGTAGAAAAAGGGCTTCACGCTTGAGCTTTGAAGTTTAAGCTGAGGTGGTGTCTTTTTATAGGATGGGGTTGCTATCCTTATGCCCGTTTCTCCCTCTTTGTCGGGCTCACAACCGGTCAAAGGAGGTAAAGGTGTGCACCGGCAAGGAGTCGAACCTTGGAACAAGTAAATGGTTGGCAAGCATTCTACACTGAGAATTCTATACCGTACATAAACACTACCTAGTATAAGATTATCATTACTAAAAAAGACTACAAAATTTAAAATGGGTAGAGCGTATACAGTGCATACATTGATAACTCATACAAGTCTAAATATATCCCACCCAATCTATGACTGGAAATAAAAACTATTGAATAAATGCCTAAACACTTTGGATTATTGAAATAAATATTTTCAGAAAATACTTAAAAGCTTTTAGAAATTTTGACAGTCATAGATATGTTACGTCAGTAGAGCTGGGATTAAAACACCAAATTTTTGGCAGTACATCAAAGATGACAACAAAACGGGTTTTTTTGTGCTTTTCAGTACTGTTATTCCAGGCTATCCGCGTTTCATTTGTTGACAGGTAGATGTATTAAGTATATAGCTAAATATTTTATTCGAAATACTTTAGACCGCTTAAAAGTAATACATTGATTCATTCATTAGCTCAAATAAATTTATTCGTATTTTTGTCGGTTAAAGGAGAATTATTAGTGTGTAAGCGAAACTTTACAGATTTATGTATCACTTCGAAAGAGTTGAACAGACAGACATTTTGGATTAACTCAGAATTGCCTAATCTTGTTGGTTATATTCAATGTCAGTTGTATTAAAAGACAAACTTACTATTTTCCGTAACCAGGGGGTACCAGACAGCTGTTTCGTCCTAGTTTGGGACTCTGAAGCAGTACGCACGCACTGGGGCTCGAACTAAGGACCTTCCGGTTACAAGGCCAGCTCGTAGACCATTCAGTCACTGGGACCCGATGCAATAGCCCATGAATTCTAAATTCTGCAGATTGGCGATATATATATAACTCAAACACCAGCCAATGTCTTAAGCGAGTAATTGTCCTCTTACCTGAGTGGTGGATACCGCTGGTTACGACTTCTCACTTTTTGCATAATGCCAGTCACCAGGGAGCATCATATTAATTTTCGAGTGTTGCAGTTGGGCTATATAGTATATATATATATATAGTGAATTCTTAGAGGCTGGAATTCATGGGCTTTTGCATTGAGTCCCAGTGGTTAAATGGTCTACGGGCTGGCCTTGTATCCGGACGCGACAGTTGCTCAGTACTCACTGGTTTTCCAGTGGTTCTGTAACTGATATCAGCTCATGATCAAACCTGTAACCAGTCAAATCCCTGTAAACCAACATTTGGAAATTTGCATAAACTCAGCTAACCATAATTCGAGGTTGATATGTGCCTGAGTTTTCAAAATTTCGCCGTCCCACCCTCTTTCATGAGTGAAAAATTATATGTAGCGGTAGATTATGAATCAAGACAGATGACTATTACTGGGTAGCTAGGGAGAAAAGGACAAGAACCTCAGCAGACATATCTTTTTGGAGATACCTGAGACATCGACAGTATTTAGTTAACATTGCAGAGTGATCCTATTTGGTTCATTCTTTCAAAAACATACTTATATCCTATCCTATCAGTGGAGTTTGTTGATGAAATAATATAAGAATTTTGGGTCAAATCTAACATTGGCTGGTGGTCACGCTAAAACCAAGAATTGGTAGAAGTTGGAATTGTTCGGCCATTGGATAGGGTCCCAGTGGCTAAATGGTCTACGAGCTCGCCTTGTAACTGGAAGGTCGTTGGTTCGAACCCCAGTGAGTGTGCGCTTTTAAAGAGTCCCAAACTTGGATGAAACATCTGTCCAGTACTCTCTGGTTTACGATGGTTTTCTAAATGATATCGATTCGTAATCAAATTTGGAACAAATTGAATCCGTACAAACTAGCTTTTTTTAAAGTCTTAACTCTGAAAAATGAAATGATTAAGCTATGCGTGAATGCTAGATTCTTTTACTCAATTTTTGGCCTCGTTTTCTCTTTGCTGACTTTCTATTTGAGGTTGAAACAGTTATTTCCACAAAAGCATATTCATTCAAGAGTTTAAGTGCTTCGATGTATTTTTCATATTTTCTGGATGAAAACAACACATCTGATACCCCGCAATTTACAAAACAACATGCTTATAGGATACCAGATGGTTTAAAATTTCATAAATACTGAAAACATTTACTTTTTTTCTTGGATTCACACCAGGTGAAGGAAGTAAAACTACCAATTAATCTCAGAATTTCAGCAATTGCTTAATACTTTCTTATTGAAACGTGTAACTAGAGATCTACAATTTTTAAACTCGAAATCCACCCTCGTTCACTGATGTGTTTTGTTAAGTTGAATGTTTTAAGCATTAAATTTACCGCTGTAACTATTACCAACATCTTTTCTAATCAATAGATTTTAAAACATGTGAAGTTTAATCTGTTGATTTATATGAACGCATAAAATTCTACTTGAACTCGTCACTAGGTATTGTCAGACAATATAGTAGTGAGTACTTATTTTTATTTTTATGATGTTCTGGACTATATATATACTGTTCGAAAATATTTACCAAGTTAATAAACTTTTATAGCAAATTACATAAAAATACAGACATCCAAATAAATATTTGAAAGCATACACACAGGCGCATCATAGTAGACGGAAGATAAAGAGATAATAACTCTGAGGTCAACCAGTCTGACGATTACTATGTCTAGTTATTTTTCGAAAGATTTTATGACTTTTATTAAACATTGTCGTGATTTATTCATATGCAGCCATAAAGAAAATTTCAATTTTTTCTTTTTCGATTACATATGACAGAATGAATCATCTTAATGTGGAGATAAGTGGACGAAAGAAACAGAATTAACAGCAAGTGTGGTGTAACACTGTATAAAGTTCTTGCAGTAAGATTCAATCACAAATCATTATAAAGATGCAATCGAATAAAAGTCATATATATAAGATTTTATCTTCCTGAAAATAAAAGTTGTCAAAATAATGTTAGGGTAGCGCAGTGATAGTTATTTAAATACTCTCGCGAATGTCTGATGGCTTTTGATGACATTTGGGCAGTTAATCATAATTTGTAGAGGTCAGACAAGATTAGAAAATATAGTCCACAAGTGACTAAAAGGACAGAGTTTTTTTCACTTCTGTGTTTTGCAGAGGTGTTTGCAGAAAGTGAATGTATTTGTTTAAATGATGAAATTCTCATTTAAGTTTAAATTACTGCTTTTTTGGGACTTTTTAGCAATACTTACGCATTACCTCACAAGGAATGGAACTCGAGACCTTCAAGTTACAAGGTGAGCTCGTATACCATTCAGCCACTGAGACGGAATCCAGTCGTCCACCAATTCTAACTTTTTCACCGCCTCCGCCAGCCAACGTTATTAGCGAGTATTTGTCCTCAAATGCAACTCCGTCCACCCCGTTGGTCACGAAGTAGTTAGAATGCATGGGCAAAAAGTTCCATCCCAGCTGCTGGTGGGGTCACTAGTGTGTACTTCTTAAGTGTGCCAAGCAAACACAAGACTGGGTTCCAGCACTCCCTGGTTTTCAGTAGTTCTCTAACTGAGGTCAGTTCATGGTCAATATCGAAATCAATCCAGTCCCTGAGAATCAAACCTTGAAAATTCAAATTACTCTCTATGGGAGCTTTTTGCTGAAACATTACAGAATTAAGGGAATAATTTGTAAAGCTTCATATTTCATAAAAATTCATGAAACATCTTTTGACTGTATCGAAAGCGCTAAAGAAATCTTAATATTGATTAAAGTGTTTTAGGAACCATCCGAATTCCATAAAACAAATTTATACAACCTGTCCAAATGCTTCACAGCTGACTAGTTCAAGCAGTCACAATATTTGAAATATGAGGCATTTTGAAGCGATCGCTTAATTTACTGAAATATCTATTTGACTAAGTAAATACTGGGCATTTTAGTGTTTTAATAATTCAGTGATGCAAAATGTTCCATATCATTTAAATTTGAAGTTAGTGAAAATTATATAGAAGATAACTTGTGTGCGTGTGAGTGAGTGAGCGAGTTAAAAATAATTTTCACATACAACGAATTACTGTCCTCTAGTTTTCCCACCAGTTTAAGGAACCTAGTCATCCTCTTTTTACAGTGACAGGACAAAACCCCAATTGTTTGTACCTCTTACTGTAATATTCCCGATTACACCTGCGTGTTCAAATGCAAAATTTATCTGTTAACTAGGAATAATACTTTGTCAGATGAATTCTTCTAACAACAAAAATAATAACTCTGGTTAACTGGTAAATATTGTCATACTTAATAGAATGATATCACACATGTGCATTTAAAGCTTTCTTCAGTTGAGAGAATACATTAACGACAGTTCTTTTCACATATATGATTTTCCCAGAATTATCATGTTATACTGCAGTTAACAGGTTGAATGGAAAATTGTCTTTTAAAAAGGAAGAAAGTGGGAAGTATGAAGAATATTCATGAAAGTATGAAGATGGCTGCATTTTCATTAAACAGTATTACTAAATCTACAGGGAAAGTAAATTTCAGAAATCATAGCGGTATTCTGGAGAAAAATGTGCATTGAACAGTCTACCTGTGTAATCAGTGCTGTTTAGAGTAAGACATTAAAAGTCTGTCTACTGAAGAGAGTAAAATAAACGTGGGAATGTTTTAATATGCTTTAAAATCAACTAAATAAATAACATTTTCTCTGGAATATCAAATAAAATTGTACCGGCATTCAAATCTTAAACCTATTATTTGTTTTAAACCACTTAAATAAATCTGCACCAAGATAGGCAACTGTTTTTTAAACTACATCTTTAAATTCCTTACTTTAAAAATAAATCAGAATTAACAGTTAAATCTGTGGACTGGAAATTTGGACAGAATGACTATGGTTCACCTTTTTCATGATTCATATTTGTTTTAGTGTATGGCAAGCTAAATTCATAGTTTTATTATTTAAACCAAAAATGTTTCATCGGTTTATGAAAGAGACCACCGACATCGATGCAGCCTGGCTTACTTTTTCTTCATAACTATTAATCTGAGAGACAATATCACTTTCACCATAATTTTAAAAAAATACTTCCAGATGTTTAACATGGTGATTTGAAAATAAAGTGACATACATTTAATTACGAAAAAGAAAACAACAACTGAAAATTTATAAAATGTCTGAATAATGTAATTTTATCTAATGACCGATGTATTTTTTCTAATTTTCACGAAGAGTCAAAACTAAAATAATATGAAACCACAACCGGCTACGACGTCTAAAAATTTTATTACTCACAATTTAGTATTTTAAACTTAAATCGAACATAAAGCCAATTTTTATTATGTTAGATGAGAAATAATTTTGTCGACAAAGTTAATGAGATTGCTGTCGGTTATAAGTAAGGCAATTAACTCAGTTTTCCACCTTAAAATTAGGTTTTAGCGCGTAGTCGAAGAGTCTGATTTGTGTTTTCGGGCATTATTTAGACTAATTACATAAACTGTTTAGTAATTTTTTTATCAAAGATATTCAGTCCTCAGTAAGGATATTATTCTATGAAACCTCCTCTACCCAAAGGTGAAATTGTCACGTTACTGTAAATGATTTTTATGGAAACAGGATAATTGTCCATATTTTTCACATATTTCAAGTTTGATCGCGGATCGATATAAGATAGAGAACCGTTGAAAACCAGGTAGTACTGGACAGCCGTTTCGTCCAAGTTTTGAACTGTTTGACAGTAGGCATCCACAACACTGTAAGCAATCGAGCCAGAGACTTTTAGGTTATGAGGTCAAGCCTGTTGACAATTCAGCCACTTCAGTTAGAATTCACTGTCGCGCGAATTCAAACTTGTGTCTATTCCTGATTTTAGCGAGAGGTCCAGCCAATGTCATTAGTAAGTATTTGTCCTCACCTATTATTTTGCACGCTTTATATGTTGAACAACTTACTGACTCTTGATTCACGCAGGTTTTGTTTGTTTCTCTTGGAAATTCATGAGTCGTTTCCATTGCATGAGCGGGAATAATTTACTTTCTCATTACTTGTGATCACCGAATTAAGGAAATACTAAGTCATATTTGATGAAGAATGTTTGATGATGTTTTTCGTTAACTTTTTTCACTCAGTTTACGTTACTTTTAATTACTAGGATAATTTTTTGTCTCTTTGGTGTCATAGAAAAGAAATCCAAGAGTAAACTTAAGTGGTTGCATTAAAGTTTATATAACCGACTCTTTAGATTCACACTGAGAAGAGTAGAATTCAGTTATTTTTTCCACTCTTTCGTGCACTGGATGGAAGTTTCAGTAACATTTACGGGCGGCTGAATGCTCAACCTTCCATCTTTTCCGGGCTTCCCAGAAGCAAGTAACCTAGGTTAAGCTATGGAGTGTGTAGGTCGGTAATCAAACCCAAACCTCCTGCGTAGATGGTGAGCACTCTGACACTGGACCACCGAAGTACAGAATTCAGATTAAAAGTAACAAAATTTACGTTTAGATTGCTAGATGAGAAATTACAGCTTCTTTTAAACTACCACTGCTCACTTAACTGATATGAAAAGCCATAATTTAAATATTAAACAAATTTATCCACTTTTGAATACTAACTAGAGTAAAAAATTACGTGTATTTTTCTAGATTAGTGTGTATCGCTATATCAGTCAGTGTTTTCCGGTTCTTATTTACCTGTCTAGCTGAAAACTTGTAGTAGTGTTTTAGACAACACTCACCCAGTAGGCGGTTCTTATTTGTTTATTTAGTGATTAAGTTAGTAAAAATGTCCTAGATAAGACTATGATTAATATTAAAACCATATGCATAAAATATGCCATGAGAAATTTGTTTACCTAAGTTGTTCGCCTTGAAACAGTGTTTTGTGAACTGCTAACAACACATTACCGTCGAAAATTGTCACTGACGAGTTTCAGTTATGTATATTAAGAATGATTAGTCAGCTATTTTTCAAGTCTGTTTTGTAAGGCTTTGATTTTCTCTCAAGTTCCCTTGATATTACTATTCAGTTACAGTTGATAGTGAATTTCTCTCATGGTTAACAGTATCTAATGATAGTATTGTTGGTAGGCTGATTGTAGTGCTTTACACGCTGCTATACTTAAGCAGAGAACCTTTGTGACACTCTGGTTATTGTTATTACTCTTATAATTATTATTATGTACTTTTCGTGCTTTCGATTACCTGCAGTCCTAAAAATTCAAACATTTAAGTCAGTCTTTTCATGTTTTGACAGGGAATTTTGATAACGAATTATCATATGTAATTTCTGAATAGGTAGAAACGAGACATATGTGTAACTCTAGCTCTCATTGAGTAGTTTCATGCAAGATCCAATGCTGTTGCCGTCTACTCAGCATCTGACATTAGAAAATGGAGCTGATTTGTTGTCGCATTCTTTTCATAAAAACATTAGAATCCAGTGTATTAGGTCCTCTTTTGGGTTATGCTTCCCTAACTTGTTTACGAAGAAACAGAAGTACAAGAGTCTTGAGTGTTATGCATAAACAATCTTATAATACTAAGTATCGCACATATATATGTACATAATGAGGGGAACAGGTGTGAACCGCTTCAAGTCAACTGATCTCAACAAATGACGCTAATGAAATAGTGTGTAACGTTAACGATTGCACGGCGAACCGAATATTTCTCTCACTGAGATTAAAGCTAATAACATTTGTGTATTATTTTGTCTGAACTAATCCTAAATGGGCAATAGTTTGGCTATCTGTTCGATAACTATGTTTTCATCTACTTTTTTTCCAGACTGTTAATGATTTTCAGCCAAGTGAACAGCTGTTTAAGAACAAAAAGCTTGAAAGCATTTAAAACTTTCTAAAAATGACCGAAAGAAAAGAATTATCAATAAATAGATACTTAAGAAACATTTTAAGCTGTTAATACTCGGCTTATTACTGATTTACTGAATCTGTGTAGAAGAAATTTGTTTACGTCTTAGAATAAAATTCAGAAGCTAATTATGAAAACAGTATCTATAACTTGACTTTTTTTCTCTCTCTCTATTAACGATTTTAAACTGTGTGCAAATGATCTTTCTTGTGAAACTAAGTATTTGCTCTTGCATAATTTCCATTTTACCATTGTTGAAACTAGATAGAAAATCCTTAAGTTTACACATGGTTGTAATAATATATGAACCTTGACATTAAGATTTCTTTGCAACCGACACGGTTGTTGCTAACTTTATTTATTATTGTTATCCCTTTAAGTCCCTAGTCAAACTTAATAATAAGCTTTCGTTTCTTCGTCACATGATCTCCTCTGTTTCATTCTCGGACGCCTAAATTGTTTTCCCCATTCGGGTTCCACCCGAAAGTCTGACTCCCCATGCTATCCTATGGTCTTCTTATTTTGTGTCCTGTACACCTCCGTTTTTACTCGGCGTATTTGTTGGGTTATGAGTTCTTGGTTGGTTTGCTGCCACAGTGTTCCTTGTTGCTAATTTTTTCTGGTCATCCGATCTTCAGTATGGGGTATAAGCAGCTGTTGATGAAAGCCTGCAATAATCTGCTGGCAATGATTTCCGTGACTCACCAAGTTTCTGAATCATATAGAACAGTTGAAGTGACACTGGTTGAACTCTGTAATCGAAAACCTTCAACTTGATAAAATCAAAAAGTGTCTTAACGTTTGATACGTTGACTTGAAGGAAATAAGGTTTCAGCCTGATGTGTCATTCACGAATAGACAATTCTACATGTATATACTATTTTCGGTATATGTTTTTCTAAAGGTTTGCAAAAGGAGAATCACAGAAAAGTGATTTTTCCACTTTTAAAATCAGCTTTTCTTTATATGTAGGGTGAATAATATATTTAAGGAAGATAATGAAGGTAATATCATAGGTTCTGATAACATCAGCTCATAGCTTCTTCGAAATAGATGAAAACATAACGATGATAATTTTGACTGAAAAGAAACACAGGACGTTCATTTAAAAAAATGTTTATACGGTTATATTCTTTTGAAAATGATGAGAATAATGTCGTGGTATTTCAATAAAACCTTATTTTTCACTTTTATCAGAATTAATGTATTTAATCTAAAGGATCGGTAAATATACCTTTTAAAAATTATGAACTTCTTTGAAGATGTATGTTGTAGTTTATGTCACAAATGTTTTGCGGCTACAATCGCAAATATTTCACTGTAAAAACAGGATTATAAATAAATCAAATTTTTCGTTTTGTGGGACCATCTATTTATCTATTTATTTTTCAAAGTGTTTGTTGGATTCGACGGATACAGCTGTAAACTACAGCATGACTTAAACTCCTTAGCACAAAGGTAATGAAAAATTAATGTCGGTTAGTTAAAGAAAAAAGTTATTGAAGATGTCTATTTAATTTTGCATGGCATTTATTTAGAAGTTAGTGACAAAAGTTGAATATTTTAGTAATTCCTGTTCTAAAATTGGAGAATGCATTTTTTTCACCAAAGAGATTCATTCCAAGGAATGTATTATCATGCTTTGAAATTGTACATATATATGGTTTTTAAGAGAAAATTTAACCAATAAGTATGAATACGTATGATAACAATGTGAACTATTATTATCGATTTCATTCCTTCACGTTCCTAGTAGAACATAGAGCTTCAAACTATAGCTTTGAAGATTCAGTAGCAGTGATGTTTTTTTTTACTCGTTTGGGTCGCTAGCCTTACCCTCAAACTTCCTTCTTTTCCGGTTTCTTATTACCGGTTTAGCGAGGTAAAGGAGTGCGTCGGCCGAGAATAAAACTTCGAACCACAGACGCCGATGGTAGGCATTCTAACCGCTGAGCTACCAACGCACCAATAATTTGAATTGCCAAACAGTGTTGGTGAATATTATTATCATAGTTTAAAATCAAGTGATAAAATGGGTTATTTAATATATATAAAATGGCTTGTAGAATGTATAGATCCCGGAAACAGGTGTAAGGGTAATAGAACTAATAGGAATGGTATACAAATAAAAGCATTACGTAACACAGCGAGAAGTTTGATAAGAGAGAGAGACAAAGGTGGTGAAAATTGTATCGGATTAAAATAATAAAGGAAGCAAGTAAAATTATACTGGAAACTATTCAAAGTGAATATAATAATAAATATTGTAACAACAAAGGAAAGGTACATATGAGATAAAAAAACGAAAAGTAAACGTTCAAGTATTGGTTTTGTAGGGATTATGTTTGATTGGTTGGAGGATTTCATCATGAGCTGACATCATTTAGAGAACTATTGGAAAACCTGCAGGGAGTACTGGACAACTGTTTCATCCTGGTTTGGAACGCTTCAGCAGTGCGCACCTACCACATGAGTTCGAACCCAGGACGTTCTGGTTACAAGGCTAGCGAGCTCGTAGACACTGGGATCCAATCCGATGGCCAGCCCATGAATTCCAACTTCAGCCAATTCACGATATAGCGCGACCACTTCGCAATGTCTTCTTGGACGAGTTACTGCCTCACCTTCAACCTGCTGTACCCTACTGGTCACGGCTTCCAACTAGAACCCTAGGTCACTGCCTGAACAGTGCCAGTCACTAGTGCGCATCAGGTATGTTTTATCCCTCCTTTCTATTCTAAGTCTAGGGCAGAAGTAGGGACTCAACACACTGCATCTATACACAGATGCGTGTCTGAAATGTGCAAACAGCAAATATTGAAACCAGAAAGAACCACAGGCTTCAGGCTTTCATCAACACCCACAGTCTCTCGATATTGAAGATCATATAACCAGAATGGATAAAAAGGGGATGGAGAAGATAGAACTTCAGGTGAACGTATTTGGAGGAGATACGATGATGATGATACCAGACTACCAACAATAAAAGTCAATTACTGTCAATTAGGTAAATCAAGAGGATATCGTCTCCTTTACTTACCTAGGTGGTATCCTTTTAACTACAAGGGTTGGTACGGCTGAAGATTTCAAGGCCAACCAAGACCGGTAGCAAAAGACAAGCAACAACGATCTTTGACATGCAACTAGTGAAGAACCTTTTATCATACAAATACATAGAAGGAAGTAGAGATGAACTGCATATACACTGTGGAGACTGTTGAGTGACATCGCAAGCTAGACGCGCTGTCGAGTAGAACTGGAATAGAAAGCGACTAATCGTTTGTTCTAAACTCATGGGAAATTTCTGTTCACTCGAAATACAACAAGATTCAGATGAAAGAATTAGTTTATGTATTGGTTTTTAAGATTCTAACTGGTTGTGTTGTTGTTCATTGTGTGAGAATTATAATTAAAACAAGAAATTGCGAATTTATCAAATTAATCAAATTAGTAATTAACTTTATTTTAATAACAATATATATATATATTATTTTTAAGATATGCATGAACTAATTTTTATACATAAGTTTAAAAAAATGTGGATCAGGTCTATTAAGTGCCTTTACCAATATTAACTTTAACACGAAACAATATTTACTATATACATATATATATTTGAATAACATTTACGTTTTTTTCGTGTTCCTTCTTTCTTAACCATCGGCAAACAAACATATGGGCTTTCCATCTATATCTTTCTTATAGAGTGACAAAACAGAAGAATTGATATTTTTGGATAAATGCATATATTCTACGCCTATGAAGTAGAGCCCCTATTGTATACACAGAGATATTTTCCTTATATTTGATTTAGTGACCATAAATTAAACATTTCTGTTGTGATATTTATCGTAGTATCCACATAGTACAGCATCTGAAGATGAAAAAACGAACAAATCCCATAAAGTAAAAGTGTTATAATTGAAGAAGGCACTTTATTTATTGTACATGCAATCATCGATTCTGGTGTGTACACTATGAAATAAATTCTGGCAACTTTTGCTATTCATAAATCATTTGATGTGAATACATTGACTTACTCCACACATGACTATGGTGTGTGCATCCTGCATCTAAAACCAGTGCTAGATAATTTAAATTAAAAGATACAAATTAGTTGATGGATGGTTATGTAAGTCTATATCTACTGATTGACCGAAAAGTACTGCCTGAAAAAGAGTAAAACATATTGCACACTATCCTTTTGGATCAAGGTTATATAGCACCTGTACTTCTTGAACAAACTCCTAAAATTACTGAAGTCGTCTATCCGTACTAGAATTCCTTAAAGTGTGACAAAGCTACTGTTTTCAACAGTTACTTAGCAGAGATTTAATTTGTTTGAAATATAACCACGGATTGATGTCTGTCCAAGAAGTACTGGACTTGTGAGTCCCAAACTAGTATGAAACAGCTGTCCAGTACTCCATGTTTTCAATGGTTCCCTAACTGATATCAGTCCGTGGTCAAATCTGAAAACTACCGTCTAACTGAAAGAGAACAATGATATCTAAATGCAAATAAGCTTTGAAAGTGTGAATATCATTACTTTGTTGATTTACGCTTAGATTTGATAACTTTAATCGTGAGGAATTTGCGTACAGTTTTCTGAAAACTATAGCTTGAACTTTATTGGAGTTCTACATTATTCCTCAGCCTAAAAGTGTCTACAGGATCTAATTTAGTAATCTTTCACATTCTTTAGTACAATGCTCAAAAATAAAAATAAACACCAAACGGAACTAAGTTTGCAGAGCAATGAAATGCTTCTTCCTTTTATTTATTTCCTAATTCTCCTGAGTACATATTTTTGATGTTTAAGTACCAGTGAAACGGTGGAAGACGAAAGACTTGGTTAAGGAATTTTTATTGACAATTTGGTATCTCCATATAGCCAAATTATGTACACCTTATCTTCAACGCACCATTTGCACAGATCTTCGTATTGTGCTGTCTCTGGTCTTCCTTCATATTGTGTTTCTTTGTGTTCCTTTCACGTCTCCCATGTATCCCTACAACACTGTATCATTTGCTTTCGCTAACATCAAATCTATCTGCCTGCTATTTGATGTTTTTATGCCAATGAACGTCTCTTTATATACTACTGATAAATCTTATCAGTAGCACACGCCACACTAAGAATAATATCGGTGTAAAAGTATTTCAGAGTTAAAATTGCATGGCTCATTAGCGTGATAAGTATGCTGACTCAATTGGAATTTCGTTTCACACACAGAAAAACAAATTTGCCATTTATCAAGTTTAGAAAGTTGTTGTGTAGGTAAAGCCACATTGCATTTTCAGCTTCATTTTAGCTTTTAGAAAGATAATATTAAACCACTCCCTACCAGTGCATTTCACAGCACCATTTATCACCCTCTGGAGAGAATAGCCTTCAAAAGACTGTAAGTTGTGTTGGCAAAGGATCTGTTCCAGAAAATAATGATATATATTAGTAGCTAGCTAGTAACAAAATGCGCACACTTATTTTCTTCATTTAAACTATATTATTTTATTCGAAACCTTCTCCCTGGAATACCTTATTCTTTTCTACTACCTAATTATCGAGATATTTAGAATGAATTAGAGAAAAGAATTTTGCTCAATCAACATACACTTTGTTTAGTACTCGTAGTTAAAGGGAGATATGCTACATAGACGAAATTATTTCTTTCATAAATCATCATTTCGATTGTTATTTTTAACAGGCTACTCAACGCATGTTCAACTATGTAGAATAAAATTTCCGTAGTCAAATTCGCCTACACATACACTACATTTACACGTGAATAAGTTCGTTTTTATTGTGTGTTTTTTATGGGTCATTATCTTTACAAATGAGGTATTTAGCAGGGTAAGTTTGTAAGACAGAGTCATTAAATACCCTTTTCCAACGAATAATTTCGAGTAGACAAAATAACTGTTAATGACTCTGCAAATTACATTAGGCGAAAAAGAAGTAAAAATCAGTAGAGAGAGAGAGAGAGAAAGAGACGACAGACAGCAATTGTTAAGTGAGTTTCATCAATCAAAACAGAAATGTAAAAGTGAATTCTACACATCAAAAGTAGCTTACTTTCCTTTTGATAAGACATTATTTATGCATGCTGAAGTATTTACCACCTGGCGGAAATGTGTTTATTCGCCTGACTGCTGAATAAATTCGGCAGACAAGAGTTAGTCCATGCAAGAGTAAAAATATGTCACATTCGAGTCTCATTATGAAAGTAAATTACACGGAAATTCAACAAGTTTCAGATGTAGTGAAGCGTAAACTATTTACTTTCATTGACAAACACGCTACCTACTAAATATTTTACATTAAATTTCCCTTCATTATTCCTCTATTCACTTAATGAGTACTGTTGGTTGGTGAACATTTATTGAACTGGTTTGTGACTTGCTGTACAACAAGTCCTGTTAATCACAAAGTTCTCTAGGGAAGACGATTAAGCCTAACTGGTTGAGTGTCTTGGGTTTGAAACAGCTGGTGAAATAAAGCAACTAGAACTGCAGGCAAATTTATTTTATCGACCTCAAGATTTCATCAGCTTTAGAATATATTCGCCATTCTTTGAAGTGAAGATTTAGCTCCCACTTTTACTTCTGTATTCACACATCAAAATCGTGTATGAAAATCTGTATTAGAAGACAACAGTTACCGTAGAAGTCATTGCCTAGCACGGAATATTTAAAGCCTTTTCTCTAACATATGTAAATTAATATACATATTAAGATATTTTCGTTGTTTTAATTATGCCTTAGCCAGTAAAATCTAACTGAGGTATGCCTACACATTTAAATTAACACAGCAGAAACTTTGTTTTTATATTCTTGGAGCTTTGTGTGTTTTTAAAAATGTCCCTATTGTTGTGTATTTAAAGATTTTTAACAGTCTCTTGTTATATTGCCAATACTTTGGAATCATACCTATTCAATTACTCCTGAAGTCCCAAGTGGGTACTGTTGAACGATCCTGGAAATCTATGATTCAGGCCATTAATTAAAACTCTTAAGAATATGTGTCAGTCTTAATAGGGGATCTATGTCTTTTTGTGCACATTTTCGAGCATCAGCAAAATGGTGGATTTTGAATTTAAGCAATATAATCATTATGGAGACATAATGTCTTCATTCCTTGAGTTTTGAGTGGAACACGGTTTCAAGCTCTGAAACTAAAGTACCGATGGTGTTGTTTTTCTTTATGGAGTGAGGTTGCTAGCCTCATGCATAACTTCCCTCCTTCTTCAGGCTGGTAACCTAAGTCAGATATAGGAGTGCATCACCCGGGAATCGAACCAGGAATGCATGCATCGCTGCAGAGCAGTCCTCCATTGAGCTACCGATGCACATATGTAGATATGAAGAAGTGCTAGTGTTTTTCATTACTGGGAAATATTAAGGAAATAAGATTTTTTCAAGTGTGACCACGGATTGATATTAGTTATAGAACCATTGAAAACTGTGATCTACTGGATCTCTCTCTCGTCCTAGTTTGAGGCTTATCGGTGGTACTCACCTGCTGGGTTTGGAACCACGGGCCTTCCGGCTACAAGGCAAGGTCGTAGACCATTCAGCCACTGGGACACGACTCAGTGACCAGCCCATGAATTGTTACTTCTACCAGTTCATGATTTTAACGCGACCACTAGACAATATCATCGACGAGCATTTGTCTTCACTCCCTACAGGATGGCCCCCACTGGTCATGACTTCTCAACAGAACTCCAGGAACCTCCATTCTGTAGCCAGTCACTAGCGAGTATCCGATTAATTTTCAAGAGTTGATTTGTAGGGATTTGATTTGCTCTTCAAGTTTGACCACGGATTGATATCAGCTAGAGAAACATTGATAACCAGGGTGTACTAGACATCCGTTTCGTTCTAGTGTTACTTTTAAACTGAGTAGACATGGGAACTGATTGTAATAGCCGAATGTAAATAACACATCAAGATGAAACTAGGATAAGTAGTGAAAATTCTTTAGACGTCTGTATTAAAGTATGACAATGTTTGACAGTTTTCAAATTTTGTTTCAAGTTAGAAAAGATGTCAGTCGCATTATGCATACAAATATACAGTGGGTAGTTGATTAATACTACTTTTTGTAAATTGTTTTTTTATTATTTGTCAGTTGTCTTGTGTACGTTGATAGGGCAAATACAAACATCCAGTCACTATGATTATAGGTAAACTGATGTTGATTAATAAAATGAATTCAGGCCTTGGTTTCTTTTATCATTTTATATTCATGTGTACATAATACAAAGGAATCCACAAAAATCTACATAAAATAAACAAACAAACAAGTGTGTGAACTACTTTATATGTGCGCATATAGATGACAGGAGGAAGAACAACCTATAAATTGATAATATTAAAAAACTTTTGGCAAAAGGTCATTTCGATAAATTATAATGGTAGTTGTGGACGTGACATTTTGTGATAAAGTGCTGTGATTGAAAATTCCCAGTGGACCCTTAACTTGAATTTTCATTTTAATTACTTCTGTCAAATAGTGAAAGATTCATGTCTAAACAATTTAGTGTACACTGGTATTTCACTTAGTAAAGAAATTTTCGTGGCCACTTCTAACCGGATAGACCATAATACATGAGAATACTTCAAAGATAGATAGTGTGCGTATCTCAGTGAATTATCATTTTTATTCCCTTGGGGTTAAAATAAAACATGGGGCTTCAACAGCACATCGCTATTTCATCCTCTCCTCTGCAGTCCTTTTTAAGTTGGCTTAAAGATATGCCCATAAACTTTCATTTCTTGTTGGCATGATCCCAGATCATGTCATTTTTCGGTTGACGCCGATCTCGTCGTTTCCTACTCGGACTAAACTCGATGGATTGTCTGGAGCGTGGTGTCACTCAATGGTCCTCCTTGACATGTTGCCGCTCCATTCCCATTTTCTTCAGCATATCTGTTGATTCGTTTCCAGGGTTCCTTGTTGCTGAATAGACTGACGCTACACATACCATATTTACCTAAGCACCATTTAATAAGTAAATTATAAATAACAAGTTGGTATCTAATTAGTAATGCAGACAACAAACCAGTCAGAGAATGCACCTGGGTAATGTAGGCGAAACGTGGGCTAAATGGGTAAATTTGATCAGTGAAGACGTGGGCAAAAGGAGGTTAAAATGCTACATAATTAACCCACTTTACCCATACTGGCCACGTCCCGAAAAATTTAATTGTCCCACTTTTTCCCAGTTTACGTATGTTACAACCGAAAACAGCCCACTTTGTCCAGTTTTGAACGGAAAACTGCGCACGCTTTTACCCTCATATCCCAGGCCCGAACAAAAATTCACCGACTGAGAGAATACACCTTTATCTTTTGAAATAAATGATCTTCAAATAGTCATTGAGGCGAAAAAATCGAAAAATATCAGTTTGTGTTCCAAATATTGACTTTGAGTGACAGTGACTTGACATCAAAACTTCTCTTGTATCATATAACGTGTCTTCTTTGACTCAATATGGTAACTTGAATATTTTTCCCAAAATTCTATTGACTTAGTGAAATGTTTATTGTACACTAGTTTGTGAATAAAAATCTAAAGTGCAGCTGGGTAAATACACTAGAGAATGAATTACCTCATATGTGAGGAAAGGCGTTTTGTCCCACTATACTGAAAATTATTCACACCTTTCACTTATTTTCTCATAGATGCTCATCAGAATTATTAATAAAATAAACCATAATACAAGAAATGGTTCATAATATAATGCTTAAGACTATGAGATAGTTGTATTAATGACTGAAGGCTAATCTTTTAATTATGTCACTTTACCAGTGTTTGCTGACTTAACCATGAGAGCTGAAAATAATACTATTTTACTTACTTCAATCTACTTAAATAATTAACTAATCGCTTAACGTGTAATATGTAATAAACATACCTTGGGAGAGTCAAGCATATGCTAGGGATTAGAAATCATATTTTGCTTAGGGAAATCAGCGAAATTATTCACTCTTCCCTATTTAATCGCTTCTTGCAGTTTTCCAATGAAATCCTACTCGGACCAGATAATATGTGGAGGTGAAACCAACGAAAGTAAATTAATAGTAGTAGTCAACATTGAAGTATACTACTAAGTAATTTAGTAATTAAAGACCCTTGCACTGCTTGTTATGGTAATAACAGTTTTCTGATATCAGTAAAGATTCCCCAAAAAATTTTCTGATTGATTTCAAATGATCACTGATAATTCCTTCATCATGAAAATGTCTTATAATTGTACATATAGTGTACAGCTTTTTATTAGGTATACATTCATTTAAGTCAAATTAGTTGGAAAATACTCTAATTAAGTTTTTCGACAAATGGTATAACAGTACAGTGAATATTTTGAAATAGATTTCGTAATAAACCAACCTCAGTTAGATAATTATTGGATACCAGGGAGCAACTAGCATTTGTTTTGTCCATTTAAAATGATAAATTTTGTCTCCAAGGGAATTATTAAGACTTATTTGAAATTATGGTTCAACAGAAAAGCTATGAACTCTAAACCCTTGTTCAAGGGAGTTTTCAGTGCAGACTACCACGAGTATCTGCAACAAGTCTTATCAATACTAAAATTGAAAGTAACTTATAAAATCTAGTATAAAATGCATGACTTATGTTATTCGAGGTTTATGGGCTAGTATTCAGATTTTGATTCAGCCAATTAGCAGATGAAAAGTAGCCTTATTGGTATTGAATTCAATTAACACACTCATTGGAACTTCAGTGATGCAGATATTATTGTAGTTCTAAGTGAGTTAAAAAACTTCACACAAAGTAAACAAGTTTTTCGCTTAGATAATAAAACTTTATTAACGGATCGAGTAGCAACTATCGTCAGCAGTGCAACCACTTCTGGAAAAGTAAACGAACCGTAGTTTCAAAACAACCTCGTGTGTACAATTATTGAAGATTGCAAGAACTACTTCACTGTCCTTTACATCTTCCTACTTATTTGCGACCTCAAAGAGCTTAGAATTTTGAAAGCCATAGTCAACGGAATAGTAGTTATACTTGGTTTGCAGTGCTACTGTCCGAACGTAGACGAATCCTTTATTACTGTTGCTTTATTCATCTTAAAGAAGAGTATTGTCTAGTGAAACGCTGAAGATGTACTTACAAAAGACTTTTGGGAATGAGCAGATATTTTAATCTGAAATTTTATAGCAAGCTCTATGACCATGACATAGTTAATACACAGCATAATCAAAGTTCATCAAAAGGCTCCATTTTCAATTTCCAAAAACTGTTATACTAATACTGAAGAGAAGTTTTGCTTAGACGATTAGTATTAGAAAACTGTTATTATTTTATGATAAACTACTACACATCTGAATGGTAAACATAATAAAAGCTGTCATTTTATTTCCTACTAATACTACTGCATCTGTGCGTATAAAATCCACAAAAATATTTTTGAAATAATGTTACAGTTTATGAAGACAGTGCGAATTAAGCTATAAAATCTGGACTACCCATCATGTAGCTGAATACACCTGAATTCATGTGGATTTCATCATTAGCATTCGAACTCAACATATATAGCTTGAAACGTCTGAGGACAACTCACTCCAAATAGGGCAATAGTGATGTTCTGGATTCATGTACTCTCTGTCACAAAACTTATGACAAGCGTTTAATGACATGCATTATCACGTGGTATATATTGCTAGCTGATATGTTATGAGATGTTTAACAGTTAATTCCACATTTTTTAGTTGTAAAAATTAAACTGGCTTTCAGAGTAGTGAATAGTTTGCTCCTTTTTACATCTTTTCTGATGTTACTTATGTTGTGAGACTTTGCACCGCTTGATTTAAATCCACTTTTACTTATGATATAGAGAAACTGTTGTATAAACACCCCAGCCAATTTTCTTTACAACATTTTATACCATATTCAGTGTAAATACAACACAGCTGTCTTTCATGTTACAAAAAGCTTGTTTTTTTGGACAAAACCTCTTGAGTAGGTCAAGTCAATAAAAATGTTATAATGACCATCTGTTATAAATAGGGGTCAGAAGTAAGACTGCCAGACAGGATGAATAATGTGTATTTTAAAATCTCTTCGGCCTAAATCTTACTAAACTCTATAGTCTATTGAGACGTCTAGACTATTAATGGTCTTTTAATACAGATTTATAGTGTATCTCTAACATGACACACTGGATGTTGAAGTACAATAAAGAATGACAACAGTTGGATAATAATCTGCAAGTTAGTCAATTTTTACAACAATGTCAAACATTTGAAATTATTACAGTTTAAACTACATGAGCACATAATAAATGGTATTTGAAGAACACTTATATCCTCAACACAGTCGTAAACTATATATGTCTTATTCTATCTCATGGTTTAGGTAAAATTTTATTACCTTGGTAGTCTATTAACTTTCAATAAAATGTATTTTAAAACGACGAATTCACTCACACACATCTGATTTTGAGGCCAAATTCAGTGCATGCACTGTATATGAACCTTAGGCATGGAAAAGCTGGACAACTGGAAGAAACTATGAGTCATTAACTTCAATGACAACAGTAATGTATGTATTGCCCGAATTCATAAATAGGCAAAGTTGAATGTGTTTCCTTTATGAATGCAGCCATATCTATATGCAATGTAAAGAAATATGAACATTCCTTAAGTTAATATTTTACATTTAAGCAAATAGTTTGCTTCTGAAAATGAGGTTGCATTATTACTTATCCATGATACTTATAAAAAACAAAGATTTTTACAACTGGTCATGTACTATTGTGATATGACATAAAATAAGTTTGAGTTACTGTGGTATAATGATATAATAATAATATTGTAATTTGGCGTCGGTGGCTCGCCAACCACGCATGTGGTCTGGGGTTCGACCCCCGGCCGAAGCACTCATCTACGTCCCTAAGCTTGTAATAGACGGTAAAGAGGGAAGGTTGGGCATGAGGCTAGCAACCCCATCCCGTAAAAAGGACACCACTGGTACCGAAACTTCAAGCCAGTAGCTTGAAGCCCTATGTTCCATTGGATAGTAAAGGAATAAAAACATTTTTTAAAATTTGGTGATCCCCCAGATTCTGTGAGGTTAACTTCGGAACAGCAATAATCTAATGACGGAGTTTTCTGTAGGCGAATACATTTAATGCAGGAACAGAACTTGGGTGATTTGGTAGAGTATAATCCCATAATAGAATAAAAAAATGATGCAATATTATTCATTTACTGATGACGTTTCAGGCACAATTTATCGCCCATGCCCACATCAAGGTTATGAGCAATAAATTATACCACAACCATGATCATTATACCAATAACACTAACATATTTAAGTCGACATTAACAATATAATACCTGATTTACCGTTTGCTAGTTACTTGCATGACATAATAGAGGTTGTTTATTAATATGCATGCATATTATTTTCGTTACATATTCATACTATGAAAGTAAGAACAACAGTTGTTGTAGAATAATATGGTACCATCATTTATTTCGTTAGCCTCTCATTAGCTGCTCACAGCCCTATTAAGTAATTAAGTTTATATTAAATATTCCCATAGTAAAATTTAGAACAACACATTTAAGCGAACAATATTGTTTTCAATTAGATCTCATCAGGCTTAACTCTGATATACATAAGTTGACAAATAAAAATTCAAATATAAACCAATCATGATGTTTAGTCTATAGGATAATACGATGGTGAATAGAAATTGTGCAATTAGTCATAATAATAGTAGTGATAATAATGATAGTAATTATAATAATGGTCTTATCAATAATAAGGATGAAAAAGTGAGGCAATCTGTGATAACACGAATAATGAAAGACAGCATGATTAAACAAACAAATGTTCAGGTGGAAGTAGTCGATAAAGGCTAGTAAACCATGCGATTGAGTAATAGAAGATGAAAACGTCTATTAATAATATTAAGTTTATGTAGAAAAATGTTTTAGCATACTTGCAAACTTTACACGATGTCAGTTGACAGGAGGTTCCGGACTTAGTGAACAGTGCTCATAAAACTACACTTATATAATTTTTGCACAGGGAGTTCAAGTTTAAACAGAGTAAATGTATGCAAACAAGGGTAAGGAAGTTACGTAATAAAGACGAGGGTTACGTAAGATGATGAGTAACAAATAAATTGGGTAACAATTACTGAAATCAACTCAAATCATTGAAACAAGACATATAAGCGAACAATATTGCTTTCAATTAGATCTTTTTCAGGCTCTACTCTAATTTACATAGATCTGTATATAAAAATTTTTAAGCAATGACGGTGATTTTGTGGATCAAATAATAATAATGTGGTAAATGTTTTGAACGTAGTTAATAACGATGATTATAATGATAACAAAATATTGATAATTAGGTTTATGCAGGTGTCGATAAGAATAACAAAGGTAGTAATATGTGTATATGTAGACAATTCAATAAATAAACTAGGTCAAATCTTAAAAGTTACATAAAGGTGAAGTGGACAGATATTCAGAGTTTAAATAAATATCATAAAAGTACGAAGGAGATGGGAAATAAGGAAGGATGGGAGGGTTTTGAATATAGACAAGCAAAATTACAGTATATCAAAGGGAGGCGGGGTTAAAGCCAAAGATTACGTAATCAAATGTGAGAGGGAGAGAATAAAGAAATCCAGTTACCAGAGCAAGAAAAGACTGATAACTGCTTATTTCTGAATACATAAATCGGGTTTAAGACGTTTGGTCGAGATCGCTTCGGCAAACTTGAATAGAATTGAGCTTTTTGTCTAATGATAATTTTAAAGGTGGATATCGCAAATTCTTTTAAAATTATCAATAGACAAAAAAGCTCAATTCTCAAGTTTGCCGAAGCGATCTCGACCAAACGTCTTAAACCCGATTTATGTATTCAGAAGTAAGCAGTTATCAGTCTTTTCTTGCACTGGTCACTGGATTTCTTTATTCTCTCCCTCTTTCATTTGATTGCGTAATCTTTAGCTTTAATTCATAAAGGGGAATAGGTGTATGAAGAAAGAGGTTTGTACAAAACTGAATTATAGTGTTATTTTGTGAAATATTATAGAAAATTGCGAAACTAATGAAAATGTCTAATTTGAAATCCTGTTTTTAGTTCTAAACAGGGAATGTTTGCTAAAAATTTCCATAATTGACTGCTTTGCTATGTGAAAAGGGAAGAACACAATATAGGCCTCATTTCGCTATCATTCATTATTGGACAAAATAGCAGGTTAGCTTACAATGAAGCTGCAACTTTTAAGCCTTATATTTTAAACCTAAAGGTAAAAGCGTACTGTGAAATCTAGGTTGTTTTCTCGAATTTCACAGGTATTATTCACTTATTATATGACATGAAATATGTACGTATTACTCGCGCAACTGATTTCTCCACGAAATCGAAATGATAACTGCCTTACTTGGGTAGAATATTTTTTATAAAGTAGGTGGAATCGAAAATCCGTTTTGCTTAAGCACAAGTTGGATTAAGCGTTCCCCCTATCACTCACTGCCTACCATAAACACTGTTGTCATGTTTGAGCAAATCCATTAGTAGACCATGTAATACATTTTCTTCATTTCATATCTATTACGAATGTTATATTTTCTTCAAGCAACCAACTTTTTACCCAAAAAGCTCGCTTACTTTATGTTACACGCCCTTACGTAATATATGAAGGTTAACATTTGTCTATATGTTTATGTATACATCGTGCAACATGTCAGTAATGAGTTTCAGTCTAATATAAACAGAATCAGTGAAGAGCGAATACAATATAAACAAAGAGAAATTAAGCTGATACTGACAAATGATTTGATTGCACACAGTAAATTGTCGTATTGTTTATATACGTCGGACTTTGTTCACATATCAATTTATTAATAATTAGTCTAGCAATATGCCGAGTACTTTTACCTCAAACTGTAAAAAAAGATACCAGATTAGTATATTTTCCATTGTGATTCGCTTTGATCCATGTTACTGAATATTTTAATGTAATTGCTTCTGCAAATATCGAGAATTTCTGCGCGATAATTTACACTTGGTCATATGATTATGCACATTTGCATCTTGATTTCGACCCTCGATGGGGTTAAAGATATATAGTGCTGAAGAGCCGCAAACCAGGACGAAACAGCTGCCCAGTACACGCTAGTTTTCAGTTCTCAAACTTAAGTTGATTCGTGATGTAACTTAACATCAACCAAATCCCAGTGGATTAGTGGTCTACAAGCTCGCTAGCCTTGTAACCAGAAGGTCCTGGGTTCGAACCCTGATGAGTACGTATTGTGCTGAAAAGTCCCAATCTAGGACCAAACAGCTGTCCAGTAATTCCAGGTTTTCAAATGGTTCTCTGAATAATTTCAGCTCATGATGATATCCTCCAACCAATCAAATACCTGAGAATCGAAAATTCAGGACCAAGATCATTGAATGAACATAACATTTGAAGTTTATGTAGAATAGAATAACACTTACTAGATAATAGAAATTTATTGAAAAGGTTGATTTTGTTTAGATCTTGACCCTTAAGGAAGTAGTCACAAGAGGTAAGTAAGAGTTGATGAATTCATCTAGCATGGTGATGAAAAATCAATAATCAGTTATCGAAGCTAGAAGGAAATAAACTAGGTGACATTTTCATCAAAAGCTTAAAATCTTTATTACTGCAATGTTTTCACTACCTATGAGATACAACCTCGAGTTATCCAGTGCTGTGTTCAAAGATAGTGAGATTAAGTTGTTCAGTTAGTCGACGAAATTTTCCTTAATGTGATTGAATTTTATCACTAGATGCTGGACAAACAAACCAAATTTTATGTTGGCTTAGTAAAGAATCAAGTTATTTTCAATTTGGTTTTGTTACGAGCTGAATGAACTTCTGAACAGTCTCGAACGAGGATAAGATATTTTCGTTTATTGTACCTTAGTGCTCAGTGGTTCTTTAACGGTGATGTCGACCCATGAAGAAATCAACCAAGAAACCATATGCCTCGTAGCATACACTAAGAAAGCACAATATAAAAGTAACCTTAACTTCTTCCCCTAAGATAAATTCACTTTTTCACAAAAATATCACAAAACAGCACAAAATGTTAGTTATATTCATTTTATTCTCCTAAACAAATCCGCTCACCTTCCCATGGTTTTCTTACTTGTGTCAGCGTATTTAGTGACTGCTTTAGACTACAATAATTATATATATATATATATGCGCTTACTGACTACTAGTATTCACAGGAATGTTTATATTAGGAGTATTTTAGGTAAGTTTAGTTTATCTAGAGGAAACGCCTTTTCCTAGAACAGGAGCAAAATTCAGTTTTATCATCATCGTAATTTGACGTAATCATGTGAGATGATAATTAAGGAAGTGTTTTGTATTCATCCATATCGTAAAAGCGAATGAATTTCTGACTATATTTCATTTACATAAATATTACTTACAGCACGATATCTGGAACCGTTTATATTATATTATATGATATATATATATAATCAAAAAATCTACTAAAATATCAAGCAAAACTGATTATTGCATCAGATTTTATGATAACAAAATTCTTTTAACTACTTCAGAAAAAAGGCTAAGTATATAGTGGCGCATGCTGTAAAATGTAATCGTATTCAATGTCCAATATTTCAGAGGTTAAAGGGATTGTTCAAAATTTTGTATTAAAATCAGTCAATTTCGTTCTTCACAATCATTCAAAAAACTTAAATTTATGAAAAACTAAACAAATTTATGTTCATTTCATGCAGAAAGTAATAAAGTTTATATTTGAATCAGTCCGCTAATATAACTTCATTGATGTTTATATTGTTGAACTTTCAATTATCATAAGATAAATAATGAAGAAATAAAAAATAGTGGTATTGTGAATTATATTATCTTGCAGTACAGTGTTAAGTGATCCACAACGGAAAACCCAGAGAAGCCTCCAAAATGAAGACAGAAGTGAGACAATGCTCTCTATTATCACCGACGGTATTTATAATTGTGGTGGACTGGATCATGCGACAGACTCTTAGGGAGAGAGAAGACATGGATCGGTTCGACCGATAAGAAGACTTTAAGGATGCTTTCTGTCTAATGTGACATAAACTTGGAGATCCACAGGCGAAGACCAACACCTCCAGAAAAAGAAGCAAAGATAGGGCTTCAAGTGAACACATAGAAGACGGAGGTGATGAAGATAACCCACCACACAACAACAAGCACCAGTTACTATCAACTGGAGAAATTCGAAAGAGGTCACTTCCTTCACTTATCTAAGAAACATCTTTTCAACTGCAGGCTACAGCACGGATGTGGATATCAAAACCAGAATCGGAAAGGCAAAACAAACCTTCATCACTCAAAAATCAGTCTGGGAATCTGCCGCCCTCAGCATTAGGAATAAAATTCGTCAATCTTAAGTCACATTTTCTATATGGGTCACAAACTTACATTGTGCGTTACGGAAAGCATATGAAACAGGCTGCTGCAGCCATTTATCAACATCTGCTTTCTCTCCCCACTGAAGATCGGATGACTAAAAAGGATAAGCAAAAATAGAGCCTGGGAATGAAGCGGTCAAGAACCTACTGCTTAACAAGTATGCAAAAGGAAACGGAGAAGGATTGGCTACACACTGAAGGGACCGCCGGCAGCCCAAATGGGAAACGACGAGTTGGATGTTGGGGGGTGACGTAGTGGAGGTCGTGTGAAAGGGGAGATGAAGGCCGAGGAGTGAATGCAGGTCCAGATAAAAAGGCTACAGAGAACAGGATAATATGGAGATGTGCTGTTGAAGCCCTAAGTTCCACTCAGAACTCAAGGGAATAATAATAATACGATCCAATCAGAAAGTATATGAAATCAAGCGTGCTACTATTATCTTAAATAGCTCAGTTATTCTGAGTTTTGACGAACCCAAATGATTCGATTTACCAGGATCTCAAGATTTTTCACAGATAGACTTCAGTCAGAGAACTAATGAAAACTAGAGTGCTGGATAGGTGTTTCACGCTTGTTTTGGGACTCCTCAGAGGCACTCACCCATGACCCCAACAATGATAGAATTAAGGGCCTTCACATTACAGGGTGATATCACATACCATTGAGGCATTGGGACAGGAATGCAACCCCTCTCCTTGATGAAGGTGATTTAGATGACGTGGTAGCTCCAAAGCTAGTGCAACTATGAACACCTGTAGAGAAATGAAACTTTGTGCCTAGATGCAACTATTCTTGCAGTGATGTAAATTACCAAAGGCTTCATCATTTTTTTCTGTGGTGATGCTGATTCTATGAGGGAAATGTACTTAAGGGAAACTACTACACACGAACCACCGGACGATCCATATGGCATCGTAGGGGCCGTCTGTATTTAATTTTTGATGTTTCACTGATACTCTTTTCAATCATATGCCAAGGCACTCCATCAGATGTTCAGCTTGTTATTGCTCTTGGAGTAGACAGACTATTTGGAGTCGATTCACTGGACTGTCTAATGCATCCTGTCATTATGTCTGAAGGACCTGTCGAGTGATCTCATTTACGTATTCTGTGTTGTGTCACTTAATTTTAGAAATTAAATTAGTATGGCCAGATGTAATTTATTAAAATCTTAACACCCAAATGTAAAACTTACAATTTCCAAATAAAAAATATTCTGAATGTGTTTGCACAGGCAATTCACTCTTAAACTAGCAGCAAACTTTCAACATCAGCGAAGATTTAAGTTCACAACGGCCTCCTTCTCAATTAACTTTCCAGTGAATGACAGTTTAAAGTGTTGTACATTCTAGATAAATCATCGAAGTAATTACTCATCACCCTTTGATATGTGACATTATTATGACTAACAGTATAGAACACATTAAGATTTGTTTTAACATGTATTACGATTTTCACAACTTTTGTTCAAAGCTTGAGTCATTCTGAGTCATAAGATTTTTCAGGTCAATAGTATACATAAATGAGTAGAGAAATTTACAGAGAGTTAAATTCAACTCACGATATTATTTCCGTAATAAAAATTAATGTTTAATTGCTCAAGAAAAAGTCGAACGTATCCTGTGTCTTACTTCACACTTTAGAATAGTAAGTCTCAGCCCTGTTAAAAAGGGATGCGAAATCCAGATAAATATTTTCCTAAACAGTTAGTTATTCACAATATTCAGCACATTTAAAGCAGTTGTATGTACCTTTCCGCTTTACTGGGAACATCAACATTATGAAGCAATTAAATTTAACTGAAGAGTCATTAAAAGAACGACTACATTTTCACATATTCAAACCTGATTTACCCAGTGCTGTAGTCAAGAATGTTACCAGAGAGTTGTCAAGACATCTTGTAGGACTGTACTGGATACACTGATTGGTTGTTTGAAGATAACCAATATGTTGTCGCTTAATGAATTCTAAAAGTCGAACTCGAATCTATGAGGAGGTATCAATTCCGTTGAGGTAGCACATTCTCCTAACTAGTGAGCGCTAGAAAGCTCGTGACCTCACTTGCGGGTTTCCCACCGCTACGTGTGGCCATCTAATATTTATTCAATAATGATCACATTGAAAATTCGATTGCCTGAGTTCAGTAAGTATCGACATCAAGGACTAGACACATAATACGGATTACACTTTAATGACCAATCAGTGTATTACCTAGGTCTATTCAGCATTGAGCCTTTGATTTAGCCAAGTAAATAATGAACAAATAATCAGGTGTTCACATACATTGTGTGCTCTATGAATTATTTAGATGAATAACAATGCAAGCAAGGTAACTAACTTTTAAGCGAACAATATTGTTTTCAATTAGATCTCATCAGGCTTAACTCTAATATACATAAGTTTACAAATAAAAATTCAAATATAAACCAATCATGGTGTTTTGTCTATAGGATAATAAGATGGTGAATATAAATTGTGCAATTAGTCATAATAATAGTAATGATAATAATAATAATAATGGTCTTATCAATAATAAGGATGAAAAAGTGAGGCAATCTGTGATAACACGAATAATGAAAACCAGCATGATTAAACAAACAAATGTTCAGGTGGAAGTAGTCGATAAAGGCTAGTAAAAACAAATGAACCGATTAAGTAATGTTAGATTGTAAGGGAAGTAAATGAAACACGTTTATAATGAAGATGTGATAAGATTAAGGGATGATAAGAAAGGGGTTGAAAATATAAACAAGGGGTGGTGTAGAAGTCATTAGTTGGTTATGTCTTAATAGGCCAAGGGAGGGATAATGGCTGTACGAACTTCTTTTGAATGCATAGTTTAGGTTTAATAGTTCGAATGCCTATCGCCTCAGCTGTGTGCAGTAGACGAATACGAAGTCTATTGGAAAGATTCGGTGGGATACGATGAATTACTTTGAAGGCTCTCGTTTTCTCCACTACATGACCACTATCAATTAAATGTGACAAAATTGAGCTACGGATTGTTTTTGTCTGTCCTTTGCCAAACCACGATGGGAGATGTTCACTAACACGTTGGTTCATTTGTTTTTACTAGCCTTTATCGACTACTTCCACCTGAACATTTGTTTGTTTAATCATGCTGTTTTTCATTATTCGTGTTATCACAGATTGCCTCACTTTTTCATCCTTATTATTGATAAGACCATTATTATTATTACTATTATTATGACTAATTGCACAATTTATATTCACCATCTTATTATCCTATAGATAAAACACCATGATTGGTTTATATTTGAATTTTTATTTGTAAACTTATGTATATTAGAGTTAAGCCTGATGAGATCTAATTGAAAACAATATTGTTCGCTTAAATGTGTTGGTCTAAACTAACTTTTAGTCAAATACAAGCGGATTACTACAGTAAATCCCATATGTTGTTAAATCTAAAATTACCAAAAAGTTGCGCTTATCGCTTTCAAGACTACCAAATGTTTAGCTAACATCAGCAGTACTTTCAAGTTGCCCGGACGGTTTTTTTATCAACTAATTCATAAATTATTTTTGGACGATGAATACATAATGAGAATTCACCCTTTACCACTCATAAATAACGACAGACTGACTTAAACTGAATAAAAGGCTAGGCTAGACACCATCAATCAGAATTAAACTTATTTCTCAGCGATACGAATCACAAGAATCACATGAATTTATCATATTTTGGCTCTTCGCATATATTGTAATAAGCCTATTGAAGTATTTCCAAATAAAATGCATTTTGCCTACTATTGCCTTCTATTGATTACATAACTTTTTGAATAAATACAAAAAAGTAGTTGGGCTTATTTTTTTTGAAAGACACAGAAAGTCAGTGTGTTATAAATTATTGAAACTGAAATCATTTACTAAAAACTATGACAGGAAGTAATTTCACATTTCCTGTTAATTATTATTTATCGTGTTTATGTCAGTCAATAGCTCTACAGAAGCTGAGTTCATTATATTTTATATTGTATAAAGAGTGTACGTGTACTCGTTGAGAGAAGTCAAAAAATACATTATTTTATAGGTGACAACTGAATAAATCCAATTTCTCAATTCATAGATACTAGGCTCTTTAAAGGACATTCGAATCCTGATTACCACATAAATTTAACAGGTTAAACAGTTTACATAAAACAATAGACTACTGACTGACTGACTGACACGAGTAGTTTTATACCATTCATATCGGTGGGAACATTATCACTCACTGATAAATGCAGGTACATCCAGATGACGAGTTCCAAATAGGACGAAATGCGCATCCTGGATTCCACTGCTAGTCACCATCCACCAATTAAATTCATATCAACCAGTTGTGCTTGCTAGCCAGATATAAACACCAGACGGCCGTTTGGCTCGTTTGGTGCCAAGCTCATCGGCGGTGTACCCGGTCTGACTCACCTTAGAGAGCCAAGCCATTTCAAACCATCTGATTTGTAGCTAGCTACTTGGACGTACTGGTGTCACCATAAGTCGAATTTACAGTATGCAAACTAGTTAGCAATTTGCAATATAAATACTTCGTTGAAATTTCACTACAGTGTTCTTTGGGAACCAAATTGTTCAGAACATACTATGTGAGCCCCTTGATACCAAGAATAGTAGTCAAGAAATAGCCGTCCATTGTTTAGATCACTTCTCTCTGGTTAGTTAGCAAAATTTTTTAATATGAGTGGTATACAACTACTCATCCCAATCGATCAGTAGTATATAGTAGTCCCATGCAAATATGCTTCCTTTCTTGATTATCATTCATGATATCAAGCAGATCATATACTGTGATCTGAATAATTCAGTTTCCAAAGTAAACTGTGATGAAATTCCACCCCTTGAACTGTGTACATTTTTTTCTATTCCTTTGCGTTCCCAGTGGAACAGATGGCTTCAAGCTTTCACCTTGAAGTTTCAGTAGCAGTGGTATTTTTTCACGGGTGGGGTCGCTAGCCTCACGTTCAACCTCCCCTCTTTCTCGGGATTATAACCAGCTAAGGAAGGCAAAGGAGTACTTCGGCCGGGACTCGATTCCCGGACCACGTGCATGGTCGACCAGCACCCTGCGGCTGAACCACCGAGGCACGTTTACATAGCAAATTGTTAACTAATTTGCAGATTATGAATTCGATTCAAACAGTTTGTAGTCTGTTCTTACAACTGAGCAAAATCTTTTAAGAGAGTAGAAGATATAACGCAGATTCATGTGTGCTTTAAATTACTGTTCAAGTCTCCAACTAAGCTTTCTTTTGATTAACTTCGTAAATTTGACACAAAAATGAAGTGCATCATAATGTACATTAGTTTTGTACCACTCAGACTGGACACTTGACTGATACATTTCAACAGGATACAAATGAACGAAATGATCATTTCGAGACTAAGCGTTTTCTAAGCACTCAAATGATTAACCTTCTAAGTACATAATAATTTTTACATCTACGAAATACTTATTTAGTAATAACCGATTTTTCTTCAGGTTAATTTGCATTTCCAGTTGATTTATTTATTTTGGACCGAAATAAGTGACCTCCGTTGACATGTCAGTTCCCAGTACGAACACATCAGTAATATTTGATGTTTAACATTAAAACTATTTGGTTGACGGCGGCTAGCAGTGTGTGTGTACTTCGTCCTATTTGGGACTCGTCAGCTAGATGTATCTTCGTCTTTATTGAGTGATAGTGCTCTCACTAAGACTCGAACTCACTAGGCCACTGGGCGACAACACATACCTCTTGAGCAGAGGGTATCAGTCATTGTTTGTTTAGGTTATTTTGCATACCCTTTGATAGATTTACGTTAGATCGAAATGTTCGCTCTCTGTTGGTGTTCAAAACGATGAGTACTGGGTGTTAGTCTAAGTGGGAACGCTATCACTAACTGGTGATGTAGTTGCATTGAGCTTGTGAGTCCAAAATATGACGAAATGTTCATTCTTTATTCCGTTGAGAAACACCATCGACCAGGTAGCATAATTTTTCCTTGTTTACTATTTTTTTTATTTCTTATGACTTTTGACCCACTTAAAAGCTTCGTTTCTACGTAACGCTACTTAAAAGATTCATGTATTGACTGATTTTAAGGAAAAAACAGTATCACCTTTGCGTACTAGGATTTATCTCGATAGGTTGATACAGAAAAATTGTTTGATACATTTTGAAAAGTGTTTCGGATGGAAGGTGGGTTCTTAACACTACATGGTCACGAATAAAAATATAAATTAGCCTAGATTATGTATGATTAAAGCAAAACTACACTAAGGCTCTAAAACTTATCAAAAAGTGTAGAAAGAAGCCTTGTGACAGTCATCTAAGTTATTAATCAGTAAGTTCACTAATAATCATAAGAAATTCAGCAGTAACTTTCTCAGTTTTAAATTAATAATATACTCATATTTCATGAAGTAATCATGTGAATAACTAATGAAAATGAAGCACAGTTTCACTCATCTTCCATTTAATGCTCCATTGAAAATTTAAACAAATACTTATAGAGTTGGTTTGTAAGGATGGATTTCCCACCGATGGCATTGGTTGGTGGTCGCGCTAAATCACGAATTGGTAAAAGTTAGAATTCATGGGCTGGCCATTGAATCGGGTCCCAGTGACTGAATGGTATACGAGCTTGCCTTGTAACTGGAAGGTCCTGTGTTCGAACCCTGGCAGTGGGTGCGTACTGCCGATGATTCCCAAACTAGGATGAAACAGGTGTCCAGTACTCCCTGTTGGTTTTCAATGGTTCTCTAACTGATATCAATCCGCGGTGAAACTCGTAAAAACATAGTAACTTGAAATCTAAAGAGTAACACGTTTTCAATCCAAATACTCCTCTTCACATTATCAAAACTGACAGAACCTTCAAAAATAATGTTTTTTAAACTTTTATTTGTTAAAATTCAAAATATTAAGTCTTCAACAGTTTCCAAGCAAAGCATACTATAGTGATTTGTTTTGTTGCATTTAAAAGTCCAGCTTAAACCAACTGTCAGTCAATTAAAACTGAAATCTGACTATTGAACAAATTATATGCCTTAAAGAAAAAGGAAGGAAAGAGAGGAAAAAACAGTTTTTTTTTCCTTCACCATTATGTGTTTAACAGATTTTGAAAATAAGAAAATAGAAAAAAAAAAATTTACTAAAATAAATCTATTAGGTGTCTATACTATTGTATTACTTTACGTAGGTAGACAGACTATTTTAATAAGTATTTTAAATTGGGTGGGCTACCTAGTTAACTGTTTCTCCTTCATGTATCTACCATTTGTTCATTTAAAATATTTTTTTTCTTTTCTTTTCTTTTCAAACACAGTCTGTAATGCTAACAGATTTAAAATAAGGAACTTATTGTTAATTAAGTTATCTAAGTTTATCATTCATAGACAAATTTAGAAGGAGAAAATATATATATACATATTTAGACAGAATCTGTGTGGTAGCATTAGCCTTCAAAAATTGTCATTATTGGTCATTGCAAAAGAAATGCACTGTTGTTTTCCAAGCAAGAAGTACACTGGATGACTAAGATTATGTAGTAGTGATTTAGTTAATAAACGAATTTCAGATGATAGAAACGGAAACAGGTCATAATATATTGTGGAACTAAACACATTGTCAATGTTTCCTTTTCATTTCACATTATTTCTTTGACATTAATATTATGCTGTGTTTTTAGCTGAAGGATATTGTGTGCAGTCACCATTTACAAAGAGCATTAAACGAAGAAGGAATTAATTAGAATAAGAGATTACTAGTGATTGCTCTGTCTCACAAAAAAGACTATCATTAACACTCATTTAGGAACTATATCTATGGTTAAATCGGGAATCTTTGAACTCCCCAGCTGTTAATTTAGTTACTGAGTGTAGGGATTACCCTTTAATGTAGAGACTTTTAGAAGGGTATGAAATTAAAGGAGAATTATTAGTGCCAATAGAGAGACTCAACATTGCTTAAGTCAATAATTTTCCATGTAGCTGTGTGAAGTGACCTTTTTATGACAGTCTAGTATGAATATAATAATTTGTTGATTGAAGTGAGCATAATAAATTAGGTGACGAGGGTATTTGACACAACAAAATATATGGTTGATATGAATCATCAGAAAGACGTTAAAACTACATTCAAGATTGTGTAACTTCACTGTCTTGGATGTATATGATGAGGTTATTCATAAAAACTAGCCTCATCCCTAGTAGGTAAAAAAACAAAGCTATTTCTTGTTACACTACACCAACTTTCATAATCCTTATGTGATTATATTATCTAGAGTAGTGTAAAATATCCTCCTCCACACTCTTGAATTCTATATTATTTCGTTTGTTTTAACTTTCAAATAGACAGAAATGAAAGTAGATGTGTACTTAAATTAGTTGAAAGGAATTGACCAAATACATCACATTTTTACAGATAAACATCGTCTTCTAATAACATTACTCAGTGATAACTCCTATTATTTGGCTCTCTGAGCTAAGATCATGTGTAGTATCTGTTATTTGCAGTGTAATTTCTGCAACAGTCTCTAAACTGAGACCAATGAAATAACCTGTATTTTTCCCTTACGGACTGGTGCTGTGAGCTTGCACAACCCTGTCCACGAGTTGGCCTCGTATTTCATTATCTCGAGGATTGGCCCATTAATGTGCGTCGGTGGCACAGTGGTTAGGACGCTCGCCGACCATGCACATGGTTCGGGGTTCGATCCCCAGCCGACGCACATCTGATATCAATGGTTGGCCTACAAAATTTGGGCTACTGATATCACATGCTGAAAATTCCATAGCTGTACCAAAATACAGTGTGGAATCAAGCTATAATAAATATATATACTTTTTCCGATTGATTGGACCGAAGTGCTCGGTCTCAGTCTCGTGGCCCAAGTGGTCTAGTGGATAACGCTTTGGCGTTTGAAACTATGGGCACTGGGTTCCAGCCTCGGTGGGAACATCATCACTCACTGAGAAATGCAGGTACATCCAGATGACGAGCCCAAATAACATTAAAAATATATATATATAAAGAGATTGAGAGAGATTGAATTTGTATTATTCCACCAACCATTTCAGAAACACTAATTTCTGGTATTTGTATCGCTTTATACAACTCTTTAGCCTGTCCTTTCAAAATAAAACAAAACTAAAATAGTTGTTATGATGAGCGAATTGTACCATCATAAAGTCTGTTTCATAAATGAATCCAAAAGATTTTATAAGTTGACTGCCAAACATGAGACGAAAGAGCTCAAAAAACCTAATTGCTAAGGCTCTTTACATTGAATAGTATATAGTCTTTCCTTTGTATACTTCTAACCTTGATAATGCAGCTCTCCTATCGCTTGAATTTATTAACACTTTAAATAAACAATGTGCCATGAAGCATCTGTCATCATAGTCATTATAAAAGCATAGTTGAATTATCTAAGTGTATATGACAAATATGTCACGCGAAATTATGAGATAACTTAAAACATTTCGTGTGAACCACATAATAAGATAGTAAAGTCAATATATTTTCTAAGGTGATCTGAAAATTCTCCAAAAATGACATGATGTCAGTTAAGATAAACTTTCATTTGGCTTCAGAGAAATTAATGCGCGTCATTTTGGGGAAATATGGAAAAAATAAATTTTACCATGTTAACTATTGTAAATAGTGACATCTATAACCTTGTTTTGAATTATCTCGAAAAAAGTATAGTTAAGAAAAGCGTAACAACAGTTTAACATTCTTAAAGGTTTATTGTAAATTTTGAAACTCACCAGGCTCTTGATTAGAATCGTGGGAAGTGACGAGTTGGGTGTCCAAAGGTGACTTAGTGAAAAGTCTTGTGAAGAGAAGATGGAAGCTTGTGGACAGTCGTTCATTCAGTTAAAAAAAAGCTGACAGGCAGAAGGATTCAGTGGAGATGTGATTTTGAAGCCATATGTTCCACTTGAAATCCTAGGGACGAATATTATAATAATACTGAAGTTTGAATTACACAGAAGGGTTTATTCTACTTTTTTGGTTTTTAATGGCAAACGCGACGTTAAAGTGTACTAACCGGAAGTTTGAAGCAAAATTTGAAGATTAAATCATTATATAATCGTTAAACCGATGAAAGCTTTACTTTTGAGGCAAAGTAATGATTACAGTAGCGTGATGGTCTGGTGAGTACTCTGCATGATATACAAGGTCAACATGAACCAAACTCTCCACTGTTAGCTCTGTTCATATTTAAATGTTATATATATACATACTATGGTGGACGTTTCATATGTTGATAACAGTCAAAGGAATAGATTTAACAATGATCACTATCACGAATAAGATGTACAAAGAAACATACTCCAGTGAAGTCAGCTTGAGAATAATGCAGTAAATCTACACTAGGATTGGTGAGTAGCAAAAGAATACTAAATATGCTCGAAGACAAACCATATGTAGAAGTTATAATTGAAATAGACCTTGAAACCTGCTAACAGTATGATTAACCTGAATTTCACAACGTTTTGTGGCATAATCTACTGATTTATTTATTTGAGTAGTTGGCAACTACTCAAATAGGCCAGTAGCAATTATTATTGTTTCATTTAATTCCTAGAGGAAAATAGGGCTTCAGCCGAACGTCTCCATTACATTCAGTTCTCTGCCAACGTTTTCACCTGGCTCCACGTCTGCCCACATGCTTTATCTCTTCACATGACCTCCTCCATGTCACCCTCAGACGACCAACTCGCCGCTTCCTATTCGGGTTCCACTCGAGCAATGGCCTGGAGTGTGATGTCACTCACTTGATGGTTTGTTTTCTCAGAGTATGGCCAATCCACCTCCATTTCTTCCTGCATATTTGTTGCACAATCGGTTCCTGCTGGGTTGGTTCGCGTATTGCCAGAGATCCCTGTTGCTGATCTTTTCTGGCCGGTCATCTGATCTTGAATATTGAGCAAAGACAGCTGTTGATGGTGGAATTTAATCTCGAACTGTGTAATTTTCAGATCGAGAATTTGATTCCATGTATTATCACTTCGCCTAAGTAGCTAGCGCTATCCAGGATTCTGGTAGTTTGAACAGATTCGGTTCTCTAAACTAAGTCAAGACGGAGTACTTTGCCAATCAGTGAATCTAGTTTTCAATGAAACAGCAACATATAGTGAAAGATTCTATTCGAAAGCTAAAAAGGATTATTTGTCGTGTTCGACTAAGTCCTCTCATTTGATTTTTTTAAGCCAAATCAACATACGTGGTGTTTAGTAAGAAATCCTAATTTCAAATGAGTTCCTTGTAACTTCTTTCCACACTTCGATAGTTGCATATGCATATCGGATATGTTCGTTAACATATTTTCTTTCGTTCTCTTAGATGTGTTGCTGCGTAGATATTGCAACACCAACTCCAGTCCTCTAGTATTACATCTCATAGCCACCTCATTGATGGGTTTGAAATATGCGCTAGTGGTAGCACTGTTTAATGAAATATCACAGTGTCTAATACTCCGAAATTGATTTGTTTACTGTAATTGCCTGGTATTCATTTTGCTACGATCACCGTTTTAAATCCAACATGCATTGTCTCTCTATTTTCCAGTAATACCTAATATCTCTTGAGTAACTAGGCTTTTTGATGAACAGCACACCTGACATTTTATTTTAAACGCCATGCTCCATGCATTTTAGATGAATTAAGGTTAAATGCCATCCTCATCTTCTTTTTTTGTTCAATTATCTATCAATTATAGGTTATATACTTTGTCACTGTGATACAGACGACTGCCGTGCTTTTGGATATAATGAATGCAAAGCTGAATTTTATTGTTACAGTATTTATGAATTGAGTTGGACGTCAGATACGTCAGATGATCAGTTGACAAATCGATCAACAGAAATTACTGGCACCTCTATTAGCCGGGGTTGTGTATCTGCCAGTTTTTTAACAATGTGTACAAAAAAAGAAATTCGACCAAAGAAACAATTTAATTCACCTTATTTAATGACACATTGTTGTAGAGATGCATGGTGTAATGCAGAAAAAGTAAAAGTAAGTCAACTCACATGGTATGATAATGAATTCTGACTATCCTGTAAAAATAATTACACTGTACTTTATTTATGCTTGCATATGACTCATCCGGTGAAATATTGTAAAAGGACTATGCAAATCAGTTTCATGAAATCATGTATTACTCCTCATTTTCTGAAATTTAGACAGGCAGAATCATTTAGCATGGAAAAACAGCGTACATTTTTTCGGACATCAACTATTAGTATATGAAATGTTGTTATTATGAATCACTTAAGTATATATAGATTATGAGTTATGTAGGGATTTGGACTAATTCCATTGTAGATGTCCTCACATTCCAGCATTTGTGAGTGAATCATTCAAAACCGGGGAGCACCGGACAGCTGTTCTGTCCTACTTTGTGACTTTTCAGTAGTATGCACCCTCATCTTCACCGGGAATCGAAGCCAAAACATTCAGGTAAAGATGCCAGCTGGTTGAATTCTCAGCCACTTAGGTCGGAATCGGGTGACCCCTGAATTCTGACAGATGTTTGCATGTCATGATTATGAGACTTCTAAAGGTAAGCACTGATAGACTGGAGTTGATCCATAAGTCAAAATTATATATACATTTAACCCATTTTCACGAGAAGATTAATTAGGGAATTAAGGATGAAGTTTACAGAACTTACTTGATGAATAACTCAACAGTTTGTTCACACGTTCACTTTTAAATCTTTGCATTTACTCAGGTATTTTCATAATTCATTCACTAATATTCGTTTATATATTAAATCTGTTTTACAGATCGCTCACAGTGACTGGTCATCTAATGAACCGAAGCGCTTTGTTCCAAAGACAGCAGATTATTCCCAGTATGAAGAACAGATAAAACCAGCTAGTTTACGACAGCATCCACAGTTTAAACCGTCTTCATCATTCATGAATTCTGGAACCATTGAAGGTGGTTTTCCTCAGACAATCCCTCAAAATTCCAAGGAATCAATGGAGTCCAAAGAAGGAAATAATGAGATTATAAATTCTAAAAAACCATTGCGACGGAAAAATGAAAAGAGTGAGTATATTTCATGAGTTAACTCCGAGCAGTTGTCAAGTATTTGGCAGAATTTAGAATTCATGGGCTGGCCATTGGATTGGGTTCCAGTGGCTAAATGGTATACCAGCTCGCCTTGTAACCAGAAGGTCCTGGGTTTGAACCCCGGTGGGTGCGTACTGATAAAGAGTCCCAAACTAGGACGAAACAGCTGTCCACTACTGGCATCTGATTTTCCAATGGTTCTCTAACCGATGTCAGCTCATGATGAAATCCTGTAACCAATCAATCAAATCCCTACAAACCAATACTAAAAACCATATAAATTACAAATAGAAATACAGCTTATGTGTAACTCTAATACACAGCTGAGTGAACAAAAGAATAATAATGAGTAGGTTAGACTTCGAATGAGTGCTTTCCCATCAAAATTAGTAGATTATGTATTCAAAAACTTGTAGGGGACTTAATAGTGAGCTTGGTAACGGAACAAATATTAGAATAGAAATCCAAGTTAATTAAATGATAGTGTAACATTATATTATAAAAAATACACTTAATGAGTTATATAAATTAATGGTTACTTGGTGATACAGTTAAAGTCCGCTGCTACAAATTATTAATATAATCCACGGAAGCATTTACTGATGGAGTAGTGTCCACTGGTAGGAGCTATGCACCGGTTGTAGAATAGTCTTCGGGTGGGGATGAGAGGTTCCTACAAAATCCAAAGGATAAAACACGGTTGGTAGTGAAGCAAGTAGACAGTATGGACCAGTGAGAAGACGAAGCGTCAGTAGCACACTGTATTTTAGATTGTACTTCGAAGTTATGTATATTTTACAATAAATCGTTTTAAACAAAAGTTATGTACACTGTTTCTATTTTAACATCTAAAAAAATACTGTACAATCATATTCTTCCAGACTCCACAAACTAACCAAAAATCTGTTTTTATAATCATTCAAACATTTGAAAAAATAACTGAATCCATTTAATTAACCTTTTCAGAATGAAACTAGTTGCATGTTGCTTATTTTGAAGTGAAATATAAACATCTTTACTCTAGAAAAATAAAAAAAGTATTCAGACTAAAATATATGATCCGACGGGCAGTAAAAATGTTAATCAAACTGAGTAGGTTGTCTTGAAAATACATTTTATAGTTTGTAATTGACTCATGTGATGTGGATTTTCAACTCCAATGTGAAGTCAGTACTACTATACGGATCAGAGACTTGGAGCGTCAGGGAAGGCACTTCACATAAACTACAGACCTTCATCAACAGCTGTCTTCGCTCAATACTCAAGATCATGGCCGGCCAGAAAAGATCAGCAACAGGGATCTCTGGCAATGAGAGAACAAACCCAGCAGGAACCAACTGTGCAACAAATATGCAGGAAGAAATGGAGGTGGATTGGCCATACTATGAGAAAACCATCAAGTGACATCACACGCCAGGCCATTGCTCGAGTGGAACCCGAATGGGAAGTGGTGAGTTGGTCGTCAGTGCGAGTGTGATATGGAGGAGGTCATGTGAAGATGCGATGAAAGCATGTGGGCAGACATGGAGCCAGGTGAAAACGTTGACAGAGAACTGAATGTTCGGCTGAAGCCCTATGTTCCTCTAGTAATTAAAGGATAGAATTTGTGTTGCATACACTTAGTGTTGTTAGGTTTGATGATGAAGAACTATTAGTAATATAGTTTGGCATTATCAGACATAGAGCAGAAATTTCCAGTGATTCAGAATTTTATCGAAGTTGCTTCCAATATCATTTGAAATTAGAGAGCATAAAAGCTTTCTGAAAAGCTAAGGGTTTTTTTGTTAAATGCCATATTTATTTTGGAAGTTTTCACTTAAATTCTGACTAAACAATTACTAATTACTTTTTTTCATCATCAGCTTAGTATATATATTCAACACATAATGTACATACATTGTGTGAAGGTTCACTTCTGATACCCTCTCAAGTCGGATACCCTTTAATCTCTGATTTACTTTTTTTTACTACGATTCACTTCATTAGTTTATGGGAACTGAACTAATCAATGCAGCTGAAATGATTAATTAATTATTGCTTTTTAGTGTAAGAAAGACTATTAACAAACAGTTTGTTGTATAAGTGAAATATCACTTTTGATTATACGACTAGAGATTTGTGTTCCTTTACTAACAAAAAAGATGTAATCATGATTCAGTTTATCTCTTGTAACCTTTTTAACTAAATACTTCTAATAAATACCACCATCTGCACCGTCATTATCATATATATTATGATGCTAAGAAAAGAAACCTTCTAAATTAGACTGATTATTCTCTTAGACATGATCGAGTTATCCTTTGCACATTAATGACAAAGTATTAATGGTTCAACATACAGCTATTTTCGTCAGTGGTTCAATGATAGAAAGTTCTCCACCTACGCGCGTGGTCCGAGGGTCGATTCTTGGCCGACGCAATCCTAAATCTCTCTTAATCGGTAGTAACGCCGGTAAAGTGATAAGGTTGTGCGTGAAGCTAGCAACTTCCCCACGTAAAAAGATACACCCCTGTTACAGGAAATTCAAAGCTTACATCTGAAGCCCTATGGTCTACTCAGAAATGCTAAGGAATAAAATTTTAGCATTTCATCATGAGCTGAGATCGTTTAGAGGACCGCTGGAAAACCTGGAAGTACTGGATATGTGTTTTGTCCTAGTTTGGGACTCTTCAGCAGAACACCAAGGTTTCAGTGGTTCACTAACCGATATTACCTCATGGTGAAATCCTGTAACCAGTCAAATCCCTACAAGCCAACACCTGAATAAGATTTTAAATGTAATACCATAGAATTATAAAGACAAGGTAGCGCTTACTTAAACTATCATTAAGTAATATATAAATAATGATGAGAATAGTGCAACTCAGTTATTTGTTACAAAGTACATAAGGCTGTTAGTAATTTGTTATGTTTAACAGTTTATCCAGTTTTTAAGGCCAGAGTAAATGGGTAAACGCCACCTGGTGATTAAAAATCATCCAGATAAGCACAGTTCTACAGGACAAGTAAAAAGTATATACACGTTATAAATGAAAGAATTTTGCAGCCTGAATGACCGATAACTGAACTATATAGTTCCCATGGCTAAATTATGCTTGGCAAAGTGTTACTGTTAAACTAGACATCAATATCACGATAACTTCCGCACGAGGAGAACAAAAGTGTTTTATAGCTTACAATTGAGCACTATTATTGTAATAATTATTTTATTATCATTATTCCCTTGGGTTCCGAGTGGGACAACAGCACATCTCCAATTTGTTCAATTTTCTACTGTCCTCTTCATCTGGGTCCACGACTGTCCATAATCTCTCATCTCCTCCTCGCACGATCTCCTCCATGTCACCCTAGACGACGACTCCACTCGAGTAATGGCCTGGCGCGCAATGTCATTCGACCGCCTCCTCAACGTATGCCCGATCCATCCCCACTTTCTTTTGTATATTTGCTGAGCAACGACAACCATAAGCACACACTGAGGGAGTGGCTATCATGATGTCACCAACAGCAGTCAAAGCTCTAGTGCAGTGGGAATCAGTTTCATCCAGGATCATGACAGCAAGATTCAACTCAAAAGGAAGGAAGGAAGGTTACAATTATCCAGTGCTTCACACCTACAAACAACGCGGAACAAGAGAATAACTGAGCACTATACCTTGTGTAATTCTCACAGGTTAACACCAGCTCAACATCTTGTTTGTAATATCAATAGCAAATAGCTTCTATTTAAATGGACTTTACCTTCTTTCAACAGAGGGGAGAAAATTACTATTAAAAGTGATGATTTTCTGAGTGAAATATCGAATAATCACTCCAAAAGCTGTCTAACATTTGACAGTTAAAGCGTCCGAATCAAAGAAGTCACATTGTCATCTTGTTACATGACCATGTGCTTCAAAATGTGGTAGGATGTTAAAGGGGCATAGCACCTACTTCATTTTCTTAGCATAGTATTTAGAAATGTAGTAGAAAAGTAAAATTAACATTAAAAAAGATGACAACGATTTTACAGGATTCATGAAAGGCTACCGAACAATAATGGAGATAATATCTCATATTGTGAAAGCATCTATGCCCTACCATTTATATTAATTTTAACTCCTGTAGACCAACACAACTTTGCTTATTCATTATCAGTGTTGCGGGAACTGTATAAAAACGTTTTATGTCACCAATATACATATTCTTCGGTAATACAACTTAGGTCAATTAACCACAATTTGCAATTAGCTTTTATCTTAGTATATTCTTTCTTTCTATGCGTAGCTTTATATTATTCAACTGCACACAGCATTACTACAGACCAATACTTCGAAGTTAAACAAAATCTCCTGCCCGGACAAATTACATAGAAATGTAAATATTACGGAAAATAATTACGCTCCACTCTGTGATTTTTGTATTCTTTTGACTGTTTGTTTGTTTGTTCGGCTAAATGCGTGTGGGAGTGTGAAAGTGTTTCTTTTTCCATAGACTAACTGTAGCTTACGCGCATTTAATTTATTACTTCGTCATAATCTTACTATCTATTACAGAATACTTTTTTGTCCTACTTTTCTATTCTCTCAATGACAATTAGATAGTTGAATGCAATAAATAGAATTACAATGAATGGATTATGAACCATTATCGCTTGAACATAAAGAAAACCTTGACATAATTTGTAAATGGAAAGAAAAGTAATTATGGTGGGCTTCATTAAGAAAGAAAATAGGAACATGCCTAGAGAAAATATTTATTATGAAGTCAAATATTTTATATTAAACAACAATATTTATTATATAAGATTTTAGCAGAATGAATTAGTGTATATATATTTCTTGGTGCATTCAGATGAAGAGGCATTAGTGAAAAATACGCATTAGCACTATTGGTTAAACTTGAAGACGTTATTCTGGTTATTATATTACATCACATGGTATCTTAGTTTATTTTCTTGAAAAATAATCTTATTTTCATCACGAACAGATCGTAGGCAAGATCTAGTGGGAATTCGTGATCAGAGGAGTCCATCAAGTTGAGTGGAATGGTAGATACTCACCAAAGACATCGGGATGTGGTCGCACTAAAGATCGTGAATTCATAGGTGGTAGAATTGATGGGTCACTGGATTTCGTCTCACTGTTTGAATAGTCAACGAAAGCTCTCTTTAACCTGAAAGTTCTGAGTTCTATCCCTTGTGGGGTTATGGATGTGTGTTCTGCTAAAGAGTCCCAAAGAATGACAAAATATCTTTCCAGTTCTCCTTGGTTTTTAATGGTTCATTAGCTGAAGTCAGTCAGCCACAAAACCCTACATTCTTTTTGTTTCAGAAAATGAGGTGGAAGGAGTAAGGGACACACAAATTGATCGATTTCAAAGTCGTCGGTCACAGCCTCACACAGGGATTTTTGAAGATTTGTCTGAAATCTTAAGAATCATAAGTACTGGAACAACAATAATTTCGATTCTTAATGTCAAAATACTATTAAAACAATAGTTGAGTTTACACAGGTGCAGAAGAATTCAGTATCTGTATAAAACGTTAAAAAAGTGAGCAATTTTATCAAATATGGTCATGCATATTCTGGAATACTTATTCTCTTTTTTAACCCACATGAGAAACTCCTCCCACTCACAAAGATCACAAAGCGTAGGACAAACAGCATCAAATTACTGCGACTATTATGTCAAAATGTCGCTGTAATGGAGACAATTTATAGCTCAGGTGAAACGTGACAATTTAATTGAGGAGGTATTGACATTTTTATACTGCTGGACAGTGGATTGCTTATATATTCTGGAAGTCCATGATAATCAAAGGTGACGTCAGACATTGAACATTAGACAGAGAAGGCAAACCAAATGAGCATGGTGAAAATGTCACTAATTTTTATAGTTGAAACTTATTTTAACTTAAATTGTCCTTATATCACTATGTTATTTTCATTGAAGTAAGGAAAAGCCACTAATACTCTCAGGTTATCTAGATTGGTGCATGAGATTTTTAAATAATAACAAAACAGCAAACTTCTAGGCCGAAATGCACGAGATACCTGAAGACTTTTATAGCTAGTTAAAAGGTGTGTTATGAAACATTGCTTGCCAGTAAATGTAACTCAAGCTGTTGTCATACCTTCAATACACCAATAGTGCCCAATATATCAACAGGTCTGGTGATTAAAAGTATAACCAAACAACAGATTGTGTGTGTGGATTACCTCAAATAGTTGTCCTCCACGCAATATCTTCTATACCACATCAATAACTTTTGTTTTCATCGTTAAAAGACTGTTAAAACTTTCGCACTTTCCTTTTCCTATGAGTGCAAGTAAGTAACTGTGAATAAAATTTGACCTATGTTTTACTCATCAAAATCACTGTAGTGTGAGAATTTTACCAGTGAATAAATCTGCTTTACATGGTACTCTGCCTGACATTATCATTGCTTGATATAATGCTCTAAATAAGTTTAATTCTTCTTTAATAAATCCAGTAATTGTAAGGCGAGAGTATGTTTCATAATTCACACTACACGAAAGTATAAGTTTTTGTTATCAAGACGTATAGTAGTAGAGCAGAAAATCTAAGCGGAGAAATGCCAAGTTATTTTTTGAAGTCTAAAGCACTTCAACAACAAAAAATAATTAAAAACTATAATTATTATTTTATTATATTCCTTTACGTTCCCAGTGGGGCATAGGGCTTTGAAGTTTCGGTAGAAGTGATATTTATTTTTACGGGATGGCGTTGCTAGCCTCATGCCCAACCTTCCCTCTTTGCCAGTCTTATTACAAGCTTAGAGAGGTAAAGGAGCGCTTCGGCCGGAGCTCGAACCCTGGACCACATGCGTGGTTGGCGAGCATTCTACCGCTGGGCCACTGATGCACTGACTGATATTTGCTTATCTAAATCTAATAGTGATGAAGCACGCGTGCAAGTGCAAAAGTGCAAGAAAAGCTTTCACTACTCTCAAGTGTGTGTGGAGGTCAACAGCACTCAGCATCAAAAATAAGATCCGGATTTTCAACTCCAATGGGAAGTCAGTCAGTGCTACTATACGGATCAGAGACTTGCACTGCGCGTCATAAAGAGCATCTCAAACAAACTACAGACTTTCATTAACAGTTGTCTTCGCTCAATACTCAAGATCACATGGCCAAAAAGGATCAGCAACAGGGACCTCTGGGAGCGAACCAACCCAGCAGGAACCAATTGTGAAACAAATAGGCAGGAAGAAATAGAGATGGATTGGCCATACTCTGAGGAAACCATCAAGTGACATCACACTCCAGGCCATCGCTCGAGTGGAACCCGAATGTGACAAGCGGAGAGTTGGTCGTCAGTGAGAGGGTGACTTGGAGGAGGTCATGTGAAGAGGAGATGAAAACGTGTGGGCAGACTTGGAGCCAGGTGAAGACTCTAGCAGAGAACAGAACGCAATGGAGACGCACGGCTGAAGCCCTATAATCATCTAGGAATTAAAGGAAACAATAATAATATAATACGCGTTTTTCTAGTCGATGATCTGAATATTTTAAGACTGATCATACTGGCAACATTATTTCTGCGATGCCATATCTTTGCATGTGATAATCAGTTACTGGTTTTACACTTAGTACATTGTGGTGGTATATCTGTTGAATTTAAAAAAGACATATTTGGACTTACTGTTTAACCTTGACAAATTTTTCACATCCATAGGATTTTCGAAGCTTGAACAAAAAGATTTATAAAAGTCGAAATTTTGGATAAAAATACCGAAATTTCGATTTCCTTTGTTGATTTAGCCGTCCTAATGTACCTAAAACTAAATTCTTCTGAATTTCTGCAGTATGAGACTTAATCACGTATTTCTTACGAGAAAGGGAATGCAAACGTAAACAATTCGTGCTAAGGTTAACAGAAATCTCCATAGAAGAAAACCTACGTGATTTACATTTGCCAGTCCCTGAATCACAATGAATAATTAGTGCCATCTGTTTAGATGAAGATGAATAATTCCCAACTGGACAACACAGTAATCATTTTCCAGCGGTTTCTGTAGATACCGAATGACTACTACAAAACGTTTTCTCATTTTCACAATGAAGAGTCAATTTTGATGGTTTCTGGCATTGAAATATTGATGAATTTAATACTAAGTGTATTCTCATGTCATTAATTGACTGAATATCCCCATCGTTTTTTTGGGAAAGAAGAAGAGTGTGGTGAAATGTTTCCCATCTCTTGTTCATGTACACTTCTATAAGTAATTTTAAAAATACTGAATTCTTCCACTGAAACAGTACCACTATAAGTCGAGTATGTGATACCAGAGTTTTGAAATAAAATAAATTTCAGATTCAGATTTTCAAGTATTGGTTTGCAGGGATTTGATTGATTGACTACGGAATTTCATTATGAGCTGACCTCAGTTAGAGAACCATTGGAAAACCAGCTGGGAGCACTGGACAGCTGTTTCTTACCACTTTGGGACTCTTCATCAGTACGCAACTACCAGGGTTTGAACCCAGGATCTTCTGGTTACAAGGCTAGCGAGCTCGTAGACTATTAAGCCACTGGGAACCGATCCAATGGCCCAGCTGTACAGTACTCCCAGGTTTTCCAATGGTACGTCAGCTCATGATGAAATACTGTAACTAATCAATCCAATCCCTACAAACCAGTGCTAGAATATCGATGAGATGCTCACTGGCGACTGGCCCTATTCAGGTAGGTAGTTATCAGGGGTTCTAGTGGGAAGTCGTGACCAGTAGGGTGCAGCAGGTCGGGTGTGAGGACAAATACTCGCCGAAGACATTGGCTAGCGGTTGCGCTATGTCGTGAATTGGCAGAAGTTGGAATTCACGGGCTGGCCATTGGATCGGACGCCGGTAGCTTAATGGTTCACGAGCTCGCTAACCTTCTAGCCAGGGTTCGAACCCCTTTAGTGGGTGCGTACTGCTGAAGGGTTCCAAACTGGTACGAAACAGCTGTCCAGTACTCCCAAGATTCAGATTTGTTGGTTGACAATAGAACGCTTGGAGCCTATGTTAATCCTTTACTAGTAGATTTCTGTGATTGTTCAAGCCCTTCTTGAATGAATCATTTGAGGTTGCAGACACCACTTCTTCTGGGAGTCAGTGTGAGAACTCCACAACAATGTGGTTTAATTAGATTTAATTTTATACAAGGTCACAGACTTAAACCATTTTATGCTAGCATGGTTTCAACCACAGGCGGAACTGTTGGAGATGTCAAAGTCAGAATTGGAAAGGCGAGATACGCCTTTATCAGTCTGAAACCTGGAAATCTTCTACACTCAGCATAAGGAACAAGATTCGAGTTTACAACACCAATATCAAGTTGGTCGTTCTGTACGGGTCAGAAACGTACACTGCGTGTCACGAAAAAGATTTTCAAAAGGCTAGGGTAGACTTTCATCAACAGCTGTCTCCTTCGCTGACTCCATACTGAAAATCAAATGGCCAGAAAGAATAAGTAACAAGAAACTCTTGCTGGTTACAAATTAACCAAGAACCGAATGCTCAGTAAATATGTAGGAGAAAGTGGAGATGGACCAGCTATACAATGAGGATACCATCAAATGACATCGCCCGCAATGTAGGCTATCGCCCAAATATCTAATTTTAGAAAACTGATTAGCATATCAAAGAACTAATCATTTCCACGCTAATGTAAATGCAACATATTCTTGGTCGTATACTAAAATCGAACACATTATAGAATAGTATGCAGCAAAATGAAATTCAGTAAACACATATGTATACGTGAAACAGATGCAGTAATGACGAATGTATCAATTTAGCTAAACTCCTATCATATTACAAGCACTTATGATGTACAAAGTTAAAAATATGTACCTACTCAGTCGGTAGTGGAATGGAACAACGAATAGATAAATAAAACGATACCACTTGAGAGAAAAACAGAGTCACATAAAAACGCTTGTTTCAGCTTTAGTACAATTTTAGTGTTTCACATGTGCAACAAGAAAACAAAAAGATACAAAGAAAAACAATTCAAAGGCGTGGGGAGTGACCTTGATTATGAAATAGAAATCAAAAAAAACACTTTCAAGAAAAATCTTGTGTCTTGTTTAGATTCACATTGAATTTTCATTTTCCTAAGGATACAGTTTCTTTCTCTCTCCGTATTCTTATTAAGGTAGTGGAAGGTTTGTACTTCATTTAAGCCCATAAAAATCTGCTATAAATCCTACAAAGAAATATTTTGTACATATAGACACATGAAGATAGAACCTATGCGTATACGTTAGGCAGTTCAATAAAAGAGCCTTCGTGCCTTTTTATTCGGCTTATCGATGAAAAACTTCTTGCTACAGGTCTTCAGTGTTATGCTGTCAATTCCCTATTATCTTAGCGCCACCACTTATTCTAGATTACAATAGTTAAACAGTCATTAATTGCTCACTGAGGAATATTGGTGACAAGAGAGAACATGTGCTTTAATGCTTATTTCTGTAAGAATAAATTTTAAGTCATTTGAAACCTTGTCAAGCCAAATCTTTTATTTTTCAGCACTTTGAGGCATGGAAAATAATTCTTTGTGTGTCTAAGTCATCAGTTTTCATACAACGTTTGAAAAGTATCATCATATTCGATAAACTAGACTGATGAATACACTGAACAGCTTAGTTAATAGATTTCAATAACTTCATAAATAAAATAAACTAATTTATTAAGGAATAAAAACTATATACTGTTTAAAAACAATTGAATGTGTATAGCAAAAGTTTTGAAGGACACGTCCTACAAAACTCAATAGCATAGTATTTTTAGGACTCGTTATCTAGAGGTGCCCATTGTGTGTGGTAATACAATCAGAACGGTAATCTGTATCATCATACTGACAGGCGATAGAAATAAACATGAGGGGGAAAGGTATTTTCAGTATGTTAGCTAATCAGTTGTGCGTAACCAACATCATTTAGACTAATTGACTGAACTACGAATATAATTCCGTCACATCTAATCTTAAAGGAATGTTTTAACATTTTATATTTTTTTTTAATATTTTTGATTACAGCTTGATGCCACACTGTAGTTTCAGTACAAGTATGGCATTTTCAGCATGGATATCGGTAGCCCAAATTTTGCAGGCCGACCATAGATATCGGGTGTGCGTCGGCAGGGGATCGAACCTCGGACCATGTGCATGGTCGGCGAGAGTCCTAACCACTGTGCTACCGACGCACATCTTGTAATCAAAAGCAGTTGTTAAATATTTCATGAATTAACAAAGGATGTAAACGTTGTGAAGTTTACAAACGCTGTTTTCGAAGTTAATGATTATATTTACTAGAGTATGCCATTGAAACACAATAAGTACTGTGTAACTTAATAATTTTTTGTACGAAAAGTGTAAATAGGATTATTCTTCATGCATTTATAAGTGAGGTTTAACGAGCGGCCCACTCTCAAATTTACATCAACTGAATAATCTTAGAAACTAACATGCCTTTATGTGTTGATGGAAAAACGTAAAACATCATACTTTCTTCAGATTGCAAATAGTTTTCCCACTGGAAATTAATATTAATATTTGCTAGTCATCAGACTTTGTTTATGTTAAACAGTAATAATAATAGCTTTATTCGGGACAAAATGTTTGTACAATGTACAGCCGACTACATAATATTTTTCTTTTGGAATTAGTTGTGTTCTCTGAGCCGGTTGGTTTAACTGCGAAGCTTTCGTCATCTTTCTGGACAACATCTTCAGCGCAAGTTTTAGCATAAAAGGAACTGATTTAAATTCTCCATGAATGATAGAATTGTGTCTCCTGGCAACCATCTTCTTGACTGGTATTCGATTTACATCTGTATCGATCATTTTTAATTAACTTCAAATTTGAACTTTCTTGTCACGTTTTTTTTTCTTATTGGTTGGTAAATTTGGTCTATAATAATATGTTTGTTAATCGCCGATTCACTTGAGTCCAGGCCTCTAGAAATTCTCTGGCACTTTTGGTGTTTCCTCTAATTAAAATTTTGATTTTATCCCAATCAAACTGGTGTCCGTAATTATCTACATGCATTGATACGAAAGAATATATATCATGGCTTTTCACAGCCAATTTGTGTTCTTGCATTCTGATTCGAAGGGACGCCCACTTTGGCCGATGTAATGTCTGTTACATTTCATACAGTTTATTTTGTAAATGGTATTAATTTATCTTCTTTTTCTGTTGGATATTTCGGTTTGCACAATATCGAATGAAGTGACTGCGCTGGCTGGCTTGTCTATCTATTTCAAACCAACCAGCTCAGAGAACACAACTAATCCTATATTATCCCCCTGAGCTACAAATCTTCTCTATTATTTCAGTATTTTTCTCCTTAATCCAAGGTCTTCAAGCAAAATAGCAATCCATGGTATATTATGTGATACAATATTGTTCGATTTGAAGTATAGACTAATCCCTCATGACATTTTTGCTTTGCACAGGAGTAGTTTGAAAGCCAATCAGAAGTATGCATGAGTACATTTTGCGACTCAGGGATATAACTGAATGATTATAACAATGAGAATTAGAGAAACTAATGACACCCAGTGATCCAATGAGAAAACGCTAGAAGATCTGGATTTCGCAGATGATATATGTCTAATGTCACATGAACTCGAAGACTTACGGGCGAAAATCAACAAACTGGCTGAAGAGACTGGCAGCGAATACAGGACTGCAGTGAACATAGAGAAGACGGAGTGATGAAAATAACCAACGAAACGCAACAACAAATCAGCACCAATCACAGTCAACGGGAGAGATTTAACAGAGGTCACCTCCTTCACTTATCTAGGAAGCCCGGTTTCAACCACAGGCGGAACTGTTGGAGATGTCAAAGTCAGAATTGAAAAGGCAAGATACGCCTTTATCAACCTGAAACCAGTTTGGAAATCTTCTACACTCAGCATAAGGAACAAGATTCGAGTTTTTTAACACCAATATCAAGTTGGTCGTTCTATACGGGTCAGAAACGTACACTGCTTGTCACGAAAATGATTTCCAAAAGGCTAGGGCAGACTTTTATCAACAGCTGCCTTCTCTGGCGTCCATACTGAAAATCAAATGGCCAGAAAGAATAAGTAACAAGAAACTCTTGCTGGTAACAAATTAACCAAGAACCGAACGCTCAACAAATATGTAGGAGAAAATGGAGATGGATCAGGTATACATTGAGGAGACCGTCGAATGACATCGCCCGCAATGTAGGCCATCGCTCGAGTGGAATGCCAAAGGAAAGCGACGAGTGGGTCGTCGGCTAGGGTGGAATGGAGGAGATCGTATGGCGAGGAGGAGATGAGAGATTGTGGCAACCGTGGTCCAAGCTGAAGAGGATGGCAGTAGATAGGACAAAGTAGAGATGTGTTGTTGAAGCCCTATGTTCCACTTAGAACTCAAGGGAATAATAATAATAAAGTGATCCAAGCAAGCTGCCAAATTTTAGTTCCCAATTATTTTTATCCTCTTCTTACTAAATAAGCAGCATTCAAGGCTAAATAAATATGAAGAATACTCTTTATTAGTTGTGCAAAGGTGTTCCTTTTTCTTAAATATCACCAGTTTTGTCATACATAATGTGAAACAACATAAATACCTGATATCACTCATGTCAGCAATTAGCGTATTCCATACTGTTTTTAAAGACAATATCTTCACAATAACAACACAGTTTGCAATTTGAATATTCCGCAAGTGAAAAAACTACTGTAGAATGGTCAGTAATGGAATTTCATTACTGTGTCATTTTTCATATACTTGAAACTTTAAGTTTATTGTACGACTGTTCTGCACACAAAAAAGAAATTAAAGTTTAATTTCAACTTGATTAAGATCAAACTTAGATTCCCATTGATAATGCGAGAGAGAATTCTTTAGTTATCAGTGTACAAAATTAATATTTGATTCTAACTCTCTTGTACCACAAGACCAATCAATGGTTAATAATCTATAAATTGGAGAGTGACATCTTTTAGTTCCAGTGACTAGATTTAAAAGAATAACGCCTCTTAGTGAACACGCTGTCTCTGTGGTTAGTAACACAAAAGATGTTTATGTGTCTTGGTATCTGAAGGTTTCCTGACACATGTCAACTTGTGGAGAAGACTATTTTGAAGTCAATCATTTATTTGCTAACGTCTTGAGTAAATAATCTAAATTTCGCTTCAAATTCATACCTGACTGCAGTATACACATCACTGAGAATTATAATATATACTGTCAGTTTATTCTAATAAACTTTATGATTATTATTGTTTCCTTTAATTCCTAGAGGAACATAGGGCTTCAGCCGTGCGTCTCCATTGCGTTCGGTTCTCTGCTAGAGTCTTCACCTGGCTCCATGTCTGCCCACACGTTTTCATCTCCTTTTCACATGATCTCCTCCAAGTCACCCTTGCACTGACGACCAACTCGCCGCCTCCCTTTTGGGTTCCACTCGAGCAATGGCTTGTCTAGTGATGTCACTTGATGGTTTCCTCAGAGTATGGTCAATCCATCTCCATTTCTTCCTGCCTATTTGTTTCACAATCGGTTCCTGCTGGGTTGGTTCGCTCCCAGAGATCTCTATTGCTGATCTTTTCTGGCCGGCCATCCGATCTTGAGTATTAACTTTAAATGATCATCAAATGACTATTTTGCAATGGTAAAGTGCACACAGAAATTGTACCTGACTGATATCTTAGCAAAAGATAATACCAGACTTCATTATTATCTATTTTATTCCTTTTAGTTCCCAGTGGAACATAGGGCTTCAGGCTTGAGCTATAAAGTTTCTATAACGGCAGCGTTTCTACAGAGTGAGGCTGTTAGCCTCACTCTCAACCTTCCCTCTTTACCAGGATTACTACCGTTAAGGCGAGGCTTAGGAGTCAGTCGGTCAGGAATCGAACCCAGACCATTGTATGTTTGTCAAGTATTCTATCGCTGAACCACCGACCCACCCCATCGAACAACTCGTTTGTTCCTTTGAAAACTACATTTTTTAAGATGAATCGATGGTCATAATATCTCAGTATTAATATTCATTACTCGAATACATTATAGCCATTATGTCACACTTATCCTTTATATAGGTACCACAGAAAGAGGAGAGAACAACAAAAATTGTTCACCTTCTATGAAGCATTATCATGTTTAAAATGAAAACCAATTCTTTTTTTGTTTTCAAAATGCTGTTCAAGTGTTATACATCTTTAGATAACTTTATTTCACAAATAATAAAACGAGCAACTGTTCACTAATTTATAAATACCGCTTTCAACACTAATTAACGTGTACATCAGTATATAATAGGAAACCACTAATCTAAAAGATTGTCCATTCATATCATGCACGAAAACTAGTTATGAACTTAGGAAACGGTTCATACAGTTTATCAGTTAGCAAGAAACAATGCTGTCAGTTATCTGTCAGGAATGCTAAAAGACAAAAACAAGTACCTAATCAAAAAGTAATTGGTAAAGAAAAGTAATGGTAATAGTAATGTTCAAGTGTGGTTAGATATAAAGACTTGAGAATTAAAGTTCCTAAAAACAGTTGTTAAAAACCAAGTATTTGAACAAATTATTTTGCCTAATAAAGTTACCTAGCTTTCAGCAATTTTTGAAGGGAATTCTATTCTGTATGACATAAACAAAAATATGGTGTTATGATAGACATTCATAATGAACTTTAAAGCTGCAAGTGAGTACAGGTAGAACTAAGCGAAACTGACTACAGTTGGGCTTATACCAATAAAGAATCATGGTGCATAATTAGACTCAACAAAGTATGCCAGGTACAAATCAGTAGGTAATTAAATTGAACGAATTTAAGTGTTGGTTTGTAGGGATTTGATTGGTTACAGGATTTCATCATGAGGTGACATTAGTTAGAGAACCATTGGAAAACCAGCTGGGAGTACTGGACAGCTGTTTCGCCAGCCCAGTTTGGGACTCTTCACAGTACGCACCCACCGAAGGGTTTCGAACCCAGGACCTTCTGGTTACAAGGCTAGCAAGCTCGTAGACCATTAAGCCACTGAGACCCGATCCAATGGCCAGCCCATGAATTCTAACTTCTGCTAATTCACGACATAGCGCGACCGTTAGCCAATGTCTTCGGCGAGTATTTGTCCTCACACCCGACCTGCTGCACCCTACTGGTCACGACTTCCCACTGGAACTTCAGGTAACTACCTACCTGAATAGGGTTTTAGTGAGAAGTCGTGACCAGTAGGGTGCAGCAGGTCGGGTGTGAGGACAAATACTCGCCGAAGACATTGGCTAACGGTCGCGCTATGTCGTGAATTAGCAGAAGTTAGAATTCATGGGCTGGCCATTGGATCGGGTCTCAGTGGCTTAATGGTCTACGAGCTTGCAAGCCTTGTAACCAGAAGGTCCTGTGTTCGAAACCCTTCGGTGGGTGCTTACTGTGAAGAGTCCCAAACTGGGCTGGCGAAACAGCTGTCCAGTACTCCCAGCTGGTTTTCCAATGGTTCTCTAACTAATGTCACGTGTATCTGCGGAGCAGTTACATTGGGAGAACAGAAAGAAGGGCACACCTCCGATTTTCTGAACATGTGCCAAGAAGCCTACGTCTCAAGGGAACAAACTCTTATAGCAGCGCTATCACTAGACATCTTCTCGACACGGGTCATGAGGTAGAAATCGAGAAATCCTTTAAAATTATCAATAGACAAAGGAGTTCCATTCTCCTCAAGTTTGCCGAAGCAATCTCTATCAAACGCTTGAAACCAGATTTATGTGTTCAGAAAGAAGCAGTTATTAATCTCTCTTTGCCCTGGTAACTGAATGTCTTTATTCTCTCATCTGATTACGTAATCTTTGTCTTTAACCTCACCCCCTTTTATATTCTGTAATTTTGCTTGTCTCTTGTTTCTATGATTTGAGTTGAACTCAGTACATTGTTACCTAATTTCTTAGTCACTCTGTATCTAACTCATATTTCGTCTTTATTACGTAACTCCTTTACCATTTTATGCATACATCTATTTTGTTTAAACTTGAACTGCATGTGTAAAAACTATATAAGCGCAATTTTCTGAGCACTGTTCACTTACTGTGGAACTTTTTGTCAACTGGCAACATGTAAAAATTTGCAAGTATGTTAAAACTTTTCTGTACGCAAACCTCATTATATATTTAGGCTGTAAGCAGATGATGAGAAGCCTACGAAATAAATGATGGTACCATATTATTCTGCACAAACCACTTTCGTTCTTGCTCTATTCATCTCTCAATTATTCGATATTTTTGCAGATGATGTACATATTTGTATCTGCATCCATATACTACTTATAAGTCATGTCAGTAGCACGTGCCATAATATATGGATTAAATGCGAGTTATTTAATTAAGTTTGAGAAATCTGTAAGTGGAAACAGATGTTCGTTAATTTAAAAAAAATCATTTCTAAGCTGAAAGGATAGATTATGTTAATCATTGTAATTTTGGCTTATCCTATACTTTATTGTTTCGTTTTTAAAACTTTTGTGGATACTGTGTCGAATGTATCAGAACAAAAGGTATCTCTTTTTCATTAAGGAATTCAAAAGCTACCATAGAAGCTGGGTGGATTACAGTGAAATTAGTTAAACTGTTGTATAATGTTACAGGATTTCATCATGAGGTGACACTGGTTGGAGAACCATTGGAAAACCAGCTGGGAGTACTGGACGGCTGTGTCGTCCCAGTTTGGGACTCTTCAGCAGTATGCACCCACCGGGGTTCGAATCCAGGACCTTTCGATATAATGTCTTTGAGTCAAGATGAAATTTAATTTTAATTGTATTTACTGTTTTATTAGTATATTCCTATTTATACTCGACATTTTATTATTCATCCTTTGCGTTCCGAGTAAAACGCAGGGAATTAGAAGCTCATATCCATTCCAACTAGTCTTCCATCATCATTTTCAACTGGCCCTACGTCATTTTCTCTTCCCATGATTTTCGTTATATTACCCTAAGATTGACACCCAATCTGTCGCTTCCCATCCTGGTTCCATTTGACAGCATAATGTGTGATGTCACTTGTAGGTTTCCTCAGCATATATCCATACCATCTCTACTTTCTTGAGCGTATTTGTTGGGCAGTAAGTTATTGACTGATTCGCTCATGGCTTATCTTTCCCATCTGACTATATTAACCTTGGTAATAAGTCAAGGCAACTGCTGATGGAAGTTCACAGGCTTTAGGGGAGAATTTTGATGATGCGAGCACCCTCCGACCACCTGGAGGATGATTTCGCTTTAATTGCAATATTTAGTAAAGCCAGAGCATTTTACCTGTTTTCCAAATAAGAGGACAGTCACAAATGCCCCATTAATCAACAAAACATAGTCATGTTCACCTATCATACAGCCTAAATATCTTTTAATTGGCAGACTAATGTTGATGCATAACGTGGCAGTTTCGTTTGAAATATAAAAAAACTTAATTATTTCGGTTGCGGTTATCAGCAGGATATCACATCACAAACAGTGGCGTTTCAGACTGTTTTTTTTCAATCCTGCAACGACACACAATGTTTTTCACCTTAAATCGTCATTCAGAATATTTATGTTCACTAAATTAAGGGTTAGTCCCTAGCGTCAAAGACGTGTCAAAGACAGTTTGTTAAACTTATTTGACGAAGATACACCATAAATCATCAGAAAACACATCTGTGATTATTATTTCAAATAAGTGACTGGCAAATTAATGCACACCGTAAAATAATTTAATAATCTATTTCACATGTGTAACGCATATGACTAATATCTTTCAACTAATCCAGTCAAACAGGCATACACTTTTTAATACAAATTTGTATACCATTTCATAAAGTATGGAAAGGGTTAAAATATAATAAGGTCACATCGTTAAGATAGAAAGAGGCCAAATCATAAATGGAAAGAAAATGATGGTATATTTAAGTAGACATTGACATTAAAAGTGAGTTGCCAATAGAAGACTTAGTTTACCGGTAAATTACTTTTAGAAGCACAAAATGGATTTAAATTTCTACATGTCAAAAGACACCAAAGTGTTTACTCTCAGCGACTCTGTATGTATGTTTGCAGGATATTTTAGCATTACAATTTCTCCACTACTTGAGTGTTATTCACCCCTATTGTTTTAATTAAGTAAGACAAATGGATAAAACTATTTGTCTGCAGTAAGTCTATATAAATTTGATAATACATAGGTAAACACAGTGTCTGTCTTTCTTTTATAAGTGACCATAAGTAAAAGAGAATTTAAACCGCAGCAGCCACCTCAATAAACTTTACCACTGACCTTAGGAAAGTAGTCGGAATTAAGGAGTAATGAAGGTTGAGAAATTGTTAAAGTGATGACTAGAGATCATAGTGTTCTGAGATCCGTCTGTATTTCTGAACCTGTTCTTTAATCTACCTCAAAAACTCTAATTCACCTAATAGATCAGTTGTGTTGTCGAACATTCCCCTCCCTCCCCTCCCAACCATATGCATGTTTTAGTAATTTCAAATAGTCCACTATTGACACAGTAATCAATACCTCGATCTTCCAGTAACTCGTTATACAAATTCAGAACAGGAGGTATAGATTGATTTGGTGATACCACATATTAGTCTAGTAGGTCGCTGAAGTTTAACTTAGACTAAGTAAAATGTCTGTTTGATAGAATTCTACTATATATATATATATATTATATAAATGTATATATATATATACGTTTGATCACGAGTTGACATCAGTTAATATGGAAAATATGGGAGTGCTGGACAGCTGTTTCGCCCTACTTCAAGACTCCTCATCAGTAAGCATCAACGGGGGTTCGAACCCAGGACCATGATCTTTTAGACCATTCAGCCACTGGTTCGGAATCCAGGAGCCCATAAATTACAACTTCTGCCAATTCGCGCCATGTATATAGCGCAACCGTTGGCCAATATCATAGCCGGCAAAGTTCAACAATAGCGTCCCAGGAGTGCGAACGCTCAATGACCTTCAGCCGACCAATCATAAAAATTAGGATATTTTGCACAAAAAATGATGTATATTGACAAGGAAATGCTTGAAAACACATTAAAACAGGTTATCTTTCTCTGACGTGGCTTAAAAATACGTCCTAGTTGTAATGAGGAGTATCAGTTGCTAAGTTAAACTAGTTTCTGTACATGCATTCAACGAGATGAGTACAGATAAACTGTTTTTGTGAATCTTTTATCCCTCTCTCATCCTGCTTGCAGTCTTCCAAAAAGCTCTCGGTTGAATTATTATGGTTTCCAGAAAGAGGATAAACGACTACTTACCAGGAAAACGTGGATAATAAAAAAATTAAAATAAATGACATAAGCTATAAATCTATCCCTAATCGTAGCCATAAGCTTAATCCTGACCCTAACACTAAACCTAACCTTAATCCTAACCCTAATCATAACCGTTAGTCAAACCGTAATTCTAACCCTAATGCTAATTATAACCCTGATCCTAACCCTAACGAGCAATTAACACCTTGTCCAAACAGTACTTAAAAACGTGATCTGGGTGAAATTTACTGCTATTTGCGTTGATATTTCAGCTATGATAATGACAGATACCGTTAGCCAACGACAAGCATGCGTTCAAGGTCATTGGAGCGTTGACACTCCTGGGACGCTATTGTTGAACTTCGCCTCATAGCCCAGTAACCGTTCTCTTACCTGTCTTGGTGGACCTCGCTGGTTACTAATTCACAGTAGAACTCCAAGCAACTTCTTGTATAGAGCCAGTCATTAAATGATATCTTAGGATATCCACATTACACGCACTTTATGCAAAATAGACCAGTAATTTTGATTTACGTAAATTAGATTGATAAAATCACTTTAGTTTCTTTAAAGATGAAGATTTCTAATCCCACTTTACGCTTCTGAGAGTAAATTACTACTGCACTAAACTGCCGTTGGCAACTAACATTCTATGACAAGATTCACTTGGTGGATATATGATATTTCTCTTTCTATTTGTCATTTGACCTTTTCTAAAAGGTGTGACCTTACAAATCATATAAATGTGTGTGAAAAGCTTTCGTGTGTGATTTAATTAATCGGATGATATTAGTCATACACACTACAGTTTTCAGATCATGTAAAATAACCTTTGTCATTCACAAAATGCACAGTTCTGCAATTTCTACAAAGGAGCTATTTCGGTCAACAGCGTAGAATTATTTTGTTAATACAGATATTTCCATACTTTTGCTTAAAACAATTATTTTATAGCTGTATTCCTTCATGGCATTATTTAGGGATATGACAATAATTTCTCGTTGTATATAAATTTAGTTGACATAACGCAGAGTAGTACAGTACGAATAACAATTGTCCATATTGTATCACCGTGTGGTATATCGAATAAACTTATCTAATGCGGAATTATATTCTACCACAGTAACCGAGTTCTACCCTTCACAGATTAGGTAATTTTTGAATAATTTTCCACCTACTAATAAGTAGTATATATATTGTATTTGCAAATTTTACAGGAATACAAAGTGATGTAACGGAGTCGAGTCAAGCATTATCAAACAAATTACATTCGCCTTATTTAAATCCACTAAAACCAATGCCTTCTAAATCTTACAGCTTGAGCGTGTTATTAGCAAAGCCGATTTATGTGGCTATGGGGATTGCCATATCCATCATCCTAATCGGTCTTATATTCCTGTCAACTGCACTACTACTTTATCGTAAACACAAACACTTTCCTATTACTAATTGTCACACAACTTGTAATTATTCATGTCATAATAATAGAAATACTCTAGCATCACCTATTAGTGAAAGAGTCAATCATATAAGCGCTATAGGAATGTCAGAAAATATAAACAGCTGTCAAAATTGGAGTCAAATGAGTATCGTATATCCAAATAAACATTCAAGTGATCAACCACTTTTCTTAAATGGTATCAATTCTACTGAAAGCATAAATCCTTCTACGGAATATCGATCATCCCCATTAGGTCAAATGGATAATAACTGGATGAAGCCGATCAATAATGTGACTTCACAAGAGTAAGTTATTCATTATTAGATAGAAATTTTTAAATGATCGTAGAATTAACTTTCATAATCACATTGATTAACTGATATATCTGATGTTATTTGTCTAGGTGTAGCCAGTCCTGAAACCCAGGACGCTCACTTCATCCTATTTTAGACTTCTCCCTAGGATGTGTCTGCATCCCGGTGGTATTCTTTCTATGGAGATTAGAACCCTATTCGTATAACTTGAAATGCTAGTGTATTTTCCACTAGGTTACTGAGCCCCAAGTAACTAAAAAAATGAATACATCTCACTGCAGTTTCACTGATTCTAAGTTATATATATATACAATATGTATGTTTATTTATGTTAATTCTCTCTTATGAAGAATGCTCTTATCCTGAAATTTAATAGTTATCACGAAACAGTGTGAAACTATTTAATTCAATTTAGATTTTCCCGTCGATTGATTGGACCGAAGTGCTCGGTCTCAGGCTGACATGTCGGCTTCTTGCGCAGATGCTTCGATGATGTCCGGGCATGTAATTAGAAGTTAGTTGGTAGATGGTGACTAGCAGTGGAATCCAAGATGCTCGTTTCGTCTTATTTAGGACTCGTCAACTGGATTCCCCAGTGAGTGATGGTGTTCCCACCGAGGCACGAACCCAGTGCCTCTAGTTTCAAACGCCAAAGCTTTATACATTAGACCACTTGGGCCACGAGAGCCACTTCTTGTGCAACGGGTCATATTAATTATTTGATTCAATTTTAGATTTTCCAGTCAATTGATTGGACTGAAGTGCTCGGTCCGGTTGCACAAGAGGTGGCTCTCGTGTCCCAAGTGGTCTAGTGGATAAAGCTTTGGCGTTTGAAACTACGGACACTGGATTCGAGCCTCGGTGGGAACACCATCACTCACTGGGGAATGCAGGTGCATCCAGATGACGAGTCTTAAATAGGACGAAATGCGTATCCTAGATTCCACTGCTAGTCACCATCTACCAGTTAACTTCTAAGTATGAAACTATGTTAATAAGAAGTGAGAGCAGATATATATATATATATAATGAGGCTTTTCCGGGAGAAATGTTTGTCAAGACGACAGGTTGGCCTTAAAATTGTTAGCTTTAGGGTGTACTGTGACATACAACAACAGTTTCTCTTATACTGAATATCTCTGACAAATTGTAAAGAAAGCGTTACTACATGCTACAGAAATTCTCTCAAATAAACAACTGTGGAGCGATTCCAGACCAATCGGCATATGGTGAAGCTGAACAAGTTGCATTGTTATGTAACCACAGAGCCAGTGATTCGTACATTCATCATATTAATTTCAATTTCATCTGTCTGATGGACAGATGAAGAGAAACATACAAATGCATACGAATACAGTTATCGCAAAAAAGTAAATGTTTATTAAGACAGAAACCTTTCAATACTCTCGTAAAATCAACATTTCAGTTTTATTTTCTAAACTTAAGACTGTATCTGATACCAAAAACTATGGGAAACAATTTGATAACCCTAAAGTCTTGAGGGAGCAGGTATTCTTTGTTTCTCCTCCTTCACACATGCTGAAAGGTATAGTAGAGACACTGTTATCATAATATTTATTAATTATCATTGGAATCATAAACAGATACGTCATTAAGATATATCTGGATACAATATCTCACACTGAGTTTTTCAGCAAGAAAAAGTCCTTTAAAACCAAGAGAGTAACATCAACATACTGATGAGTTTGAAAGGGAACAAAATATACTTTCAAGGTCCCAATGTTTACCACCATATTTTATTTATTTATAGCTTGATTCCACACTGTATTTTTGGTACATTTATGGAATTTTCAGCATGTTATATCGGTCAACCAAATGTAGCTGGCCGACCATTGATAATAGGTGTGAGTTGGCCGGGGGTCAAACCCCGGACTATGTGCATAATCGGCGAACCCCTAACCGCTGTACCATCAACCTAGACAACCCGTTCTCCAACAGGTCACCTATATTGGCGCCGTGTTTAGAGTGAACGTCCGATCAACATGAGCGCCCATATGCCAGAATCCCCGGTCCCGCGAAATTCCACACCCTGACCTCCAAGTAGCTAGATTACAGGCGTACACCACCACATACCAAATGGAAGGAACAACTTTTATTTGATAATCAGACACTGTAACGAAGTACACTATCTGACAATAAATACATATATTATCCTTATTTTATTTATTCGTTTGCAGATTACAGAAAAATACCGATGTGGGAAAGTCACTTACATACTATTGCACAAATTGTTGGTGTTGTTTTCCATACAAAGACAGTGTTATCATGATTAACCACAATCATGACAATCATACAAAGAATAAAAATGTCAAATCAATAGATAACTTATCCCATCTCTTTAAAAGAACACCAGTGACAACAAGTGACAGTAATAATAATAATAATGATACTAATAATAAGAGCATTTGTAATCCTCCTGAAGATCATCAACATCACCATCCAGTAAGATGTGAAGAAAGTGAAGGTAGTTTAAATACAGAAAATCAAAAATATGATCCAAGCAGTATATCTACACCATTATTTAGCATACATTCAGTATCAACACAACAAATACAAGATTTAGTGGATTATAAAATGTTGAACTCCAACAATATCAACAATTATGAACAACAATAACAATAATAATAGCAGTATAATAATAATAATCGGTCATTATTCATTAGCAATCAAAATACATTCACATGGATTCAGAGTCAACAGACTCAAGCTCATAACCAAACGCATCTTCATCATCAAAACAGCTTTCCTGAAACACTTCGACGCTTAAATTCAAATTTAGTAGTTAAACAGATAGATAAACAAAAAATGCATTCATTGTTCAATGGGTTAAATGAAAATTATTCTGATTCAAGTTATTTATATGATAACAACCATAATAATAATGATAACAGTAATTCAGATTATGAGCTAGTTAAAACAATGCCAAAGCATAAATCTCATGAAAATGACTTATACTCTAAAGCAGAGGAAGTCCATTCAGATAATCAGATAAAGGGTGATATTAATGGTAACACTGATGTAAAAAATCGAATCAGTACTAATAACAATAATAACAACTTATGCCTACCAGGAATATACCATAATACAGGTATGCCTATAGAATGCAATAAGAGTCAACAAGACGATGTACCTATACCCATTCAGTTATCCGCCTTAACCTTTCCTCATCTTCCGCCGCCTCCATCTTATCCGCCACCTCCACTAAATAATCAACAACAACACCGAACCCAACAATTCACTGAAAACCAATCAGTTCAAAATAAAACTTCCCTACTTATAGAATTACAACGATATGATCTATTATTACAACGTCAAAGAGGCACTGGAAAAACTAGTAGTGGTGGAGAAGACAATAAAACAATAGAAAGTGAACAATCAGAACAATTAAATCCAGCATGGAAATCATCAAATTCACATGAAAATAGTAGTATAGCTAGTACAACTATATTAGGACAAAGAAAACACTTTGCGAATCATAGAATTCAAGAATATTCACCTGATTTCAACAAGTTATCTGGACATAAATTTATACAGAATGATTTTATTGGACTGGCAACATTTCGTAAAGCGGATGAAAAGTCTATCGATTTAGTCACGCCTTATGCACAGTTCGATTTATCCTCAGACTCAAGTGTGTACAATAGCTCAAAACAATAATAAGTTTGCAGTTGTTGTTGTTTTGCTTTTTTTTCTAAAGAATATTTATATAACGGAAGAAAAAAATGCAACTTTAATATGCAATACAGATATCACGCCTTGTTCATTTTTTTTTCTAAGCAAATAATAAAGTCTTTTTTAAAATATGTTTTCAAATGTTGTACATCTGCTTTTGTTTTCAATTCCCCGTCATTTTCGTTAGACATTCAGCAAAACATGACTCGAGTAGCTAACAAGAAATCAGTCGAAGTGGTTTGAAGTGACTCATCTCCCTGCGTTGAGCGAACCTGGGTACACCTTTGGGGGAACTCAGCTTCGAATAAGCGAAACGACTGTACACTGATTAGATCACTTCAATCTGGCTGGTATGCACTACTAGTTGATATGAAATGGTATCTAACTACTCATCTCAATCAATTAGTAGTATATAGTTTTGTAAAGAAGAATCCTGGCAGCGACACCAAATGTAAAGAAGAAAAGACCGAGGAGGCTGAAAGGAATGTTTATTTGCTGAAACGTATTGTACATAGGTAACTTCGGTATACCATATTTCCAAACTGCCATTTGCACATCATTTACCAAATCCTTGACGAATTGGTCGAATATCATCACATTCTATAGCTTCTTGGATTCTGCATCATATGGCAACATTCTTCTCATGGTTCTCTTCTTTGATTACTCTTTCCAGTGTGCAAAATATATTGTTACTTTTCTGAATTCGTTTCTGATATACTACTTACATCGGATTGTAAGTAGCACTCACCCCAGTTTTACGTTGTTTCAATAGACAGACAATAGCATGAGTATTATGTACACAGACGGCAAAACATTGTGTGATTAATTCGCAGCTGTGCATACTACAAATGTATGCCGCTATGGTTAACTAAATTGGCGAAAAAGAATTATTTTGCAAAGGAATACAAAAAATGAAGATAAAAACTGCTAGATGTGGTGTTAATACACATCAACTGATGTAATAATAGCCTTTATTATCACGTTTGGAGGAAATCAATATGAGGAGTAACAAAAGAATAAGAATCAATGGCTAAAAGGTAATAGACAGCTTCAAAGTAAGTATATCAAAAGATAAATTGTAATAAAAAAGAAAATGTTCAGGATTTGTGCATTATAAGATATGCGATCATCTACGTCAACTCCTAGCTTAGTGATAGGGAGTGAAGTGATAGAGCATGTTGACCACTTCACCTATTTGGGAAGTTGTATCAGCATCAACGGACTGATTGGTGACGAAATCTCAGCACGGATCCAAAAAGCTCGAGCTGCTTTCGCTAACTTACACCATCTCTGGCGTAGGCGTGACATCCGGCTATCAACCAAGGGACGTGTGTACTGCTCAGCAGTTCGCTCTGTCCTTCTCTATGGCTCTGAAACATGGCCAATACGAGTTGAAGACATGAAAAGGTTGACTGTTTTTTATCATAGATGTCTACGATCTCTTTCTCACGTTAGGTGGCATAATAAGGTAAGTAATGTTGACGTTAGGCGTAGAGTGTTGGGCAAAGAGGGAAAATCAATCGAAGAGGCTATAAAGTTACATAGATTGAGATGGCTAGGTCACATGCTGCGCATGCCTAACCATCGCCTCCCCCGACGGGCATTACTAGCTGATATAGGTGCAGGTTGGAAAAGAGTAAGTGGTGGCCAAACAAAAACATGGCCTCATCAATCCATGAAATCCTTGACAGTTAAACTGAGTCAGGTAGGGAGATGCAGACTTCCGGGTTGGGGCCCGGCCCTCGGGACTCTAAGAATCAATGGCTGGAGACAATAGGTGACATGGCTCAAAATCGTTGTTAATGGCGCAGATTTATTCAGTCTTCGTAATCTTTCATATTCCTTTCTACCATTACTCACTCTGTTTCACTCATATACTTGTCAAAACTCTACTGATTCTCTTCACTCATCTTCTTGTCTACCTTTGTGTGCTATTTGGAACGTGGCAACTCGAACTGCTGCACTTCGGTGCCAAGTTCTATGTTGAATCCAGACAGACAAACAGACAGACGATCATTGATCCTATCTTGATAATTCTTCCTGTGAGGTGCACATATACACACGCTTATCACAGAATTTGAGTAGTATGAGAATATAACTTGTGGGATATGACACATTCGGAATGATTGATTTGGTAAAGCACACTGCGTTCAGGGTGATCAAGAATACTCTGACCCCGGGTGGAGGCTCACCATTGCACCTCGGTGGGTTGAAGCTCGCGACGAAACCTAATCGGGTGCGCTCGGGCGTGTAGTTTTTGTCAGTGGGGAGGCCTGACGGTCCTCCCTTTATTGTGCGTTGGTGGCACAGCGGTTAGGATGCTCGCCGACCATGCACATGGTCCGGGGTTCGATCCCTGGCCGACCTGCTAAATTTGCTGAAAATTCCATACTTGTATCAAAAATACTGTGTGGAGTCAAGCTATAATACAAAAAATAAACATTTTGGGCATTGTTCGTATTATATAATCATACAAAGAGTATGGCGCGAAAGGCTTTGGTGATTTTTCTAATCGATATTTGATGACATTTACATTTAAAGGTACAATACTGTCATCTAGACATTCCCACTCTAAATATGTCATGTAACAGTTGACAGTCTCCACCGATCCCTCCTTCTATTTCTCTGTGCGACTGACCAATAAAAGTCACTTGCAAACTCTAGTTAACTTGTGGGACTTCGACATATTCACATCCATACCAACCAGCGAATTCACAGCTACCACCAATTAGCAGTTTTGCCTAATTCTGTTTTGTCTTGATTTCTGAGCTGAATGACTTCATTGTAAAGCTTTCATTGTCCTTCAGAAAATCTTCAACATTAACTAGTCGCTAAATAGAATCAATGTTATGATGTCTAACCCATTTTTCAGGAAGGTATAATAAACCAGAAGTATGAAAAGCAACTTGAAGAAAATTCTGATTCTGATAATCTGTAGATTCTTTGCAGCAAATTCCTCCACAAATCAATGAATTAATTCCTTTAGATTTTTAAATTATAGGTCCTAGATTTCATACATTTCCAAAGAATACGTTCATGCATTTCAAAATAGTTGATCCTTCACTTTTCTAAACAAATGTTGAAAATTTCAGGCTATAGAAATCTGAAAGGCAGTATTTCTAAGCCAAAATCACATTTTTGAGTAGGATGTTATGAAGACAAGTGGTTTTCCAGTATAACTGTATATTCAACTCTTTAGTATTCTCTTGGGTTCAGAGTGGAACACGGAGCTTCACCATAGTATCTCCGTTTCACATTCGCCTCTGAAGTCTTTCTAGTCTGCCCGATGATCGCCTATAAGCTCTCATTTTTTTCTCAGATGATCTCTTTCATGTCACCTTCGGAGGCTCAACTCGTCGTTTTCTGTCCGGGTCCCACTCGGGGATCTGGTGTGTAAGTTCGGTCCATCTACACTATCTTCAGCATATTTGTTAGGCAACAGATTCTAAGTCGGTTCGCTACTTGCCAGGGTTCCTTGTATGTTATCCTTTACAACTATCTAATGTTTACCTCATTTTTATCGAATCTGTAAATGATGATTCTGTTGATCAAACTTTGAGTAATCAGTGGATAGCATAACTATCAAATGTGGAAAATAGGAAGTAAAATGTGTGAATAAAGGAACGCATATGACTACTACTATTATTCCCTTAAGTTCTGAGTGGAACATAGGGCTTCAACAACACATCTCTATTTTGTCCTATCTTCTGCCATCCTCTTCAACTTGGACCACGGTTGCCCACAATCTCTCATCTCCTCCTCGTCACACGATCTCCTCCATTTCACCCTCGCACCGACCACCCATTCGTCGCTTCCCTTTGGGATTCCACTCGAGCGATGGCCTACACTGCGGGCGATGTCATTCGACGGTCTCCTCAATGTATACCTGATCTATCTCCATTTTCTCCTACAAATCTGTTGAGCAATCGGCTTTTGGTTGGTTTGTTCCCACAGTTTCTTGCTACTTATTCTTTCTGGCCATTTGATTATCAGTATGGTGCCGGCCAGCGAAGGAGGCAGCTGTTGATAAAAGTCTGCAACCTGTTGGTAATCCTTTGCGTGACACGCCAAGTGTCTGACTCGCATAGAAGGACCGACTTGACGCATATGACCAGGTAATAATTATTTACTTCTCTAACTTTTAATACCTTATAAACTGATTACATTTTTTGAAAAATGGGTATTTTAATAATCCGTGATATTGTCAACCACTAAGCTTCTTTTATTATCTATTGTACTCTTTTATTTGCATTAGCGTATATAGTTAGTGTCCAGCAGATGAACAACGGGAATGAAGCATATTTTAACAGGATAGACAACATTCTGCACTTTGAATTTATAAATGCTTCACGAACAATAACACTCAGTATAGTACAAGCTGATTTATAAATTGCATTGGACTCTCTTGATGGTAGCTGATATATATATATATATATATATATATATATGCTGACGAATTTAAGGACAACTTTTTAGCGTTTGAGAATGAGTTCGTTTTCTAACGCAAAGTAGTATGAATAACGAAGTAATACATGGATAACAACAGACCCGACCATTCACATATGATTTCGATGAATTACTTAGTCAGTTGAATTGAAAATTAATTGCATATATATGAACAAGCGTAGATAATAACAACAGTGATTTTCATTAGCCTTAAAACCTTAATTTGAAATGATGTCTATAAACTTAAGCTGGTGCATTACTGAAAGGTATATACAAGAACAAAAGTCCGCTGTAGTCGCTGACTGAATAAGATACTATACGTGACCAGTAGGGTACAGCAGGTTGAAGATGAGGCAGTAACTCATCGAAGAAGACATTACGAAATGGTCGCGCTATGTCGTGAATTGGCAGAAGTTAGAATTCAAGGACCATTGGATCAGGTCCCAGTGGCTCAATGGTATACGAGCTCACCTTGTAACCAGAAGGTCCTGGGTTCGAATCCCGGTGAGTGCGTACTCCTGAAGAGTCCCAAACTAGGAAGAAACAGCTGTCCAGTACTCCCAAGTTTTCCAGTGGTTCTCTAACTGATGTCAGCTGACGATTAAATCCTCCATGCAATCAAACTATACGAATAGGCAACAGACAGATGAACTTAACCTATATCACAACATAACAGACCTAACTTTCCATAACATATCTTAAGTAAAGTGAAATTGAACAGTAGCGCTTTTGTTAACCAGGTTGCTCTGAAGATATTGACTAACAATAACAAGACACTTAAGATGATATTTGAAATAAAATATACAATCCATATTAAATAGAACAAAACGATATCTAACTGAGAAGTGAAAGTAGCACCAGATTCGATATTCAAAGATCCTACTAATAGAAAAGGAAAACTCTCTGAACAAATACTATTGATTAATTAATAGAAAGTTTAGGATCTGTAATTCTTTTTAATTTTTGACTATAGCTTGATTCCACACTGTATTTTTGGTACAATTATGGAATATTCAGCATGTGATATCGGTAGCCCAAATGTAGCAGGCCGACCATTGATATCAGGTGTGCGTCGGCCGGGGATCGAACCTCGGACCGTGTGCATGGTCGGTGAGCGTCCTAACCGCTGTGCCACCGACGGTCCCAAAATACCCAGTTGCAGTGAGAAATATGTGCAATATCCACAGTCTTCCGATTCAAAATCTGGCATGAATAAAAGATATTTTGTTTCCGTAAAGTTTCGTGTCAGTTTCTTTATATTCATAAAATCAAATCGTTATAACAACCAGCCATGCAGTGAATACAGTTTAAAGTGAAATATGCCAACCACTTTAAAAGTCATATTATATCGATCATTTCTGTTGTTGTTCAGAGATTAGTGAGAAAATAGGATTTCGTTGTAAGTATCTGACCTAAACACTTAAGCTTTAAGTCATAGTGTGAATAACTGTAGCGTAGATAATAGGATGTTACTCCAGGCAATTTCTTCGAACTGAACGTTAGACTTCATACATTGATTCTCCTTAATGAATTTGAATAAAGCAAGAACAACAGTTTTTGTACAGTCAAATGGGACCCTCATTTATTTCATTGGTTTCGCATCAGCTGCTTACAGCCCAGAAACATTATTAAGTATATCTACAGAAACAGTTTTAACATACTTGCACAGAGTTCATTTTTAAACAAAAAATCAATCAACATATGCTTACAATTCTAATAATAATAATAAACACTTTATCCCAAACAGTAATAATCATACACAATGCAAACTTTCGGTGTTACATAATCAGATGAAAGAGGATGAAAACATCCAGTTACCAGGGCAAAGAAAGACTGATAACCACTTCTTTCTGAACGCATACATCGGTTTCCAAGCGCTTGATGGAGATTGCTTCGGCAAACTAATTGCTAGTCAAATATGTGTGCACAGAGGCATTCGAAAACACACGGGATAGTCAACCAGAAACAGCATGGACAGAATATATATGGAAGATCAAGGCTCAAATTATACAATACACACAAACTAAAGCACCACACTCAATAATCCAAATTCGTTCATTTAGAGTTAAAAGACATGACTCTGAGTACGGTAACTCCCACGGAACATTTAGGTTTTTGAGGCTGCTCTCATGGATCTACAAATGAATAACTTTCTACGGAATGTTTCACAGTTTTCGCATTTTTGCACATTGAAAATCGACTGATGTCTAAGCCACTTAGATACGTAAGAATATTCACGGGCTGCGTTTTGACCAGAATTATTCCCTTTTTTTTCTAGAAGGCTGCCTAAATGTGTTATTCTTCAATCACTTACTCTTAAAATTGGATAATGAAATGAGTGTTGAACTGAATTGCTACTCTAGAATTGTCTAGCGTACAGTTAATATATGTGTAAAACTTGGCCACTGTGTTTGTAAGTAATTCCATACTAGTTTGTTTATTAGATATATCACACAGTGAAACAGTGATATTAGTTACTGGATGAAAAGGTTTCGAACAAAATTTATTACTGTTCATAATCATATCAACTGTAATCACACGAATTCGAAACTTGAGTTTTATAGTTTTCTTTGTTCTCTCCTATTTGTCGTCGTTGGGGTAGTAGAATTTTCCAGATATCTGGGACAGGTGATGAATCATTCCTATTACATGTATCTGCAGTTGATTCGATACACAAAGCTTCTGTTATCAATCTCTCTCTCTCCACCCTGTGACATTAGATTTTCAAACTGTCATCTTATCCCATCCTATTGTATGGTTGTGTGTAACTGCATGTAGTGCTATAGCTGAACTATTCTCTAGATTTCTTATCTTAGATCTAAATCATCAGTAGTAATTCCATACAAGGAAGGAACCTCGGAAGCCTTACGCAGAATTCTTAACAAGGCAGGAATTAGAACGGCATTCAAACCCACAAACTCAATTAGAAACAAGCTTTGTCGGTTAAAGGATCCTGTGGAGCCTTTAAAACAAAACAATTTAGTTCATCTAACACCCTGGAATGATTGTCAGGTCAAATACATAGATCTTAGTAGTAGAACAGGGGCAGTCAGACTAGCTGAACATAAAAACTTAGCAAAATCTAGATTGGTTGATCCAAATAAGATAAGAAATCTAGAGAATAGTTCAGCTATAGCACTACATGCAGTTACACACAACCATACAATAGGATGGGATAAGATGACAGTTTGAAAATCTAATGTCACAGGGTGGAGAGAGAGAGATTGATAACAGAAGCTTTGTGTATCGAATCAACTGCAGATACATGTAATAGGAATGATTCATCACCTGTCCCAGATATCTGGAAAATTCTACTACCCCAACGACGACAAATAGGAGAGAACAAAGAAAACTATAAAACTCAAGTTTCGAATTCGTGTGATTACAGTTGATATGATTATGAACAGTAATAAATTTTGTTCGAAACCTTTTCATCCAGTAACTAATATCACTGTTTCACTGTGTGATATATCTAATAAACAAACTAATATGGAATTAGCGTACAGTTGCTTTGCTTATGAACATATCGAGTGATATAATATGAAAGATACCACTCTGATATAACCTCACCTCTTGATAATCTTTATTGTACTACTTTAAATAAAATTGTCTTTGTACTAGTCAATTAGAAATTAAACAATAAATTTATGAATTTTAATAATAAATACGACAAGTAATTATCATAATATTGAGAACTTTTAATTGACTATTCTTCGATAGATGATGACATAATAAACATTTGGTATCATTCCAAAACAGACTTACCTGTATCATTTTTTCCCCTAAGTAGTAAACTCTGACAGGTGAACTTCACATTAAATCAATAAAAACAGATTTGACAAGTACTGAACACTTCAATACATAATAAAATAGTGAACCCTTCAAATTTGATGAATAGTACTGCCTTCATAACGATGATGATGATGTTGATAGTTGTGCTGTGCATCGAATAAATTTCAATTAAAAGTTATGTGCTTGTGTGTGTGTGTATTCAGATGCCTATTGATTGTATAAGATCAAGTTGTGCACACAGTAATCAGTATAAGCATTAAAAGCATACATTAGAGTTGTACTTTTAGTAATAATGAATGACATTTATTTAATCTGAATGAAACTAATATACAGGATTTACTGACTCCACTCTTTCCAGTTAAATACAAATTGTGTTGTTGTATTGTATAAAATTTATTATACAAAGAAAATTTCAAGAATTCTAGATAACTACTACTATTAACAGAATGTACTACTAATTAAAATGACCAGTTGTTTTTTGATGTGGTTGTGTTCTCTGAGCTGGATAGTTAATTTGTGAAGCTTTCATCACCCTACTAGGTGACATCTTCAGCGCATACTTCAATGTGTTGAAGTGAGCTTTTAGATTTCTCCACGAGTTTGTTAATCATCTCTCCCGGTGACCTTGGAGGTGATTGGTTGTTTTCGTGTGTTTTCACATCTTCTAGGCTACTTGTATTGGAATTGATTGTTTCTTTGATTTGAACCTTGACCCTTTGTGTGTGTGAGGTTTCTTTCTTATCGGTTGATAAATTTTGTCAATCTCGATGCGTCTATTGATTGATGATTCACTGGAATATCAGGCTGGCTTCTAAAAATTCTCTAGCATTCTTGTTGTTTCCTCTGTCTAATATTTGAACATTGTCCCAATCGAATTGATGCCCAATCACGTCCAAGATCACCGGGAGAGATGATTAATAAACTCGTGGAGAAATCTAAAAGCTCACTTCAACACATTGAAGTATGCGCTGAAGATGTCACCTAGTAGGGTGATGAAAGCTTCACAAATCAGCTATCCAGCTCAGAGAACACAACCACATCAAAATCATCCACCTGAGCTACAAATCTTCTCCATCATATGACCAGTTGTAAATCACTTAGGAACACGGCTAGGCCTCAGCATCAATAAATGAAATGATTTAAATATCGAAAAGCCATTACATTTGTCTGTGCTACCGGCTAATAGTGATTAATGCGAATCAATTAAGATTAGAAAGCTAAATTTTATGCAAACCATTCACCGCATGGAATAGAATCAGTGTCTCACAATATACACACAATCTGTAGTGAAAATCGCATACATAACTGTGAAGATCATGGTTTCAATGCAATTTGATTAGCAGAGGAATACGAATGAGAAGAGTTCGTTTGGCTATGAAACCTCACTAGTTATTTTTATAGTTTGCTGGGAGAGTTGTGCCATGTCTTACCCATATCCACATCAGGTCTCCACGATTGATAATCTCTGACGATTGAACATTGTAGGTAAAGGAATTTGGCGGATTGGATCCATAACTTCAGGAGAAGAAATGGCTCTGGGGGCCGAGACAAACAGGCCGAGATCAGATACTTGTCAGTCCAGTTGAAGACTGGATTTTTTGGTCCTTGTGTGTTTCGACTGTGACTGTTGTGGAGTTACCGGACTCTAACGATGATCGATGGTGGGTGTTTTCAGCTGTTAGTGTTTTATGGCTAGCAGCGTACATAGACTTGCTCTGAGTTAAATCAGGTTGCTATAATCTCATTGTCTGGCACATGACAGCTAACTCAAAATTCAAACGGATAGTGAACATAATGCATTTTGTGATAAAATGCATCATAATCTGTGCTCGTTACTTGAATGTCAAAGTGAAGAAATTCTATGGCGTAGGCAAACACAGAGACTCTAAATCTGGCTCTCCCCGCTATGATGAAGGGTCATCAAAAAGTCTTTTCCAAGGATGTTTTTTAATGATGTCTCAGAAAAACTGCTGATCATTGTTACGGTGTAATGCTACTATCTCTCATACTCTCAGGCTTTAAATGTTAATATAAAGAAATCCAACATGAACCCTAGTTATTCCTGAGAGTCGTCATGATATCCTGAAGATTCGGAGAGGGTTTATGAAGGGTTCACGCCATTGCAAGTCACTAGTGTCAAATATCATCTCGATATGTTAGAACACTATATTCAAAATCGAAACCATCATTTTCAAAACGAATGATCTTCTCTGAGTGCAGCTGAGAAAAAGCCACGGTTTTGCTTATATGAGCTTGGGAGATACGAATATGACGAATTAACGCTTATTTATATTTACTCATAATTATGTCTACTTCTTCAGAAAAAGTATTCAGTGGTAGTGAGAATTGCAACACAAACGATTCTAAAAAAAACAAAATATGAAAACTATAAGTAAAAAGGTTAACAGGCTATTTCAAATAGCATGGAGGATTTCATCATGAGCTGACATCAGTTAGAGAACCACTAGAAAACCTGGGAGTACTGGACAGCTGTTTCGTCCTAGCTTGAAACTCTTCATCAGTACGCACCCACCGGGGTTTGAACCCAGGACCTTCTGGTTACAAGGCGAGCTCGTAGACCATTGAACCACTGGGAGCCGATCCAATTGTCCTTGAATTCTAACTTCTGCCAATTCACGACATAGCGCGACCATTTCGCAATATCTTCTTCGATGAGTTTTACACACAGATTCATTGTGTATCCCGTTCTAAGTATTTATCAGTCTCTTTATATGAGGCAATACAACCTCATTGGCTTTTAATAAATAATTTCTCACTGCATGTTACCCGCTATCTCCGCACCACTGCTTCAGCAACACACTACCCAGGCATACCTGCATCACAGGTAATGGAAGAAGAGCATGTAACACAATAAGTAATTATAAATGAATTCCTGGAAATATGAGACTAACTGATACTTGCTATTGGCTTCTTTAAGTTATATAGCTTAACACAGCTTCAAAATCGAACGAACACATAAGGAAAGCCGGTGACAGTGACTTTAGGAATATTCATGTAAAAATAGTCATATCTGATTCTTCAAGAATACTATCACTGGTAAAGAAAAGATGCAGATAATAATCACAAGCCAACAATTTCTAAACACTCCTTCTTTGAATAAAAATTCAGTTAAATCATGAATTACTAATACAAACCATAAACCTTACTATCCCCTACCCTAAAATCATGTCTAACCAGAAGTACGACTTCACTCTTAGAATGTAATCACAGATAAATAGGTAAGTTAATAAAAGCAGATACCTTTAATTTCATGACGATTTCAAACCAAACGATTGAAAATCATACTATCTATCGGCAGGTTAACCAAGGATTTATGTTAGCCTGTTTACGTGACATAGTAGTAGTAACAGTGGAAATGGTAGTATCAGTAATTATTCACTAAATATCACTACATCGCCATATAGTACATCAAATGAACAAACTAACATGAAACTATACTTCAGAGTGGTGCCCAAGTTCTATTCACATTTTAAATTCAACAAAAACAAATACTATTACATTGAGAATCAATGCATTAAAATATGTACTAATTTATTTTGATGTCGTTGTGTTCCGTGAACCGGGTGATTTAACTGAGAAGCTTTCACTGTCTTCCTAGACGACATCTTCAAATTATTATTTCCTTTAATTCCTAGAGGAACATAGGGCTTCAGCCGTGCGTCTCCATTGCGTTCGGTTCTCTGCTAGAGTCTTCACCTGGCTCCATGTCTGCCCACACGTTTTCATCTCCTCTTCACATCACCTCCTCCAAGTCACCCTCGCACTGACGACCAACTCGCCGCTTCCCTTTCGGGTTCCACTCGAGCAATGGCTTGTCTAGTGATGTCACTTGATGACTTGTTTCCTCAGAGTATGGCCAATCCACCTCCATTTCTTCCTGCATATTTGTTGCACAATCGGTTCCTGTGGTTGGTTCGCTCCCAGAGATCTCTGTTGCTGATCTTTTCTGGCCATCTGATCCTGAGTATTGAGCGAAGACAGCTGTTAATGAAGGTCTGTAGTTTGTTTGAGATGCTCTTTATGACGCGCAGTGCAAGTCTCTGATCCGTATAGTGAGTAGCACTGACTTCACATTTGAGTTGAAAATCCGGATCTTATTTTTGATGCTGAGTGCTGTTGACCTCCAAACAGACTTGAGAGTAATGAAAGCTTGTCTTGCTTCTTCAGAGCTTACATTTTTTTAATAAATCGTAAATTATATAACTCCATTAGTATCGATCATTTGATTGACCTGGAATTAGGCCTTTTTGTCATGTGACCGATTCTTTATTGGTTGATAAGCTTGATCTGTGTTAATATGTCTGTTAAGTGACGACTGGTCTGAGTACCAGGCTACAAGGACAGTTATCATTCACAAAGAATTAAAAACACTCACTTCATATTGAAGTAGGCGCTGAAAGTGTTGTCTAGAAAGACGATGAAAGCTTAGCGATTAAACCACTCGGCTCACAGAACACAACCACATCAAAACCATCCACCAGAACTACAAATCTTCTCCACTATACTGAATTACAAGAACTTTACTGTACAAAAACCTTCGGCAACAAACCTTTAAAGTATAATTGACCCGACTTTAGTTTTCGTAAAGGAGTGTTATTAAACCCCGAAAATCTAAGGAACACTCAACAACTGTTTGTCGTAGTTCAAAGCCTCTAAGTGACATTCAATTTATAACCATATCTGAGACTGACACAGTATCATTACGATATAATACCGTTACTCAGCACGCATTCTCATTCATAACTTCTATAACTCAAGAAATTCACCTGGAGGCTGAATACTAAAGCTTTACTTTATATTATCAACAGGCTGTCGTTAATCATGGTGATGTTAAGATATTATGAATTCCGTACAAATGACTCAGTTCTTTGTGTTATGACAAATCTATGCGGAATTTTACATATTAGAGCATAACCACAGCAAATGCTGTTCTGGCACAATACAAAAAGCTAAAACCTCACTCACTCAGTCAATCAATAATAATAATAATATTATTTCCCCTTCAAGCTTATGCCACTATAATTAAAGCGTTATTTATTCCACTAATCCGAATAATACATTAGATGTTTATGTATATTGTGCATTTAGGATAGTTAAGCCAATAATGAGTGTGTGTGTGTGTATGTATGTATGTCGACAGCATAACAACAGGCATGTACATTGTACACAAAATGTCACACACACACACACACACGAAAATTTGCTATTCAACGTACAATTAAGTGATACAACAAATAATTAATTCATCTAAAACGAAAGAGAACATTGAAAGCAATCTTCATAATCTACTCAGAGTAGATAATATAGATATTATGCCATAAACATATCCTCTACTTATGCAGATACACTGAAGTTGGATAAGACCATAATATACTTGGACTATCTCTAATGTCAAGCGACGAAATTTGACTATTCCTAAAGACTCATGAGAAATTAGATATGCACTTGAAATTTGATGATGTTAGACGGTTGCAGGCAATCGACGGGAAGCCTTGGACCTAGGTTTAGCGCTAGTTGGCACTCACCAATCAGCAAGGCGTATCTGCAACCTTGAAGGAACTCATGTCCCTTCTGAGATTCGAACCCGTGTCATCCAGTGCTGCAGTCAAAGACGTTACCACCGAGCTATTCGGGCTAGCGATTGACCTCCTGTAGTGGATATTTTGATTGGACACCGTGATGGCGAGCTACCTAGAATGGTGGCCACATTACAAACGTGATTGATAGAATTCAGTCTGCACCAAAGAGAGCACTAGACACATCACACTAGTTACTAGTGTCAAATCAAAATATGCACTTGAAATTTTACTTTACAATCACTTAGACTACAATGGAGCCAAGTATAATATAGGTCGTTCTATAGGCATCCTTTAGGAGATTTATCGAAGTCTCATTTGAAGGCCAATATTCACTTACAGTATTTCCTTAGAGAATGAAGTGTATGTCTGTATTTGTGCTTTGTTTAAGTGTTTTTATCCACAAATTGTATCCCTTATTCCATTGTAATACAGAATCACCCACGATATCTATGAAGAAATCAAGGTTGTGTATGCTAAAGAGGCTCAATCAACCCATATATCTCTCATGGGCTCAGTTTTATTTTGTCTTCAGTCTTTTCGTTCACTTCATCTATAGTTTCTTGTTCAGCTAAAAAGCAGCATTTTTAATCTGTTACTATGTCTCTCTTCACCACAGCTTATTTGTGAAAATTATCTTACATATTGCGCAATCTGGTTTCCAAACCTACAGAAAATTCTTCGCTTTTATGCTCGAGTATTCTTCATCTTTTATTGAACCTGTGATTTTTCATATCATGTTAAAAATTAATACCTCCATTCCCTTTCACCTTTGTCACAATGTCTAATTCAGTAATAATTGTAACTGTCTTGTAGAACGAAAATGTACAGAAAATTGCGATTATGCAGCTATTGACAATGAAATCATCGGAAAGGTGTCGTCTCCGAGCTTCACGTTTTCTTCAACAAACCTTCTTTCATCCATGATATTGTGGATCGCAGACACTTAGGACGACGTATTTCTCAGTGAAGTTATACCTTGATAGATGATTGCAGCCAGTCGGCAGGAAGCTCTGGATCAAGATTTCGTGTTTGTAGGTACTCGTCAGCAAGGTGTACCTGCAACCTTGAAGGGATTCACGTCCCCTCTAGATTTCGAACTAGTTTCACTCAGTGCTAAAACCAGACATATTACCACCGAGATATTCGAACTCACAGATGACCTCTTGTAGTCCTGTAATGGATATATTGACTGGTTACCTTCTAGGGAACTCTTGTCTCCTCAGGGTTGCAGACAGAGCTTGTGACCAGTGCCAACAAGCACGAAACGTAGGTCCACGGCTTCCTGTCAATCACCCTCCGGCCCCAGTTTAGAGTACATCGCGATGGTAAGTCACCTAGCTTGGTGATGACTACATTGCAAAACTGACTGATAGAATTCAGAATGCACCAACACCGAGGACTAGAGGCATAAATAATGGTCACTCCCAAGTAACAATAGGACAACTGGTTGTCTGAAATGTAATCAAACTATCTTAAACCAACAGTTGATAACTCGATAGATTCGTAAATCATTTTCAATTAGCTATTATTGCCTTCCCCACTCCTTAATTCATCCATACACAGACAATAATGCAAAGGCAGAGTATCAGTAGCTGGTATATCAGCTGAATCAGTAGCTACCTGATGGAATGACTCCAGAGGTATTTAAGTATGGTGGAGACAGTTTACTGTCTGCATTAACTGAGGTTCTAGGCAGCGTCTGGGAATCAGAGGAAGTCCCATCGGGTTGATGTAAGTCACTGATCATCCCGATATACAAGAAGGGGCACAAGTCTTCCTGTGTTAATCACAGGGGGATTAGCTTGACTAATATAGAATCTAAAGTCCTAGGCTCAATAATACTGCGTAGACTAAGTGGTGCTCGAGAGGCACAAACACGAGAAAACCAGGCAGGCTTTAGGCCGGAAAGAGGGTGTATTGATCATATCTTCACCCTCCAACAGATTCTAGAACATAGGCATTACTACCGGCGTCCAACAATCATTATATTTCTTGACCTAAAGGCGGCATTCGATTCTGTCGACCGAGAGGTTCTCTGGCGATGCTTGGCTGTAAAGGGAATGCCGAGACAATACATTGCACTGATTAAGGCACTCTACTCGTACTCATGCAGCCAGGTGAGGGCTTATGGCGAGTTTTCATCTGAAGTGGTGACGACTAGTGGCGTCCATCAAGGATGCCCATTATCCCCATTTCTGTTCAACTTCATTATAGATGTACTCATGGACTTGACCCTAACTCACTTCAGCGACTCAGGGATTCACTTGCTACCAGGAAATAATCTCGTTGACTTAGAATATGCGGACGATATAGTCCTTCTAGGCGAGGACGCTGAACACCTTGAGCAACAATCTTCGTATGTTTAGCATGCGATGCGCCCCTGTAAAATGTAAGATGATGCTGCAGGATTGGACTTCACCGACCCCTAGATTAGAAATAGGAAGTGAAGTGGTAGAGCACGTTGACCGCCTCACTTACTTGGGAAGTACCATCAGCCAGTGCCAACGGGTTGATCTCCGACGAAATATCAGCACGAATACAGAAAGCTAGTTTCGCATATGCCAGTTTACGCCGCCTCTGGCGTAGACGTGATATCCGACTATCGACCAAAGGGCCTGTGTACTGTTCATCAGTCCGCTCCGTCCTCCTTTATGGCTGTGAGACCTGGCCATTGAGAGTAGAAGACATGAAAAGATTAGCTGTCTTTGATCATAGGTGCCTGTGTTCTATCTCCCGTGTGAAGTGGCATAATAAGGTGAGCAATATTGAGGTTAGGCGTCGATCGAGTGCTAGGTAAGGAGGGGAAATCAATCGAAGAGACTGAAATTACATCGATTGAGATGGTTAGGACATGTGTTACGTATGCCTAGTCATCGCCTTCCTCGACAATGGGCAATGTTAGCTGATATAGGGTCAGGCTGGAAAAGAGCTAGCGGCGGTCAAACCAAAACATGGCACCAGTCAATGAAATCTACAACAGCTAGTTTAAGCCAGCTACGTAGGAAGGTGTAGACTTCCTGGTTGGGGTCCTCGGGACGGTAGAAACCAATGGTTGGAAACAACTGGTGACACGGCTCAAAATCGTTCTCAATGGCGCAGATGCATCCAGTCCTTGTGACTTATGATTTCCAGTTAAACTGTTTTGTTCTTCGCTATTACTATTCCTTTGTCTCACACCTCTGTTTACTGTCTCTAATATGCATTTCTCCTACTTTATTCTCTTGCTTTGTGTGGTACATGGAGTGTGGCGACTTGAACTGGCGCACATATGTGCAAAGTTCTATGTCGAAAACAGACAGTATCAGTAGCTCGACTAAGGGTAACAAACAAGTGACTACTTTCCAAAAGAAGTCGTATGATGATTACTTGACTAAAAAGTTACAGAGATAAATAAAAACATAATACACATACCTTAAAAAAAAGGAAAACATTTTGTTAAATATCTCGAAATCAAGAAATATACCACCTGCAACATGATATGTGTTGTTTGTTCGCTGAGAAAAGAAGATTTGGTAATAAGAAAAACAATAAAACATCGGAGATGATGAGCTCATTCGATGGTACATAAGCATTTAGATGATAGGGTGAAACTGCGACAACTATCCAGCACAATAGCAATAAAATTAATGGTAATAATAATAATAAAGTAGAATAAAATACATTGAAAGTAAAAGTTAATCAGTACGAATTGCATAAATTGTTCATCAAATGATCTACAAGTTGGATCTATTAGAAATAAAAGATTATGCATGCATGATATTTCTGTCTGATGCATGATTCAGGTTCACGAAGAGAGAGAGGGACAGAGAGAAAGAGAAAGAAGTTAACACAAAATCAATATTTGGTAGATTTTTAGAAAATGTATTTTATGTTTAGAGATTGGCGTGAAAGACCTTAAACATCTAAAAGAGAGAGAAAGAAAGAAACAAAGCCGTATCATATTATGCAAAGTAATGCAATACGAATAATCACGAACACACATATAATTCTAGACAATTTCTTAGTAAAAGTTTGATGAATTTGTCAGCCGAAAATACTCTGCATACTTGAACGTATATCTACCATAATTAAAACAAAGATACGAACCTAAGCTGATCAAGTTTATAGAGTTTATGAATGAAAGTAAACAGTCTTTATTTATAAATTTTAGCATCTCATTAAGAATTTATATTAGGAATGAATTACACATCTACTGTACACCCTAAAAGTTCACAAAGGTGAAATACATATCAGGTGTTTTTTATAAAAATAGATTTATAATTTTTTTTTAAATCTCCAGTAGATGAAATAGTGTTTACTGAAAAGACTTCTATAGTCTCTAAAACACTACGACATTCTTTCACTAAATTAAAGGTCTCAATCGATAGCTGCTACCTTGACGTGGTGGTGAGGCTTGCACATATCACAAAAATGACTCAACCAGTTACACTGGATGGAACGAATGTCCCTGAAAATCCTACCATGCCGGTAACGTTGTATGGATAAGTGTTAGGCTAAAAGTAGTTACCATCATAGTGTAAGTGCATTACACTATGTTGACAGTCTTTGGGCGAAGTCGTACTGCTGAAGAATAGGAGGATGTAACAGCAGTAAGGTGTTTCCTCAGATGATCAGCAAGCGAGTTATTCTACCTCTTCACTCCAGAGAAGGGAGTTGGAAAACACCAACCCAGAAAACTGCAAACTCCGGTATATCCAGGACAGGCTGTAGCCAGTGGTAACATCTTTATACGGAGGCAACTCGAAAATTCGCTTCAAAACAAGCCGTATATGACCGGGATCAGGAGGTTGTCTCTTGGGCTCTGCGGTTGCGTAACATCAATGCTCCTTCCAGGCAACCATTATCATTATAATTATTATTGTTCCCTCGGGTTCCTAGTGGAACATACGGCTTCAACTGCACGTCTCCACTTGCTTCTGTCTTCTGCTGTACTTTTCACCTGCATCCATGTTAGTCCATACTGTTTCAACTCCTCTTCACACGATCTCCTCCATGTCACCCTTGGATGTCCCACTCGCCTCTTCCCTTTCGGGTTCCACTCGAGGGTCTGACGCGCGATGTCACCCAGCAACCTCTTCAGCGAGTGTCCAATCCATCTCCATTTTCGCTTGCAGATTTGTTGGGCGATTGGTTCTTATTTTGTTTGTTCCCATAGTTTCTTGTTGGTGATTCTTTCCGGCCATCTGATCTTGAGTATAGAGCGAAGACAGCTGTTGATAAAGGTCTGCAACCTGTTGGAAATATTCTTGGTGATCCGCCAAGTTTCTGATCTGTATAGAAGAACTGACTTGACTTTTGTATTGAAAATCCGAATTTTGTTGTTGATGCTGAGTGACGAAGATTTCCAGATTGGTTTCAGGTTAATGAATGTATTTCTCGCCTTTCCGATTCTCGATTTGAAAGCTTCGTCCGTTCCTCCCGTAGTTGAGACAATGCTCCCTAGATAAGTGAAAGAAGTAACCTCTTTCAAATCCCTCCCGTTGATGGTGATTGGCACTGGATGTTGCTGTTGTTGTTGTTGGTTAGTTATTTTCATAACCTCCGTCTTGTCTATGTTCACCTGGAATCCTGTCTTTGCTACTTCTTCGATCAGTTTGTCGGTTTTCGCTTGTAAGTCTTCGATTTTGTGTGACTTCAAACATAAATCATCCGCGAAATCCAGGTCTTCCAGGTTCTTCACGTCGGTCCAGGATATCCCTGTCTTCTCGTTTCCCACTGTCAGACGCATAATCCAGTCCACCACAATTAGGAATATCATTAGTGATAATAAGCACCCTTGTCTGACTCCTGTGATTACTCCAAACGCCTCGCTGAGTTTTCCGTTGTGGATCACTAGACATGTGTCGTTATCGTACAGCTGTTGAATAAGGTTGATGAATATTTGGGTTACGCCGTAGTACTTGAGTAGTTTCCAAATTACTTCGCGGTCAACGCTGTCGAAGGCCTTCTCAAAGTCGATAAAGATGAGGTAGAGGTTTGATTGTCCAGGCAACCATGGAGAAATTAAAAATGAAGGTTACTTAAGCAACTACCTTCTTCAAACTAGGTGAATCTGTGTAGTTTAAATAACTAGGAGTTCTAAAGTGAGAGAAGGTCTAATACGCAGTTGGAAGGCAGAACGTTTAAGCCTCCAACGGATTCCATTTCAAAATAATTCATTTATCTAACATTGGAGCTTTAAACAAACAATGATGTAAACAGACATTCAGCATGCACACAGATTGAGAAACATTCTATAAAATTTCTGTCATTGACAACTCAAGAGATAGCAGAGTTACACAAGCACTCCCAGCTGGTGCTGTCTATAATACCACCACCAGTTATCCGTTAATAATTGTTTTAATCGAATCCAAACAATCCAAAAACAGTCTCTGATCTATTTTTTATTTACACCTTTGACTGGTTATTGAATGGATATACTTTGTGATGTATAAATGCAAAGCCTGGGGAGGAAAAGATGTAACAGTTGGCACATATCTTTCTCGTTATAAGTATCTAAAGGGGATTTTTAAATACTCGGAAGCATTCAAAAGAAGATACTATCATGATTATAATTAAACTTCTGACTGAATTTATTATCAATGTTTGTATTGATATGCCCTCATTGCTTCTGTAATGTGAGCAGCCTTTTCAGCCTCAAACATGATCCGGGTATTTTGTTTCCCCATGCTTACGTTTACTTTCGTCCAAAGAAGATATATTGGGCTATTGGATTTCCAGAGGCTTTCACACATCAGCATCTTCCGACCCCGAATTGAGGAATTTTCCGAATTCCAAAGATGAATAAGCTTATTTTTGTATGCTTTCACGTTACTGTAGCGATTAGAGTCATTTTTACGGGACGAGGTTGCTGTCCTCACAATCAACCATCAGCTTTCCAGGACTAGGATCGGCAAGCATACTACTAGGCGAAGATATACAGGGGAAATCCAACAAATTGGTGGAAGAGGCGGCGAAAACAGGACTCTAGGTTAACATGTAAAATGTAAGATGCTGCTACAGGACTGGACTACGTCAACTCCTAGCTTAGTGATAGGGAGTGAAGTGGTAGAACATGTTGACCACTTCACCTATTTGAGAAGTTGTATCAGCATCAACGGACTGATTGGCGACGAAATCTCAGCACGGATCCAAAAAACTCGAGCTGCTTTCGCTAACTTACACCATACCTGGAGTAGGCGTGACATCCGGCTATCAACCAAGGGACGTGTGTACTGCTCAGCAGTTCGCTCCGTCCTTCTCTATGACTCTGAAACATGGCCAATACGAGTTGAAGATATGAAAAGATTGACTGTTCTTGATCATAGATGTCTACGATCTCTTTCTCACGTTAAGTGGTATAATAAGGTAAGTAATGTTAACGTTAGGCGTAGAGTGTTGGGCAAAGAGGGAAAATCAGTCGACGAGGCTATAAAGTTACATAGATTGAGATGGCTAGGTCACGTCCTGCGCATGTCTAACCATCGCCTCCCCCAACGGCCATTACTAGCTGATATAGGTGCAGGTTGGAAAAGGGCTAGCGGCAATCAAACCAAAACATGGCATCAATCCATGAAATCCTTGACAGTTAAACTGAGTCAGGTAGGGAGATGCAGACTTCCGGGTTAGGGCCCACCCTCGGGACTCTAAGAATCAATGGCTGGAAACAATAAGTGACATGGCTCAAAATCGTTGTCAATGGCTTACGCAGATGTATTCAGTCTCTTTAGTCTTTCATATTCCTTTCTACCATTACTCATTCTGTTTCACTCTTATACTTGTCAAAACTCTATTGATTTTCTTCACTCATCTTCTTGTCTACCTTTGTGTGCTATTTAGAACGTGGCAACTCGAACTGCTGCACTTCGCTGCCAAGTTCTATGCTGAATCCAGTCAGTCAGGTTAACATAGAGAAGACAGACGTGATGAAGACACCCAACCAACAACAGTAAACTCCAGTTGCTTTCAATGATAGAAATCTAAAGGAAGTCATTTCTTCCACTTGCCTGACCCAGTTTCAACTACAGGCGGCACGGATGAGGATGTCAAAGCCAGCTACGATCGAAAGGCAAGAGTATTCGGAATGGGTATCTACACCACTGAGAACAAGGTCCGAACTTTTAGCTCCATTGTGAAGTCAGTGGTTCAATATGGTCTAGACACCTGGTGCGCGTCACCAAAGGCATTTCCGACAGGTTACGAACTTCCACCAACACCGGCTTTTCCTCTACATTGAAAATAAGACAGCCAGACAGAAAATACAAGCCAGAAGGAACTCCGACAGAAAACCAGTCACTAAACTATTGCTTAACAAACATGTAACAGGAAGTGGATATGGATTGGACATATGGTGAAGAGACATCCCACCTAGGTTACTGAGAGGAACCGAAATGGGAAGTAACGGGTAGGGTGTGGGTTCAACGGTCACATATAGGAGATAATATTAAGAGGAAATGAAAATTTGTGGGCATTCGTGAACCCAATTGTAAGTGGTAGCGGAGAACCGAGTTCGACGGAGATGTTTCGGTGAAGTCCTACACTGCACTCGTACCACAAATATTTCACTATATTATTAAGTATCGAAAAGTACTACTTCAGCATATCCAGTTATCAACTTACTTTTTTTCAAAACCATAAATTTAATTGATAACATGTCGTTCAAGAATTCCGCGACCAGAAAGTTGTAGAAACAGATCTTTTAGGATGCCATTGATTCCACTTTTCCTCTGGTGATACATAATTAAATTCTGATTCGACTGGATAGTCAATTTTCTGTTTATTGTCAGTAAACGTTGTCATATCCTGTGAATTTTGTCGTATTACTTTGCACACTACAAAAAGGAAATCGAACAGACTTCATGAACACACAATAGACAAATCAACTTACTGAATGAACAAAAAAGACTACATCAATAAAGTCAGCTCATTTTATGCTCATAAAGTGTAACGACGAAATAGCTTCAGTATTCATGATAATATGCATTAGAATAAACTATACTCAGTTATATGCCGCACCTGTTGTGTAACAGCTAATCATAATACCAGATTTCATGCACCATGAGGTAAAGTGACGCTGAAACAATGAACTACTCATCAAAAATCGGATGTCTAGATTCAAAAAAATGGTACATTTTAAGTTCAAATTGTCACTCTGTAAATTCATAATAATGCATTCTATATATATATATACATATATATATATATAATCAGTTTTTCCCATTTTTTATATCACCATTTAGCGTACCCTCCTTTTTCTATGAAACGGTACCCACGATATCAAAACATACTACAAATATTCTGGGATAAGAACAACTTACTAAATACTATGCCTGAGGACAGAACCACTACTTACCGAAGTAAATGTTTTGGCCGAATAGCAGGAAGGTGTGCTTTACATATATTCTAACTTATATGCTCTCAAAGTGAAGACATTTTTACAAAAACATTTTCAATAAGTTTGATAGTAGATGGTGAGTAGCAGTGGAATCCAGGATGCGTATTTCATCCTGTTCGGGACTCGTCAACTGGATTTACCTGTATTCCCTAGTGAGTGATGGTTTTCCCACCGAAACTCAAACCCAGTGTCCGTAGTTTCAAACAACAACAAAGAGTTATCCACTGGACTACTTGGGCCATGAGAGCCTCGGTGGGAACACCATCACTCACTGAAGAATGCAGGTGCGCCCAGTTGACGAGTCCCGAATAGGACGAAATGTGCATCCCGGATTCCACTGCTTGTCATCATCCACCAATTGACTTCAAGTTACATGACCAGACATCGTTGAAGCATCTGCACAAGGAGCCGACATGTCAACCTGAGACCGAGCACTTCACTTCAATCAATCGATGGGAAAATCTAAATTGAGTTAAATAAGTTTGATAGTAATAAAAAGTTTTGTCGGTGTTTTCCGAAAGATATGTACAAGTAGTCAGTAAATCGAACTGTAAGCTCATTACATATGTTAACAACACAAGACTGACACAAATAAATATGGCAAGTCATTTACAACACATAAGATAATCATACTAGTTCTGGTAGTGGTGACTAGCAGTAGAATCCAAGATACGCACTTCATGCTTTTTGATACTCATCAGATGGATGCATTACTAGTAAGTGACTGTTAATCGCCCAGTGGATAACGCTTCGGCGTTTGAAACGATGGGTGTACGGTTCAAGTCTCAAAAATAACTCCATCATTCACTAGAGACGCACAAACGTCAAGCTGATGAATCTCCGATGGGATGAAATACCCATCCCGGATACCATTGCTAGTCACCATCAAGCAAATTATTATCCCATGTCAACCTGAGACCGAGTATTTCAGTCCAACATAATCAATAAACGAGACATGCACAAATTAACTGAAACAAAAATAACTGCCAAAAAAGAAAATTACCCTTACCTTCTTGGACAGCGACCGGTTTCGGACAGTCAGTATTATCGAATTTTTTTAAACGCTGAAAAGCATTCGACAATTCAGTAATTATATCCATTTTAGGAGTTATTACGCTATTCGGATAACCAAGAGACACTGACGTCGGATGTGCTGATGATGGTGGTGGCTGGGGTGTTGATACTTGTTTTCCGCAATTCATTGAGGTTTTAGCATTTGCAGACACGTGATTTTTTGTAAATTGATGTCCATAAGTCATATCAGAAGGAGATGAAGGTGCATGTGGTGAGGTTAAGGAAGAAGATGAACTGCACAATTTATGAAGAGAGATACTTTTCTTAAATTCTGGAGACAGCAGTGAAAATTAAACACAAATAAAAATGTATTAGACAGGTGGTTATGTTATCTCAATAGACAATGATTTCGTTTTAGCAGTAAATTTGAGAATATTAAAATTTTTAAATAGTACGGAAATGTTTTTTGTTAAGTGACAACTAAAACATACAAAAAGATTTGTAAATTTATCGAAACTGATAATGATGAAAGAAGAATCCCTCATTGACTTAAACATTAATGGACTACTGATTCTTAATTGGTCCCATCAAGTGAATTTCTGCAGCATTGTAAACAATGGATATGGGCTTTTATCATCTATGCGGAACTTGTGTGAACGTACTGATATGCTATAATATATTAGCACAGTCCTCGACTACAATTAGATTAACTCTTGATATTCGTGAAAACATAACACATTTGAGAACTTTCTTTACTGATGAAGGCATATTATTATTATTGTTTCCTTTAATTCCTAGACGAACATAGGGCTTCAGCCGTGCGTCTCCATTGCGTTCGGTTCTCTGCTAGAGTCTTCACCTATCTCCAAGTCTGCCCACACGTTTTCATCTCCTCTTCACATGACCTCCTCTAAGTCACTCTTGCACTGACGACCAACTCGCCGCTTCCCTTTCGGGTTCCAATCGAGCAATGGCTTGTCTAGTGATGTCACTTGATGGTTTCCTAAGAGTATGGCCAATCCATCTCCATTTCTTCCTGCATATTTGTTTCACAATCGGTTCCTGGTTGGTTCGCTCCCAGAGATCCCACCCTGTTGCTGATCTTTTCTGGTCACCTGATCTTGAGTGGCATTGAGCGAAGACAACTGTTAATGAAGGTCTGTAGTTTGTTGGAAATGCTCTTTATGACGCGTTGGCCAAGTCTCTGATCCGTATAGTAGCACTGATTTCACATTGGAGTTGAAAATCTGGATCTTATTTCTGATGCTGAGTGTTGTTGACCTCCACACAGACTTGAGAGTAGTGAAAGCTTGTCTTGCTTTTCTGATTCTTGCTTTAATATCCTGGTCAGTTCCGTCCACCTGTAGTTGAAACGATGCTTCCCAGGTAGGTAAAAGAGGTTGTTTCTTTCAGGTTCCTTCCATTTATGCTGATTGTTGTGGTTGTTGTTGCTGTTTCTGTTGGCCAGGAATCTTCACCACCTCTGTTCTCTATATGTTCACCTGAAGTCTTATCTTTGATGCTTCTTCTGCCAACTTGTTGCTTTTCGCTTGAATATCCTCCAGTTTGTGGGAAATCAGACATATATCATCGACGAAGTTCAGATCCTCCAAGTTTTTTTGTGAGTTCATTTTATGCCTGTTTCCTCATTGCCCGCTGTTTGTCGCATTATCCAGTCTACTGCAATCAGGAAAATCACTGGCGATAGTAGGCAGCCTTATCTTACTCCTGTCCTCACTTCGAAGGATTCCGTAAGTTTCCCGTTGTGGATTACTTGGCATGCAGCATTGTCGTACAGCCTTCAGGACTTCTGATTTCGTCGGGGGGTTGATGTTCACTGGTAGCTCTGTCTCCGTTGTTGGTATTGTTTGGCGCGTTGTAGGTGGTGTGTTCAGCCCAGTGTTTCCTTTGCTCCACTTTTTTGGTGAGTGACTTTCCATTGCCATCCTTCACTGGCCTAATTTGTGTCAAAATTTTGCCCGATAGGTACTTAGTTGTTTGGTAGAGTGTTGCCAGGTCTCCTTTACCTGCAGCTTGTTGTGCTTCACTCGCCATGGTTTCATAATACTTTCTTTTGTCTTCTCTGGCACTCTTCTTTACTCTTTTGTTCAGTGTCTTGTAGTTTGCATTGAAATCCTGTCTTTGTTGCTCGTCGGTGCACTGGATAATCTTTTGTTTCACCATCCCTCTCTCTTCTATCAGTCTCCAAGTGTCCGTAGTGAGCCACTGTTTGTCCGTTTACCGTAATAGTTCACATAACATTCTATAGTGTGCATATACAGGAGAAAATAAAACTTCCACCCTATTAACAAACACGCTAAAGATAGGTCGAAACCAATGAATGCATACTGACTAATGATGTTTCCAAAAGAACTTACTGATGTAAACTGATTGATGTATGGTGCATATTAGGGGGAACATTTATTAACTTAAGTATGCCATGCTATTGATCGGCTGAATGACATAACTCTATGACAGACAACTAACTAACTGTCAGTCCCCCTTAGCACTTATTCAGAATTCGATAAATTGATTTTTGTTCGCATACTCTTAGGTCTAACAACCATGAATGAATCTTTCAATAAGCACACTTGTTACTAGAAAACAGTTCTGAATACTTTAGAATTTCTTATGACTGATACCTTAAAAATGAAATGCTACTTTATTTAAGTGTCTTTTGGTATAGCCTCTGATGACGAAGTGCTGGAGCCCAAGGATTAAGGGATTTGAGAAAGAGAAGTGGTATCTATATATAATGAGTACAACAAAATGAGGACAAAGTACGATCGATGGATGGAAATAATACTGCTTAGTTTATCAGTGGTAATACATCTTTAAGGCAACAATAAGTTGTTAACCAGCAGTTTCTGGTGAGTCGCAATTATCACCTAGAATATATTTATTAAGCAGTACAGATGACTGCATATATGACCGCACTAACCATGATATAAGATACCCCAAAACTAAGTTGGCTTTATTTGAATCTTGAGATGAATTCATGACATCCAGTTCATTCAGAATAGTACAGGTTGACCAAGCTAGCAAGCACCTCAGTCAGCAGTCAGTGAAAGAAAGAATAAACGCAAATGCTACAAAACAACTCAATATTTCTTAAACTTGAACGCAGGGATAATGTGCAAACATGCATACTTATAAGCGGAGATGAACAGTAGAACAAGGCTAGCATTGATAATCTACTAGGAGATTGATAAAGCAAATTAGTATTATTGATAAGTTATACAGGTTATCAGTGGAATTAGTTAACTATACCATATATGCACATAAATATGCAACAGAGGAGTAATTAAGTTATATAAATATATGATGAATACAGATAAGCGTATTAGCAACACTTATGACATATGACCTAGAACAAGAGATTAAGTATACATGCAGTAATTATAGATAAAAATCAATACCTGTTAGAGATGACAATCTCTGGTTATCATCAGCTACAAATACTTTTGCTATTAGTTATAGGACTACAGCTTATCTTTGGCTTAAATAAATAATCCTTGTAATACAGTATTTTGCTTTTTGAGAAAGAAATCTAATCGGGGAGTGTGTATCACTTCACTTGAACTTATTTATAAGTGTATAAATAAAATTAGAAATATGCCAATATTACATGTGGGTAGCAATCAGATGTGAGATGTAGGCATAAAGTTGTATTACATAATTGAAATATTTTTTTCTGATGTGGTTGTGTTCTCTGAGCTGGATAGTTGATTTGCGAAGCTTTCATCACCCTACTACGTGACATCTTCAGCGCATACTTCAATGTGTTGAAGTGAGCTTTTAGATTTCTCCACGAGCTTATTAATCATCTCTCCCGGTGATCTTGGACGTGATTGGGCATCAATTCAATTGGGACAATGTTCAAATATTAGACAGAGGAAACAACAAGAATGCTAGGGAAAATTTTTAGAAGCTTGGCATTCCTGTGAATCATCAATCAATAAACACTTCGAGATAGACAAAATTTATCAACCGATAAGAAAGAAACCTCACACACAAGGGGTCAAAGTTCAAGTCAAAGAAACAATCAGTTCCAATACAAGTAGCCTAGAAGATGTGAAAACGCACTAAAACAACTAATCACGTCCAAGGTCACCGGGAGAGATGATTAATAAGCTCGTGGAGAAATCTAAAAGCTCACTTCAACACATTGAAGTATGCGCTGAAGATGTCACCTAGTAGGGTGATGAGAGCTTCGCAAATCAACTATCCAGCTCAGAGAACACAACCACATCAAAATCATCCACCTGAGCTACAAATCTTCTCCATCATATATATATATATATATATAATGACTTGCCGAATCCCTTCGCAAATTTCAAATTATTCAGATGACCAAATGTAATGTGTTTAATGCCATAGGATAGTGGTCAAGAAAGCAAGTATATAAATGCATGACACTATATACTACTGATTGGTTTAGATGAGTAGTTAGTTGTATACCTGACACTCACTCACATCAATCAGTAGTGCTTGCCAACCAGGTTGAAGTGATCTAAACACGCGGATGGTCGTTTCCACTCGCGTTTAGGGCCAAGCCCACCAGAGGTTCACCTGGTTTAATTCAGCTCGGAGAGCCGCCTAGTTACTTGGGCGAACTGATAATAGCATAAATTAATTCAAAAAATAAACACAACCGAAAATATCATATTATACCTGGTTTGGCACAAGCTTTCTCTTGAATACATTTTGGTGATTTTGACAAATCCATTTCAGATTTATGACAGTTTTTAGTAAGCGAATTACTTGCATTGTCATTGGCTGATTTAAAGAAATCCGGAGGTAACGGTGGCGGTGTTGGAGGGCGATAACTACCAGGTGCATTAGACTGTTTTGAAGAAGAAGAAAAACAAAGCAACCGAAAAAATAACTGAGATCATATGACTACAGACTGATCACTCACGGTTATTCAGACACAAATAATTAACTCTAAAGTAAAACTTTACAACTCATTATTATTCATAGTTTAAACCCTATAGCGTTGTCTGAGACGACAGTGAAAGTTACAGCAGATACCAGTCTACCTTAAAAGAATCATTACATTATTATTATTATTTTTTCTTTCTCTGGCATTTTACAACGCAACACTTGAGAAATAACATTATTCTTACTTTAAAGAACACGTAATACTAATTGAAAAAGAAAAGTTCAATAGACAAGTCGGTGTACTAGTGTAGTTTACATATAAATTTATACACCATTGTTGCATTGAGAATACATTCCGTTGAAGTTTATCACAGTAAATACTAAGTTGAACTACCTTATTTTTATAAATTAGAGTATTTTAATTAAGATAATTAGCTAATATTAACAAACAGGGTCAATAACACGGGATAATCAGACCATACTTATTAGTGCATAAAAACTTCGTTATCAAAAAACGAAAACAAAAAAAAAATATACATTTGAAAAATACTACTAGTACAAAAAATGAAGATGTGATAGATCTTTGAAAAAGAAACTACTTTTCTTCTTGCCTGTTGTACACTAGTTAATAAAAAAGACTGTATCTATAAATAATGTTGGTTGTTTCACACCAGCTAAATTTAATCTTAACACAGATTTCACTATCTGCTGCTGATATCTCGTGGAGGACTGCTAAAAATAACACACAAGAACTCCTTGATTGTTACTTTATATTTATAGTTTGGAATTTTGTGAAAGCATGCACTAATTACCTGAAAGTTAGTTAACACAACAGATAAGTTACGAGGTCAATCAATTTAGTGGACTCAAATCCAATATCCATGATTCTCAAATTCATTTAATTTGTCATGCAGTGTCATCATGAAAAAAAATATCATCGTCAGGTAACTTTCATCACAAGTGTCTTGGCTGACTGACCCGTTACGTCTTCTTTTATTAGAATGTCAGCAAATCCATCACGAAGTCAGTGGTTTCTAAACATAGAAACTAGACAGTAGTGATCATGAAAGTGTAAGACAACTTCAGACATAATTAATATAAACTAAACAAGATGTTTAAGTGCAATCATTCACTTATGTTACAAAAATAGTGAGTCTCAATTTTGATCACGAACTGAAATCAGTTAGGGAACCATTGGAAGACCACTGAGTACTGGACAGTTGTTTCGTCCTAGCTTAAGACTCATTACCAGTACGCACTCGCTTGAGTTCGAACCCAGTGCCTTGAAAATTAACCTGATGTCCGTTAGTGACTGACTAAGGGAAGAAGTTGCCTGGAGTCCTAGTGAGAAGTCGTAACCAGTGGGGTTCAGCATGTTGCGTGCCAGGATATTGGCCAGTGGTTGCGCTAAAATCACAAATTGGTAGAAGCTGGGATTCATGCGCTACTGGATAGGGTTTCAGTGGGTGAACGGTTTACAAACTTGCCCTGTAATCGGAAATTCTTGGGTTCAGACCCTGGTGGGTATGTACTGCTGAGGCGTCTTAAACTAGGACGAAACAGCTATCCAGTACTCATTGGTTTCCCAGTGGTTCGCTAACTGATGTCAACTCGTGATAAAACTTGGAACAAATCAGATCCCTACAAACTAACTCTTGGTATTAGTGAGTCTATCCATGGACTGGTATTATAATGATTTAGCCTATGAAGCTGTTTGCTTCGCTTCACACACAGAGTACCGTGACTTAATTCTGAATTTCTCAGAACAACGAACCGATATTGATCTTTAAGAATGTTACATACTTATCATCCCTACCGTTATATTACTCACATATGTACTAAGAAAAGGAACCAAGTATGATGCAATGACTATTTTTCGATCATATTGTGAATCTATAATCACTGAAATGTCGAAGCCATGCTTAACGCAAAGCTAAATGCTACCTATTTCAACACTTGATGTAACCTGCAATGAATCGGAAGTTATCTCATGAAATACAACTAAGGATATCATCAGATCAATACAATAAGCCACTTATATTTAATAAAAGTCATGACAAACACATAGTGTACTTGATGGCTGATTTGGCTTAAAAAGTAAGCACTAATAATTTTGAGAAATCACAGCTAACTCCGACCAGAGTGTATGTTAATCAGTGACATAAAAATGAGCTTCTTCAAATACTCAAGAAGTTAAACAATCTATGATCATATTCCAATAAAAACGGAAATGTACAAGAGAAGGCATAATTACACTTAGAATACTGATAATTTAATCGGTATTAGATTTCATAGAGAGTTAATGTACCTACTTTATTGTTAACGAATTTGAGCCATATCACCAACAGCCTCAAGTCACTGTTTTTTAGGGTCTCAAATACCCCAGTCAGATAATCTGCATCTCCATAAGTGACTCAACCCGACTGTCAAAAACTTCACGGATTGATGCCAGGTATTGGTTTGACCATCTCTGACTTTTTTTCAATCCAATCCTATGTCGGCTAACATTGGTCGTCGGGGGAAGAGATGACTCGGCATGCTGAACACACATATCCAAGCTACCTTAATCGATATAGCTTCAGAACTTCGTCAATTGACTTTACCTCTTTACCTAACACTATACTGCTATCCTCAATATTGCCTACCATATTATACCATTTAACACGGGAGACAGAACGCAAGCATATGTAGTCAAAGACAACTAGTCTTTACATATCTTTTGATTTTAATTGCTATCTGTCACGCCCATAAAGAAGGACAGAGCAGACCACTGCGCAGTACACACGTCCTTTGATGGATAGTTGGATATCATGTCTACGCCAAATATGAAGTAGGTTGGCGGATGACACCCAAGTCTTTTGTATCCGTGCTGAGATTTCGTCATCAATCAGTCTGTTGGGGTTGATGCAACTTACCAAATAAGTGAAGTTGTCAACATGTTTAACCACTTAAGTCTCCATCTTTTAAACTAGGCGTCAGTGCAGACTAGTTCCACAGGATCATCTTACATTTGACAGGACTTGATCACATGCCAAATACACAAAGATTTCTTCCCGGCATGTGCTTAGGACTGAATTTTGTTAGCGTCTTCACCAAGAAGGACTATATCATTTACACACTAAATCGACAAGACGGTTCCTAGAGTCACTACAGTTGATCGGGATCACATCTAATGGTGTATCTATGATGGAATCAGGTAAAAATGAAGACATCGGACATCCATAACAGCCCTCACTGGCTTTCACCACTGCAGATGACAACTTTCCATAAGCTCTTAAACGTCTGCGTGATTTCCAGTAAAGTGCAATGCAGTTTATAGGCACTCACTTTACGGTCAGACATTGTTCCTATACGTCTCTGGCCTTCAGGTGAAGAAATATGGCATGTGTTGGGTATCAGTAAGTATGCCAGAATCTGTCGAATGGTAAATATATGGATATACTGTTGTCCGGGCCTAAAGCCTGCTTGGTCTTCACGCGTTTGTTTCTCCTGAGCACCGCTTAGTCAGCGCAAGATTATGGAATCTGGAATTTTAAATGGTATATTAGTCAGGGTGATCCCCTGTAATTACCAGAGGCAGATTTGTATTTCCTTCTACAAACTGGGGTAATCAACTGATTTGAACCAGTCCAACGGGACTATCTCTGACTACAATACATTACATAACATCTTAGTTCACCACCACCGTCATCAAGTACCTCTGGAGTCATTCCATCAGGTATCGCCGCTTTTCCCTATTTTAGGTGACACACAGCTTTTGCAGGCTCAACTGCAGCTGGAGGAGCAATGTTTACATCCCGTTCAAGTAAGTGCTGGATGCTGGGAAACTTTAGCGTGGCTACAGGACAGCTAAGTTACTCTTCAGTGTTGCCTTCAGCGCACTAGTTTTCTATGCTGAAAGGTAATTAAAGTACCGTCATTCTCACTTACCTTTGGCTTTTAAAGCCCATTTACCTAATGAGTCTAGATAAGTGTCTGGTATTACCTACCGCCAATGTCTTTTGAACCTGTTTCTTTCTCGTTTCCCACCACTATCCACGGTTGTTGTGATGACTTTTAGTTGGGCTGTATTCAAGTAGCTTTCGCTCCTTATCATGTTCGGAGCCCTTCACATAAGAATAGAACTTGGGAACTGCAGGAGAGTATAATTCCAATGTAGAATAAATTTATTTGATAAAGTCACACAGTGTTATATGGCATTATTTATTGATGACATTTCGAGCACAATTTATTGCTCGTAATCACAATTATTTACCTTGATATAATTATCAGCAATAAATTGTACTCGAAATGTCATCAATAAATAATACTGCATAACACGGTGTGACTTTATCAGATAAATTTACTCTGTGATGGAATGTTCGGAGCCTACTGGAATCAGTCTTACTGAGTTTATAAATTCGGACAAAGCAACAGAAATCCCCTGGCATTTACTAACCTTTGGTTCCAGGTTCCAGTAGACTGGATGTAGTGCCATGCTTTCAATCTATGATAAGCATTCAGTTATTTCTTCCCTAAATTAAAAAAATTGTTTACAGGATTTTATCATGAGCTGACATCCCATTGGAAAACCTGGGAGTACTGGACAGCTGTTTCGTCTTAGTTTGGGAATCTTCATCAGTACGCACCCACCGGGATTCGAACCCAGGACCTTCTGGTTACAAGGCGAGCTCGTATACCATTAAGCCACTGGGACCCGATCCAATGGCCAGCCCATGAATTCTAACTTCTGCCAATTCACGATATAGTGTAACCACTAGCCAATGGCTTCGGCGAGTATTTGTCCACACACCCTACTGGTCACGACTTCCCACTGGAACCCCAGGTAACTACCTACCTGAATAGGGCCAGTCACCGGTGAGCATCTCATTGATATTCAAGTACTGGTTTGTAGGGATTTGGTTGATTGGTTACAGGTTCGAACCCCGGTGGTTGCGTACTGATAAAGAGTCCCAAACTAGGACGAAACAGCTGTCCAGTACTCCCAGGTTTTCCAATGGTTCTCTAACCAATGTCAGTTCATGATGAAATCCTGTAACCAATCAATCAAATCCCTACAAACCAATACTTGAATAAAAAAAATTGTGTTCTGATCAAGTTGAATTAGCAAAAGTTTTCTAGCTGCGTGTTTTCTATATTTATTTATTAGTAGACATATACTTCATTTATGACAAAAGTTTACCAAACACATCGAAGAAACAACTAACCTTTTTCGAATTAGACTTTACAGGAGTAGGAGTAGAGGATTTACATTTTTCAATGGACGATCGATTAAATGAAGTGTTAGCTGAACTTTTAGTAATTAATTCTTGTGATTGAGATTTACGTGTTGCAGTTCTACTCAGTTTGGCATCTAATCGATGAGAGAATAGCAACAATTGATATAAATTAATAAAATATAGTTATAAAACGTTTTATTGATGCGAAATCTATTCAAACATACATGAATGAAAGCAGTTCTTATTCACAAACAGAGCACCAATTTGTATAGTCATTGAGAGTATAGAGAAATAATGCTATAAGCTTCTGACTGTTTGTTCTCCCATCTTATATCATCTAGTCACGGGGTACTTGAGTACTTGTGTATAAACTAGAGTGATCAGGTTGAAAGAAATTTCTTTTAACCTAACTGCTATAGTCATTTTATAGTATTTTTCAGTATTTCAATGCAAATCATCAATCATATTTCAATGTATTTAATCGTTTAATGAAGCAATGATCATAAATGTTTAAACAGTAGGTATTCAATTAATAAAAGCCATAATAACATAAATGGTCTTGAAACAGAGCAAAGAGCGATTGATAAATTGATAATTGTGCTACAGTGAAAGCGTATAAATACTTTTGACAGCTTTTCTTTTTAACCAAGTAATTTGAACAAGAAGAGCAAAAGAGACAGAGACAATGAGGGAAAGATTCTAAATTTAACTTACTTTTTAGGGGCCATGTATAAAATTTGGTTTCTGAAAAGGTGATACTGCTGTGTAAATAAGTTTCGAAACAGATATTCAAAAGTAATGGGAAACTGCTTAACTGAAGAATATTCACTGCCGATTAATCAGAGTAAGATTCTAACACTAATTAGCTGCATAAGATGATTTTTAGTTTCCCCAATTGTGAATTTCTAAACAATGCATAGTGATTATTCTCGCTCTTCTATTCAGTTGTGCAGTCCAACAATGTTAGCCCCATTATGGATAAGAGTTATATCTTACCACAGTGCCCAAGTTTTATACTTATATCAATGTTAGCCCCCATGTAACACATATATATAGTGAGCATTGTTTCAACTACAGGAGGAACGGACGAGGATGTCAAATCGAGAATCGGGAAGGCGAGAAATACATTCATCAACCTGAAAGCAATCTGGAAATCTTCGTCACTCAGTATCAACAACAAAATTCGGATTTTTAATACAAACGTCAAGTCAGTCAGTTCTTCTATACGGATCAGAAACTTGGTGGGTCACAAAGAATATCTCCAACAGCCTGTTGCAGACCTTTATCAACAACTGTCTTCGCTCTATACTGAAGATCAGATGGCCGGAAAGAATCACCAACAAGAAACTATGGGAACAAACAAAACAAGAACCAATCGCCTAACAAATATGCAGGAGAAAGTGGAGATGGATTGGACACTCACTGAGGAGGCCGATGGGTGACATCGCGCGTCAGGCCAGTGCTCGAGTGGAAGCCGAAAGGGAAGCGGCGAGTGGGACGTCCAAGGGTGACATGGAGGAGATCGTGTGAAAGAAACAGTATGGACTAACATGGATGCAAGTGAAAAGTACAGCAGAAGACAGAAGCAAGTGGAGACGTGCAGTTGAAGCCCTATGTTCCACTAGGAACCCAAGGGAACAATAACATATATATATATATAACATTGTTCCTATTAGTCGTTTTTTCTAATAGATGAGTGTAGAAATTAATTTGTAAGGATGTATTCTGTAGTTCTCTGCCTATAGTTACTGAGTGGAATATTTCCTTCTAAATCTATTTTGATTTTCCTGTTGATTGACTGGGCCAAATGTTCGGCCTCTGTTGAAGTGTAAGCTCCTAGTACGGAGGCTTAAACGATTCCTCCGGACTAACATGAAGTGGGCGGTGACTAGCAGTGGAATCCAGGGCACGCATTTCGTCCTATTTGAGACACATCATCTGGATGTACCTGCAATCCTCCAATGAGTGATGGTTTCCTCACTGAGACAAGAATCTAGTATCCATCACTTTGGTGTTTAGAACGGAGGGTACTGGGTCTGAGTCTCAGTGAGGATACCATCACTCACTCACTGGAAAATGCAGGTACATCCAGATGATGAGTCTCAAATGCGTGTGTCCTGGATTTCATTGCCAGTCATAATTGACCAAATTACTTCATGAGTGAGATACTTTATTTATTAACATGATAGATTTAATGAAAGCATTGTATGGACTCACTATCTGAAGAAAAAAAAGTTAAAATCGGAATACATCAGCGAACACCAGCTTTAACAATTGAAAAACTAAGTAAAAGTCATTTGTGACATAAAGAATATATCTTGAGAGACTACCATGTCGAAACGTATTAATCCTTTTATTTAGAAGAGTGCACTATGTAATATTTACAGTTTTAATAACAGTAAGAAAACGCATTAAAGCATTAAAACTCACCTACAATTGAATTACGTTTGTTTTTATCAATTTTAGTAGCACTTTTTTTCCTTGGAAGAGTAGATGGCATTTTGACTTGATCAGGTTCAAATGAAAAAGGAGATACGTGTTCATCAATTAATAAGTGTTTTGTAGGTATACTCGGAGCTGGTCGTTTTTTATGTTTACGTTTAATGGTCTTGCTATTAAGTTGAATATTTGATTTTGCATATTCGTTAGAAGCATCAGAAGACATTGTAAATGACTGCTTCTATATGGCAAAATGATACAAATATCATAAGTTAGTTGACGATTAAGTATTGAGTCTAAACATTCAGAAAATAAGCCCATTTAGGCATAATACTTGCCTCTAACATATCATAATAATAACATCACGTATTTATTCCTTGTTTAAACATGTTAGTACATTTTTTAATTCAATTTAGATTGATTGGACCAAAGTGATAGGTCTCAGGTTGACATGTTGGCTCTGTGTGCAGACACTTCAACGATGTCTGGTCATGTTGTAACAACAGAAGGCAAGGGCATTATTATAGATTATTTTAAGCAAACAAACACAGTCTTCTGATTGGTGGTTTCTCTCTGAACGTTAATCTTTCATCTCTTTGTGGCCGTTTATTGAAGTTCAGATTATCTATCTGCAAATTGTATCCGCCTACGCATAGTCTGCTGTGGTTGGTTGTTGAATCAGTCTTTGTTCTTATTTTTCTCACGACCAATATTGGGGACGTAAACATTGACGTAAATTACTGTCTACCAATTTAGCTAGCAGCCAGCTCTCACCACAATGTAACTTGAAGTCAATTGGTGGATGGTGACAAGCAGTGGAATCCAGGATGCGCATTTCGTCCTATTCGGGACTCGTCATCTGGATGTGGTCTAGTGGGAAACGCTTTGGCGTTTGAGACTACGGACACTGGGTTCCAGCCTCGGTGGGAACACCATCAAACACTGGGAAATGCAAGTAAATCCAGAAGACGAGTCCCGAATAGGAAGAAATGCGCATCCTGGATTCCACTACTGGTGACCATCAACCAAATGACTTCATGTTAGTATCTTCTATTCAACAAATTGAACGAATAGAAAGTGTGCAACTGAAGCAAGAATTAATCTATACATTTAACCCTGCATTTATTTAAACTATGTATTCAAGATCTATATGTATAGCTAATAATACCATTGGGCGTTAGATGAAAAATTCTTTTGTTATTAATCATATTTGATTACAGATCAGTAACAAGAAAATAGCAACGAAGAAACACTGGAGAGGTGTTTAAAGCAGAATGCACATACACGACCCTATACACCATTAAATTGAAGAGCGTCAAGTGCATACATTAATACTTTATACTAAAACCTGCTGTGTAAATGTTGTCTAGAAGTATGACGAAAGCTTAGCAATTAAATCAACCATCTAAGAGAACACAACTGATTCACCATTAATGCTTAGCTAGCTGGTAGATAAAAATCCAATTAACCTGTGTTCGATAATTTGTGTCGATTTACAATACTAGCAAGACTATCTTTAAATATTATCAGTAAGTATATGCCTGATATCAACGTGTGATAGAGGATAATACTGTAATAACTGATTAGCTCCCTTGTATAGAGAAAAGAATAGGAAGATGTACTCAGTCAAAATACTTATATAAATGGAATAGTCACACAACTATGCACTTACAGTTTAGTTAAGCAAAGTAGTATTTATCGAAATTAGATTAGTCATGAACCTATTAACTGCCAGATAGTGTACAAGTATGTTTAATGCAAAAGTAGAAATTATGGATTTTTAGGTCAAAATCAAGTAAAGGCCATAGCCTGAACCCAACACATCTGCCTTAATAATTATTATGCAGAAAGATAATTGTACAGGTAGCATATTCAACAAATAACTACAATATCAACGTGAGTTGGCAAATATGAATAATCTACATTACAAGATTGATCATGGATTAACTTCAGTTAGAGAACCACTGAAAACCAGGGAGTACTGAATAGTTGTTTCATCCTTCTTTGTGACTCTTCAGACCCCAATAGCGATCAAATCTAGGACTTTCCCGTTACAAGATGCACCCGTATGCCATTCACTCACTAGGAGGACGGAATCCAATGGCCCATCAATTCGTGACTAACTTCAAGATGAAGTTGCTTGAAGTTCTAGTGGGTAGTCATGACCGGTGGAGTTCACCAAGTTGGATGTGAGAACAAATTCTCGCAGATGACATTGGTTTGCGGTCGAGCTACATATCACAAATTCGCAGAAGTTAGTATTCAAGGACTATTAGATTCCATCCCAGTGACTAAATGGCATAGGAACTCACTTCGTAATCTGAAAGTCCTGCATTCGATCGCTGGTGGGATCCCAGGTGTGTTTCTCTGGACAGTTTCAGACAAGGACAAAACAACTGTCCGGTACTCCTTGCCTTTCAATGGTTCTCTAGCTGAAGTCATTTTGTGAATGATTTGAAAGTAATGAAATCCTTGCAAGACAGAACTTGAAAGTACGTTTGCATTACACATAACAATCATATTATATATACTATACAGGAAAAACAATTAGGAATAATTTTTCCTTTTGTGTTGGGATCGTTACACCAAATGTCGAATGTTCCCAGTTTCAGGGCTTCGCATGATAGTGTTGTAAATTTATGTGAGACAAATGTGAATAAAAATCCCGTATGTGAACCTCTATATGGTTGCTGAGTTCTATCGCTTTTAACTAAAAATAGTAATACCGTAGATATATTCACTCATTTTCTTCATCAAAGTTCTGAAACTACCTGCTAATCTTTATTCTTTGAGCATGCATTTTCGTCTACTGTAGCTACATTACAGTTCCTTCTTCTAGCTTTATGCGTCCTTTTATAAAGTGTAGCAATTTAAACCGCTGTACTTTGTACAAATTCCTACGGTGATAATTCAAATCACTTCAGTTAGGGAAATAGAGAATGAGGGATCAGCATTTCAGCGAAACATGTGCATAAAATGTGCTAATTCATTTAACCTAAAGAAACACATTGTACGGTGATCTGGAATCCTTTTTATTCACAAGTTTCTTTTTCTTTTCGTTCGTTTGGGTTCTTGGTGGAACACATAAGGCTTCAAGCCTGAGGCTTGAGGTTTCAACAGCAGTGGTATTGTTATAACCGGTTGGGGTTTCTGGCCTCACGCCCAACCTTCCCCCTTTGCTGGATTTATTACCGGCTAAAGGAGGTTTGGGAGTGCGTCGATCGGGAATCGAACTCAAATCACATGAGTGGCTGGCGAGCATTTTACCACTGACCCACTTTTATTTACAATACTTGACATTATTAGCGTGAACTATATGGTAGACCTAAGTAATTAGTAATTCATAGGCACAGAACATCAATGTTTCACGTTTAGGTTGTAAGCTTTTTGTAGTGTTCACCAAGTTATCATCCCATTGACACATTTTAATAATAAGTAACCTATGGATTAGTTGAATCTGTAGATAAATGCCTATTAAACACCGTACTTTGAATTTCAGAGCCATCATAATTCATTTACGATAAAAAGGAGAACTAATTCTTACATCTTGTTCCGAATAATGATCTGTTGAAACTGTTCCTGGCAAGCTGACTGTGGAGGAAGTTGCTTTAGAATTTCCAGTTAATTTCGGAAAGTTCTGATCCAGCTTGGCATGTTTTAATTCTGAAAAATAAAATAAATTGAGAAGTGCAAACCTAACAGACTGAAATTTCACAGTAACATGCGACTCATTGAAGTTGTGATTTCAATGTGAAAGCAGAAATGGTGATTGTTATTATTATTATTGTTCCCTTGAGGCCCGAATGAAACATAAGGTTTCAACAACACATCTCCACTTTCTTCTATTTTCTTCTCTCCTCTTCAGCTGGGTCAAAGATTATCCAAAATCTCACCCTCCTCTCGCACGATCTCCCCCATGCCACTCTCGCACCGACGACTCACTCATCGCTTCCCATTCAGATTCCACGGGATCTATGGCCTGCATTGCGCACGACGTCATTCGATGGCCTCATCAACATATGCTCAATCCATCTCCATTTCCTCCTACATATTTGTTGAGCAATAGGCTCTTGGTTAGTTCGTTCCCAGCCAGAGTTTCTTGCTGCTAATTCTTTCTGGCCGGCTGGTCATTTGATCTTCAGTATGGAGCCAGCCGGCGAAGGTAACTGTTGAATAGTCTGTAACTTTTTGTAAATGCTTTTAGTGACACTCGTGTCAAGTTTCGGACTCTCACAGAAGAACTAGCTGACTTCACATTTCTGTTGGAAATCCAAATCTTGCTGTTTATGCTGTGGACTGCAGTGAAGATTTCCATACTGGTTTCAGGTTGATGAAGGCGAATCTAGCCTTTCCAATTCTAGCCTCCTTTGACATCTTTATCCTGTCCGCCTTTAGCTTCCTAGATAAGTGGGGGAAGTAACCTCTGGCAAATTCCTCCCGTTGATGGTGATTGGTGTTGGTTAGTTATCTTCATCACTTCCATCTTCTCTATGTCACCTGCGGTCCTGTCTCCACTGCCTGCTTCTCAACCAATTTGTTTGTTTCCGCCTGCAAGTCCGCGAGTTTGTGTGACATTAAACATAAATCATCTGCGAAATCCAGATCTGCTAGAGTCTTCTTATCGGTCCAATGTATTCCTGTCTTCTCACTCCCTACGCACAGTCTTCCACATAATCCAGTCCACCACAATTAGGAATATCATCGATGATAATAGGCAGCTAGCTTGTCTTACTCCCTTATTCACTTCAAAGGCTCCATTGAGTTTTTCGTTTTGGGTCACCTGATATGTGCCATTATCACATAGCTGTTGAATGAAGCTGACAACCATTTGGTGCAAACCGTAGTGTTGAAGTAGTTTCCAAATTACTTCTCGGTCAACTCTGTCGAATGCCTTTCCAAAGTCGATGAAATTGAGGTACAGACTTGACTCTCATTCTATGCGCCCTCTGTTCGACGATGATGCGTAGGGTAGCAATTTGATCAGCAGATGATTTGCCTTTCCTGAATCCAGCTCTTTCCGACTGGCAGAGTTCCCCACATAGTGCAGCTTTTATTTTCTCCAGAATGACGCAACTTAGTATTTTACTTGGCGTAAACAATAGCGTTATTTCACGCCAGTTCTTGTAGAGGCTTTAGTCCCCATTATTTGTTAGCCTAACATAGTAGTCTTTCTTTCGATCAGTAGGCAACTTTCCTTTCTTCCAAACCTTTTGCACATCTGCCTCAATCTCTGGGTCTGTGCTTCGGCGGAAATTCCATTCGGTTTTGCTACCTTCCCGGCTGGACTTCAGTGGCCCGATTGTATTCAAGATTTCTGCTTTTGTTGGAGGATTGTTGTCCACCGGCAGGCAGTTGGTGGTATTTCTCGCCTAGTGTGGCGAAAGTTTTTAATATGGTGTTGCATAGTATGAAAGGCGTGAAAACATTTTAAAATGTAAGTATAACTGCTGAAAACCAACCTTTTAGTTCAATTTGATCAGCATGCTGATTTGTGAAGGTATCTAGTGGATCCAGGATGGTTCCTGTCTTCGGATTTATAATGCAATAATCACTTAGCTGGAGATGACGTTCCGAACTAACCTGCAATAATAGTAGGATTGATTTTAGTCAGATCAAAATTACCATGTAAGTTATGGGTGTAGTGGCGATCACTGTTATGATAAAAGGTACAGACTTAAAACAAGTTATTTGTTTATCGAACCTACACTTAACACACGCAGCACCGACACCAGATTTATGAAAAGTATTACAATCAATAATGTCAAAGGGTAAGAAATAGTGGGATGATATAAGCAAAGTTTGGAAGTTATGTGTAGACCCTCATATGATTATGAGTAATACATTTCGCTCAAAACATCATCACTAAATAACACTGTATCATTGTGTATCCTTTTTATGAAATAAATTCACACTATAATGAAAGTCATTAATTTAACCTATTTAGATAGCAAGAAGTTGATTTCTATAGAAAATATTGAAACCTAACACCTACAGATAACATCCCAGCTATTCAGGTCATAATTACTTTCTAAGGAGAACGCGCCTACTCAAAATGTTTAGTGTGACAGAAGATAAGGCATTAGATCAGGCTATTCAATTTCATTATATTAACCGGCTAACAGCAAATAAATGAGAAAGACTGACTTTAGATAAGATAAATAATAGCGGTACACCTTTTAGTGAAGGTATTTGTATGATTTCTTTTTAAAAATAATTTTTAATTTCAGGTAAAATACGAAATGAAAGAAGTTTACCTCTCTCTCGATAATCAACAGCCAAAAAGCTTGGGTAGCCTTTAATCAGTATGTGGAAAATGACAGCAATCCTTGCACAACGAAAACCACATTAGAATGAGTAAAAATTTGAGTATGTACAACTTTTGTGACCTATTTTTGTTACATAAAGAAACCTGGCCAGGAGAGACTGAAAACATTTCATGGCATTTTGAGCTTGGCTAGAATTATTTTCTCTAGTAGTTAACTTTTCTGTCTGGGTTCAACATAGAACTTGGCACCGAAGTGCAGCAGTTCGAGTTGTCACGTTTCAAATAGCACACAAAGGTAGACAAGAAGATGAGTGAAGAGGATCAATAGAGTTTTGACAAGTATAAGAGTGAAACAGAATGAGTAATGGTAGAAAGGAATATGAAAGATTAAAGAGACTGAATACATCTGCGCCATTGACAACGATTTTGAGCCATGTCACCTATTGTCTCCAGCCATTGATTCTTAGAGTCCCGAGGGCGGGCTCCAACCCGGAAGTCTGCATCTCCCTACCTGACTCAGTTTAACTGTCAGGGATTTCATGGATTGATGAGGCCATGTTTTTGTTTGGCCACCACTTACTCTTTTCCAACCTGCACCTATATCAGCTAGTAATGCCCGTCGGGGGAGGCGATGGTTGGGCATGCGCAGCACGTGACCTAGCCATCTCAATCTATGTAACTTTATAGCCTCGTCGATTGATTTTCCCTCTTTGCCCAACACTCTACGCCTAACGTCAACATTACTTACCTTACTATACCACCTAACGTGAGAAAGAGATTAACTTTTACCTTTTTGACAGTACTGAAATATTTCAATCAACTTACGAACTTATCATTAGTTTTAAAAGACAGAGTTCTTCTTAAAGCATTATTTACTATTATTGCTAAAGTCAAAGAATTATGAGTGGAAATGTCTATTCAATAAATTCATAATCTAAAATACTCTTTATAATAAAGTATCTATCGATAGATATTGAATTCCTAAAAGGATAAAAGTCAAGAATTGATACAATTAACTATCGAGTCCAGTTGCGTTCCTGTTGTAATTTACTTTTTTCCTCTACTTAAACAGTAACACAAATTAGTGACAGGCAATTCATTTAGGCAGCATCGTTCCAGCTACAAGCGGCATAGATGAAGTTGTCAAAGTCAGCACTGAAAAGGCAAGATAGGCCTTTACTAATCTCAAATCAGTGTGGAAATTTACTGTAGTAAGCATAAAGTGCAAGATTTGGATTTTCACGACTAATCTCAATTCGGTTCTTCTTTATGATTCAGAGAATTGGCATGTCGCGGAAAGCATTTCGGACAGTCTGCAGGCTTTCATCAACAGCTGCTTTCATTCCATACTAAAGGTCAAGTGAACAGAAAGGATTAACAATAAGGAGCCCTGGCAACGAGCCAAGCAAGAACTTATTGCCCAACAGATATGCGGAGGCTATGGAGATGGACATACGCTGAGGAGATCGTTGAGTGGCTTCACGCACCAGGCCCTCGAGTAAAAGCCGAACAGGAAGTCCGAGTGTGACATGGGGAGGTCACGTGAAGAGGAAATCGTAGAGCCAGCTAAAGACTACAGAGAGTAAAGTGAAATGGGGATGTGCTGCTGAAGACCTTGTTCCACTCGGAACCTAAGGGAATAATAATAATAACTTTCTTTCTAGTTATTCCAATTAAGCCTCATCTTTCTCATGCCTTCGTAGTTTTTTTCAATACTCCGATATTGACTAACTAGTTGATGTGGTAAGAGATTCAACCAATAGATCATAGGCTGCAGCACTGCTACATATACTAACATTTGAGCAGCCAGACAGTACAACTAACTCCTGTACAATAGGTTTAGTTCACTGGCATACTCATGAATATACACCAAGCTGTTTAAAGTGCATAATAATGCATGCGGTTTGAAAATGATGCACAAGTTCACATGCTTTAATCTATAATCCGTACCAGTAGTAGTTGTTACGATTCCAGTTGAATATTTCCAAATTGTAATTCTCTGTGCTTTCCAATATAATTGACTCATTATTGATTTTAAATGAATTGCAAAAGGTCAAAAAACTCAGTACCTGGTAGTTATATGTCGAAATTTGGTGTAATAAGCGTAAGATAAACAACCTCTGGGTAAGTCTGTATACATTTAATGCGTGTACTGTTTCAAATAGGTGACTAGGAGCATATAAAATACAGTGAAGATGGTTAAACTGATTTTGAATTTCAAACTAGTCGGAAGTATTAGTGACCAGATCACATAATATTCTCAAGGATATGGTGCCAGTGTTGATCTTAAGAACAGCTGTAAAATTGTAACTCTTCGATATGAGAAATGGATATCATGATGAATATGATGGCGTTATTTTGAATTGTGATAATTTCAACAGCTCCCCTTCATGAGAAGTCATCCTGCACTGTATCAGATAGTAAAACATTTAGGATGAATAACTCATAAGCCTACGCAGAACTAATGTCCATTTTCTTTTTACATAGGTACTTACTCTGCACGTAGAAGCAACATCAATTCCAAAAAATATCTATTTTCTAACTTAAATAACTACCTGTGGAAAGAGACTAAATTCATCAGAAGAAACTTTAGTTGATATTAAAGGGGAAATATTTCATATGGTTTAAATTTTCATTTGAAATTGCACATAAGTACTTAAAATTAATGTGTAAATTTTTAAACCGAGTTTTTCACATCCACAATACTAATTAGGATAAGTCTATTCTGTTTTTGCTGGCATCATGAAAGTATGTTCAGTAAATAAACTTTCTTATGTCATGAATGCCCTTATTCGTTAACTGGTTGACTACAGCCTTATGTTTGCGAGCTGCTCCAAGTTAACAAAAATAATAAAAGTTAAATCAATAGTGCTCACTTCTTGAAGAACATTCATAATAGGTTGGTCCAGTTGCCCACGAACCACAGTCTTACGGTTTTCTGGTAAATGCACAATAATCCGATAACCAAGCTATATTAAGAAACAAGAACATCAAAACGCACATACACATTAGTGTGATGCGCATCATAAAGGTTTCAGTCGATTAATCTATAAGAATGCTTCCGATAAATAATTTTACAAACATAAAGGAGTCTGATTTCAGTAATAACCAGACAAAGGCATTAAAAATCAATACAAACATATAAGAATAATTCGTTTACAAATGTACGACCGGCTGTAATCCAACAGTTTACATACCATGGAACAGTGAAGAAATGAAATCACTGCAAATAATTCCATGTAAACTACAAAATTCTATACAAAGAAGATGGAGTAAATTTTGAGTTCATAAACAATCGTACGAACTGTGAACACCACTGCACAATAATCATGGTTCTCTAACTGATTTCAATGCTTGGTCAACTCGCAAAAACAAAACTAATCCCTACAATCCAACTATAGAAAATTAGATATGATCACATATATCAGTGCATATGAATAATACTGGTCTATAGAATTTCAAAAATGGAATCTGACGTCAGGCGGAAGGACAGTTATTCCACACGTGAATACGTAAAATAGAGGTCATGCAAAAGATGGTGACAAGCAAATGGTAAAATCTCTTACAACAAATAACTAACTATTTAAGGACTAACGAAATTACCGATCTGGTCAGGTAATCGAATTCATGATTTCTGACAGAGAATCTTTAAAGTTGCAGTTTGAAAGTAAAAAGTAGGATACCAATATAAGGGGTTTACAGAAAATTGAACCATAATCCAATGACATATCCTCAACACACAATAAGTTTGAAAAGTAATGCTTATACCCGTAATAAAGTGAAATGAGACAACAAAATTAAAAACTGATGAACTATGCAGTCAACAAGTTAACTCCGTTAAGTGCACACATAACTTTATGTGGAACCTGTCTCATATCTACGCACAACAATTCAGGTAATCATAACATTACACTTTAGGTACATTGGACGTATAATTACTAGTAAGAGATTTGAATAACAACTACAAAGGTTAAATACCACTTACGTCGGCCAAAAATTCCCTTCCAGTTTTTGTAGGCGTAATAGGATGTTTGAACTTTGTGTCCAGAAATGGATACTGGTATAGCTTAGCAGACCTCTTGAGACAACACTTCGCAATCAGCCGAACCATAGGTGGAAACTTCGTAAGCGTTGTGTCGGAATTAACCCATGAACCAAGCTTACTACTAGGAGGAACACAACGCCAACAAATGGGTGAGACTCCAGACAGACTCTCTGATGGGACTAAAAAGGTGTAATCCCCAGGTCGCAAGCCTAAGTAACAACATAATCGGACGAGGAAATCAATACAATGCATGTTGAAGTTCACCCCACTAACACGGACAAACTGTTGAACAGAAATATATTCAACATCAACGTAAGACTCCTCATCACCGCAACCCATATTGAAAAACAAAGTGGGTTCATAGCTTGTAAAGTTGTCAGAGATACTCTGCGAATCGGAAACACTATTGGATGGTTTTGAATAGATATGTTGTTTAAGCCGCTCAAACATAGCACCCAAGCCCATTCTCATGACCAAATTCGAAATAAAATCTTCAGTGCCAATTTGATTTCAACAAGCTTTAAAAATGTCTTCAGAACAAATGCGGCTTGATTTGAGCAACTGGTCCAGTTGTCACCAGCAGATGACAAATATCTCCAACTGTTATCTAGATAAAATTTGTTAAAAGAAATGAATAATAATCTCAAAACTGTAAAAGAAACGGTGTTCAAATGAAAAACTGTATACGTACCAATAGATATTGGAAGAAGACCAAAAAAGACTTCAAAACTTATCTTCACAACTAAAACCAGCTTCATCTGAATCAACAGATGCACCACATGGCATAGCCTTAGGCATTGAGTAGCAAGGCCCACATAATAGTCTTTCATGATTAAGGTCGACGAGAAGATGATATGAAAAAACCACGATCTAGTGAAACAAACTGAAAAGAATACTCACCAGTTCACTCAAGATGGGTTTTACTGGAACAATTAGCAGAAATTTTAAGGAACATTTCCACTGACATTTAAATAACCCTTTCCGATAAAACTTGGCATTAGGCTTCCAAGTTTTGCAGAGGTTTAGAGGTTTGCAAGAAAAGTTGAACGAAGGTACGAAGGTTTAGTTAATTACCTTAAGAGGTATTTAGGGGAAGTGACCTAGACTTGTTAGCTAAGTCGAATTTTAGATGAGGTAAGAGACATTATCCCCTCTGAATGGTCTCAATAACTGATTGTCTCTAAACTCAAAAGAGAAAAAAACCAATTTCATTTCAGTTTTGAATTTACATTCATACAATTCGAATGTGCAGCTCAAAAACAACAAACGTGAGAGAACTCCAGTAATCAATCATTATATCCGTTACAGTCCTACAGGGGGCTGATCACTACGTGAACACTTCAGTACGTCTCTGACTGCAGCAATAGATGACTGGGGTTTATATCCCACCATTACGTCCTTAGAGGACGAAAACAAATCTTGCTGACAAACACCAATAAGCCTGAAACCTACGTATTTAAAGCATTTTACTAATTAACCCCAACCACTCGACATCAGTTCAATGCACTGCGATGAGGAGTCACCTAGCTTGGTGACCACACTATAGTGTTGACAAGTATATGGAAACAACGTAGCTTAATTGAACTTCTTCAGTTCATTTACTATCTAGTTTACAAGACGAGGGACTAAGCTCTCTGTGATAACCACACGGTGAACAGGACGACTAATACACGAAGAGACTAATGATGGTTCTCTTTTGTCAGCTAGGCAGAACTTAATATAGCCCAACGTATTTTAAGCTTGCTGACTAGGTCATCTCAAAATGACGTTTGATTGAATTGACTGATAAGTGTTGCAACTACGTATAGTTGTAAGCAAAGTTCCAGAAATGCATGTGCTGATCAGGCCACTCTACCAGAATTCAGGAAATATTGTAAAAGTTTGCGGAATTATTTGAAGGTATAACAGTCACTAGTGCCAACCAGGGATGTTTAGTATCGCTGTTTTCAAATAATTATAGAAAAAATTGAAATAAATACATATTTTTGGTAATTTCTCGTCAGGTTTTACAATGGCATAATGAAATTCTTAGATATTTGAAACCAATGTGATTAACAGGATTGAAGTTCAGGCATATGAATTAGTGAACAATAATAGAGGTGATCATCTATTCTCACTATAAAGGCAGTTAAGGAGTGATTTTAGTGGAAGTGCTATGAGGAAATAATCTCCATGAGCACACAAAAGACATATCGTTTATATGAGGATACTAACAAAACAATAATACAAATATGCTGAGCTAAAATCTAAACATATTTAGCATGTGCTTCAACCTAATCAGATGTAATATAATGAGGTAACTGAATGTGTCGGCCACTTTACATACTTTGATAACAATAGTACTCCCAATAGACTGACACCTGATGGTCTTAGCACTGACACAAAAAGCCAATTCAGTATTTTTCAACGTACTAACTTTTGTAACGATATTATCGATCAAAAGGGGTAGTAAACTGTACATCGATCCTTTCTTTCATTCTTAACGTCTGTCAAACGAGTGTTAAAGGTAGTTAGTTACAGGCTTTCGACGACGGACGCCTTTATTCCATCGCTAGTGCAAGCAGAAACCTAAGAGTAAGCAACAGACGTTATTCAGATGATCAGGTGACAAAGACAATCCAATAGAAAAGTCACGAAGTTGAGGTAAGTAGAATAAATTTTAAGTCTGCAAAGCCTCCATCTTCTTAAAAAAGCCATACCCGCCAAAATAAAACCAGCTCAGGTTAAAACACTGCCAAAACAAAGTACGTAGATATAGGTATTCTGGCTGGCATCCTTCGAAAACTAAAACTAAGCGGTTGGAAAGCATCAGAATATTTGACTAGAATCCTAATATATTAATAATTTTGAGTCTTAGCAGAAATACTACCTACAAACTACTTGAATGGTCAGCTTTCTCATACGACCTCCTAATGCTCCACCTAACTTCCACTCACACAAATAAATACTACTATTATCCTTGCGTTTTGTAGCCATAACAACGAATGTAATTAAGTACCTACCCAAATAAACGACTAGCCGCGTAACGTTGCAGCAACTGACCAAAAAGACGCAATACTGACTAACTAGGAGGTTAGTCTTTAATACGAATTGGTGGAGCCGTTGGTAATTTCCACATTTCGCAATCTCTTAGGTGCCTTTGTCAATCCACTAGATTCATTTGATACTTTTTAACTGTACCCTGTGTCCCAGTCAAAAACATCGGGATTCAAATTATTTGCAAGTCATGGTCTTGAAGAAATAATAATCAAATATGTCAGAAAGACTAAATATTATATATATGATATCAGTAAATGAAGTGACCTTAGTGATGTGATACATTCTAAACAATAAAAATAACCGGATTTCTTTCTCGCCAATAACTGCTGTTTACAGAACAACAAACTTTACAGACTTAATTTTAAGAATAGTGAATAAGACAAATTTACAGAACAGAAAAATATCCAACCAATAACCTTAACAGGAACACCTTCACTTCAGCCTACTCCCGTGGAGTTATCCGTAGTTTAGGACAAAAGATGTAGCTCAACCAACACCTTGGCATTTTCGAGCAGAAGTAAGGGTATTTGACAGACCAGAAATGCCTAGCATACATTCCGGAATCCCAAGGCTCTTCAGAAACTATCAAAGTGCAGTGTTTAAATGTCGGAGAAAACTACGTTAATCGAACGATTTTATTTTTGTGATGTCATTTTCACATTTTGGGCAATTCTTATAACTCTCAGACGAAATGAAATGTTTATCATATAAATATAACTACGGACAATGTCCACAATTGGTGAGGTGAATCCGAAGTCGGCGTTTGAGATGTCTGAGATGGAATCACTACTTCATCTGAGTCCAAAATCATTCATTTTCACAAAATTCCATTGGCTAATCCATTGTAATCAAATTTCAAAATCCGAGAAAACATTGCAGGCACTGCGATAGCCTCCAAAAATTGATTCGAGAACCCTGATGTGAGTCCGAAGTTTTCTCTTGCCTTTTCTGTCGGTGTCTGCAATAATGGACCACGAACCTTTAATTCACAACCAAGAAATCAAATTGGTTTAGACTAGTTCATAAAAACGATAGTGGATATTGGAGTATGTGAACTTTACTAGCTGGGGAAGTCTACATAGTATAAAAATTCCAGTTATCCATTATCCACCACCAATAAATGAAGACTGACAAAACTTTTTGTCCAGGGATAGAATGGATGATACAAAAAGTAGTAGCTGGCCTAGGAAGAAACACCGCATGAACAACAAACCACTGACCAGTCAAACAACCTTTAAATTATCAACGTGCATGGGAATATAACTGTGCTGATGCGAACAAACAAATAGTGAATACAGTACACACTATGTGCGAGTTTAAGACTGATGAAAAAGATACCAACGTCCAAAATAATCACTTTAATGAATAGTTGTTAGGTGATTTGTCATTTGACAATATGTACTCATTCTAATTGTTTTGTAATATGCTTGACTTCTGGCACATTTTACACTCTGCCACTTGCCTAGGTGGCTGACCACAAGTCTTTTTTTAGTCAAAAACAGTTACTGATCTTTATTCGACTTCACTCTGAATTAATACGACCAGATAGATATTAAAATAACACATTTATACGTATATATATACATCTTCACGGTAGACCAACCTCGACTCACCTATCTAGCGTTTTCATTTTCATACCTGCTATCTGAATTTCATATAAAGTTGCTATTTCTACTTTTCTACCTTAAAAAGACGGATCTTATGCATGTTGCATGGGAGTATTTTCAAATTATCTGGGTGGGTGAATTTTGGTTTTACAACAGAAAAGTATGCTGTTTAAGTGAGACAAAGCGCACACAATAGTAATGACCAGCCAAGCATTGGAAGGTCCATCAGTGCTCCTTAGAACGGCTACTTTTTTCATGCCGCTCTCACCTAGGTGCACTATTGTGAATTACCGAAGTAAAAATGAAGTGTATGAACTTAATTTGTGGGGTAGGCCTTGTTAGTTCTCTGCTAGGCCATGACCGCTATTGTTCCTACGAGTATTCCGTCAAAAACTTGTTCTCTGACGCCGTTGTGGGGCCCCATAAGAAAATAAGTGCACTGCTTGAGTAAGATGAAAGACTTTAAGAGGGATCTTCAGATGTCACTTAAGAACTTCAGCAACATCGAAGGTAATTTACAGCCATTACCATCTCCCTCTTCTAATCACATCATTTTCGTTCCCACAGAAGTTCACCTGAATTCAACGAGTGAAAAAAGTTTCAAATAATGCCAAGTTGTTCAAAGTAAACGCGACGCCCCAATCAGTGTTTTATGGGAGAACTGAGACGCACTTATCAGTCTCAAAAAGTCACAGAAGATCGCTTCTTACTCTACTGCGACATCCTCTAACTGGTCGGTCGCGGAAAATATGTTCTACAGGAGACAAGCATCTCTTAAGCACTGAAGATATAGTAAGGTTGTGTTGGCACGTGGTCAAACTCCCCCTCGGAGAATATCCAGAAAAACACTGAACTTTAGGACGTAGATTCCTCAGTCTTACTGTGAAGTCCTCCCTGGATATCGTCACTACAGTTAAAACCTTTTATACTATGCTAGTACCTATTATAATATAATATGCTGGGAGCCGTTAACCTTGCCTAGTTTGCTAGACCTCTAGTTTTCTAGACGGTCCAGAGCCTGGGTAAATAGGGAGGTTTGGGCATGGGGCTAGCTCCCTTACACCACAAAATTAATCAAACTGCTACTGAAATTTCAACGCACAAGAAAAATATCATTTAATAATTCAAAAAATGTAAAAACAAACACACTTCACTGAAATCGGAGAGGTGTAGTGACACAGAGGGCTGATGGAATCCAGACTTCGGGAAGCCAACCAGGCGATGTGCTTTGTCAGAATTGTCAACTGGGGAGTCAGTGATCTACTCCGGTCTAGTCACCCAGACGACAACCACGAGCGAACTGAGGCAGTGAGTGACTATCGTGATGTCACCAGTGGCAGCCGAAGTCCTAATGCAGTGGGAACCAATCTCCTCCTGCAGGATAATGAGAACAAGATTCAACTCAAAAGGAAGGAAGGTCACAATTATCCAAGGTTACGCACACTGCTACAAACAACGCGGAACTAGAGAAGAAGGAAGATTTTGCAGACGATAACAAACAGTAATGGACAACATCCCAAATGGTGTCGTCAAAATCCTCACGGTCAGTATGAGTGCCAAACTGGGGCAGATAATACAAGAAGAGAACTCGTCATGGGTCGAGAAGCTCTCGCTCGGCGAAATGAATGAGAAAGGAGAAGTCTTCGCAGACTTCTGTGCCTTGTACAGGCACAAGGATATACACAAAGCAACATGGATTTCGCCTGACAGACACACCACAAACCAGATAGATTTCATCTCAATGCTGCTGAAGGAAGTGGAGACGCAGCCAGCCTGTGGACCCAAAGTCAAGAAGAGGAACCAATGTGTACTCAAACCATCATCTAGTTCAAGGAGCCCTCAAGGTGAAGCTGAAATCCATGAAAACAACTGGAGACAGGCCACTGCAATTCAAGTTCAACATCCAGAAACTGAAGGGCAAAAATACAAGGGATGCCTTCGCTACAGATAACAGAGCAAAGTCGGACACTCTACGTGGCATCACGGAGGAAACCTGTGTGGAAGAACATTGGAACTCTCTGAAAGTGATATTTAAGGAAACGTGTACAACCGTTTTGGGTAGAAGGAAGAGACAAGACAAGGAATGGCTCTCAATGGGCATCTACTTGGAAGCTAATAGTAGAGAGGAGAGGAGGATGGTGAAAAAGGAGATGACTCAGTGCAAAGATGGACAACAGAAGGTGGAGCTGAGTTCAATGTACACTGCACTGAATGAAGAGGTGAAGAGTTCTAGGAAGGGGAAGAGCAACCGAAGTAAATAAATTTAATTCCGAACCCAGAGCACGAAAGCCCTTTGATATGATAGAGACACAAACACCCCTAAGCCAGCTTTCTAAGAGAAAGTCAAATAAGACAGACCAAGCTACAAGAGGTAGGCTTAATTTGTCCCAAGTGGAAAGTCAATTATATCCAACCACTACTTCTATACAAACAACACAGCGACGTAATCGGTATTATTCTGCTCATCCACTACGCAAGCCCATTGTCAGCTAGCCCCCTTTGAAAGTCCTATCAAATGAAAGTTATAGAAAAAACCCAGACATTAGCTACAGACTACTTTCAGTAAGCCATATAAGCCCATAGAACCCATTCATACATCTTATGTATTTAGTGGGGAGCATTTCCTGATCTGATGACTACCTCAACCAGATACCAAGACTTCACTCCTATTCTGGCAGCAAATTACCGAATACTTACATTTATTATATCTTTCACAATAACACTGCCCGTACTAGCCGCTCCGAGCAGGATTTTCACCAGCGTCAGGTAATGGAAGCTCCCAGCAGCATGCATATAGCACACATGATATCGGATCAATTCCTAGATGGAATAGCGAACAGTCTACAGCTAGGACAAGGCATATTTCCCAGGAGATAGCTGACACAGTGTCGGCACCGAACGTAGATACTAATATCTCTAAAATACGAATAACTAATTATCACATGGGTGTCTCTCATTGCACTCCCTATCCAAACCATAGACCACCCCTGACTACAACCTCACAAACCTTCATGAAGTCTTCCTATGATCCAAAGATATTGTTTAGTGTGTCTAAAACATGTACACAGAGGATAGTCACTGAGTAGTTTATCAGGATCTACTGACACCACGTAGCCAGCATTTATCTACTGTCCTCACAAATACTAGATCAGTTCTAAACAAACAATTAACGCTAGGTGCATTAGCTTCCATGTGCAGACAGTCATAGATTATGATCACTAAAGCCTGGTGCATAAGTGAAATTTATAATGACAGCCTAAGAATTGATAACTGCAACCTTTTTCGAGAAGACAGACAGACCGTGGGGATGAAACAATAATTTACTGGGAACAATCCATGTGTGCAACCCAGTTCAGTGGTCCAATTCTGTCACAACTCAATGACTCCATCTGGATCGAAATAAAAGTTGTCAGAAGTAAACCTCTACTTGTGGGTTGTGTGTACAGACGTCCTTCACCCAGCAGGGCGATGATGATATGCTCAGCAACATTTTTAATAGTACAGCCAATCTTCCCTTCATTTGTAATAGTATTGGAGATGATTTCAACATGCCAGAAGTATCATGGCTTTCACTCCGAGGACCACAAAGGTATGATAATCTGAATTTCATCGTCACAGGAGGGTGGATACAACACATAGATTTACCCACTAGATCAGCAAACATCCCTGACTTTATTTTCACGAACAACATAACACCGAACAGTTTATGTGAGACGTGAATTTCCAGGTGGTGACCACAAAATAGTAGTGTGTTCTTTTAACATCTTTCCTGAGACAAATGCAGAGATGAAGCTGACCAGATAGCTGTAAGATAATACGCAAATGCTGACTGCAACTTGTATCAGTGATTGCTCTCAAATGACCTACTATCCCTATCCCAATGCGGTTTCCTAAGCAGAAAGTCGTGCAATACTTGTCACTTTGATTATTTTGACTGCATTACACAGTGCATAGATAATGGGCACTCAGTAACAAAATTATTTCTCAACTTTATCAGAGCCTTTGATAAAGTCCCACGTATCAGACTCCTAGCAAAAGTTCAATACTACGGAATAACTGGAAATTTTGTCAAATATATAAATTCTTTCCTCATAGAAAGAGAGAAATTAGTCAAAATCAACCACCCTTTATCTTTACCGAGGTAGCGTTCTTGGCCCTATTCAATTCCTCTCATTCATAGATGACATAGTCCCTGTGATCAAGTATGGCAAGCCGTACCTCTTTGCAGATGATCTCGAGACAGAATATAATATTGGGTACGACGACAAGAGCGCTGGAAGTAAAGTCCAACATGGCTTAAACAGTCTAGGCGATTGGAGCGATAAAATGGCAACTAACTTTAAACCCAGACAAGTTCGGTTTAGGCCACTTTTGACGCTGGAAACCGAGGATGTGTCTATATGCGTACGGTTATCTCTCAAAACCGGACACAGTTACAGATAATAGGATAGCATACTCAAATTTAACCTTTGCGGATCATGTAAATAAGGTAGTATCTGACTGTAAACGACTTACTGGCTTTGCACTGCGTAACTTTTACACCCAAGAATAATAATTTGCTGTATTCCAAAACTGTATTTGTGATACAGAATGGAATTCTCAGCATTTTTACTACAGTATTGCATCCAGTTAGTACATTATCAATAAATAGAATTCTACATAGATTAAAGAAATCTCAGTTCATTATGACAACAACATATTGGCATGTCGGTAGCAAAGCCAAAGTTGAACAGTGTTTGAAGGTGTTAGAAAAGTAGGTGCTATAATATTTACTGGCGTAAGCGAGAGAAAGAAACAAAGCAGCACATAACGGAAAAAAGAGAGAGAAAAGGAAAAGAAAGAAAGAAAATGTTGTACCTATAAATGATATGAGTTGGAAAGACGAGGTCCAGTTGTACTACTGACTATTTAATGAATTATAGGTGTCACGCCTAATGCTTTCTTTATCGCACAGAACACGAGCTAAGTAGGGTATGGTTGAGTTTTTGTACTTGCTGGTGCGAGCATATAGTTTTCTATATAGGCTTCTGGTTTTGTCTGATGAGATGCAAGGGGAGAGTTGTGAGTGAAGAGGGTGGTGTGAGTTAGATAAAATGGATTTGGCCCATTTTTCACATGAGTCCATGTGCCTGTCAACCAGAATATTAGCAAGCTGGTTAAGTGGCACGTTGCTTACCCTGCTGACAACCTTTAACATCCTGCGTAATAAGGTATAGTCTGTCTTCAGTAGCCCGGGAAAAACTAAGGGGAAATAATAGAGAATAATAGGCAGAATGCGAGAGTTAACGAATTGTAGGAGTAAGGGTTGGGTTATACCAGAATGTTTTAACTTCTTGATGTAGAAGGTTAGACAGAATATTTTCTTAGAAATGGCCAAGATATGAGACGACCAGGAAAGATCAGCAGATAGTATGACGCCTAGGTATTTAATTGGTTTCTATTTCAGTGCCATCTATGTTGCACACCTCGTGAGAGCTAACCAGTTTCTTTAGGTCAGATTTATGCCTAAAGGTGAAATTGGTTGTTTGGCATTTGGAGGGGTTTAAGGTAAGACCGTTTTCCTTGGACCACTGGCTGATTTCTGACAGAAAGCCATTTAGTTTAGAGCAGTCACTCTGACACTTGACAGGCAAAGATACTTTCAGGTCGTCAGCAAATTTGACAAAATTAATGTCATTTGAAGATGATAAGTCATGTAGAAAGAAAGAAAATAGGAGTGGGAAGAGTACAGCACCTTGGGGGACACCAGCTTCAGTGAGCGCATCAGAGGAGGATTTACCTTTGTATACGGTGTACTGCATTCTGTTAGAGAAGTAGGAATGCAACCAGTTAGTGACCCAGGACTCAGTTTTTGTCATAGAGAGAGACATCTAGGTACAGAGTCTAAAGCAGAAGTGAAGTCGAGAAACGTGCAGCGGACGTATTCGGCACCTTTATCTAACGATGAGACGATACTGTTGTGTAAGACGGCTGCAGCGTCTAAAGTGCTCCTACCCTGTCTATAGGCAAATTGTTTGGGGTCTTCAAAGCTTTTAAGGGAGGGTTCAAGTTTAAGAAGTACTAGTTTTTCCATAAGCTTTAGAAACGGGGAAGTGATGGCGATGGGTCTGAACTTTACGTTCTTGCCGTTTCCAGGTTTAGGGACAGGGACTATTTAAATGTCTTTCCATGCAACAGGTACGACGTTTTTGGAGAAAGAAGCATTTAGGATGTTAGTTAGTGGAGAACATGAAGCATCTGCACATTGTTTTAGAACATATGCAGGACCAAGGCTACGTGAGGGCTTGAGCGTTTTAAGACATTTTAGAACATCGAGACCATTAAAGTCATGAAAGTTATCAGCTACATGATTGGTAACATCAGAAAGAGTTAAAGTAGAAGGACTGCGTATAAAAGATTGATTAAGAGCATTAACATCATAAGAGGGAAAAGCATTACAACGCTTACTATTGCCAGTAATTTCATTAAAAAGTTTCCACATATTGATAGGAGATTTGCATGATAAAAGTGTATCGTTGTAGATAGCATTAAGATTTTGATTTCAGATATGATTTGAACGGGCGTTGATATGGCATATCCCCTGTTTGAAGTTGCGCCTCCAGCTTTACCTTGAGGACATTTGCGCGGTCTAGTTGATTTCAGTTTGGCTGATTTGTTTCGTTTGATCTAGGTGGCTGCATTTGACGTGATTCTGGTTTCTGTTTGGTTTGAACTGTATTGATTTTGTTAAGAATAGTCGTCAAAAGCTGCCTCTAGGCCTGAAGGCAGTTATGGTGCAGGAGGATGCTTGAGAATGTGTTTCATGTGAAAATTATAGGGTGCACCTGAAATCCTCCTGTTTGTGGCGTCTCAATGATTTCTGTAGAGCTTCGTTTCATCACTTCTGTCCATATTTGTCGTTCACGAGTGTTCCAGTAAATGTTTATGGTCATAATCAGGAACTTTCCAAAACGGTAACTGTGGTAAGGAATTTATATTTTTTCCGCTATAGTTTCCAAGTCAATGTCTCTTTTAAGTTGCTTACTGTACTCTGTTGGCTGTTCATGAATTTTTTATTGAAAAGCTTCTGTTTTCATTTACAATGGTGCCGAATGGACGCATTGGCACTTGGAGACAATGGCGACCAACCTGCCCTTCCTATATCAGTGGATATCAAAAAACTTTTTGGTGGAATTATGTTTAGTCACCGGTATACCAGTTGGGTTCAAGTAGAAGATGCTCTAAGTCAGCTGGAATCAGTAATATATGTATATATGTATGACAGAGTATTCCTAGGCAACTCATACACATTACGTAATCAAAAAGTGCATACGGGACCATGAATCTCAGGATTTGAAGTACAAGTACGAGTTTATCATTTCTTCCGCGAAATTGTGTCATCTAATGTACTTTCATTAAATGAATCCCAGTTAGTATTTTTTAACATGCACCTTAGATTGAGTAAGTTGTCAGATGAGTAGCATCTTTGCTGTGCTTTCATAGACAAGTGTGAGAAGACTTTAATATGTGATTTCTTGGTAAGACACGAACAATACAGTGATCAGAGTTAAGGATCTGTGCACGTTACGTGTTTCATATCCTCCTTCGTCATTAGTAAAAACTAAATCGAGTGTTTTGTCAAGTCGAGTGGGAAATTTGACTATGTTTGTGTGACCAAGTGCTTCAAGGAAGGAGCAATCTGAGGAGTCGAAATCACCAGTAATAACAGATAGAGAGTTGTCGAAGTTGGTAGCGGCAAACATGGTGAATTCGCCAGCAAAATTTGAAAGATCAGATAGTGAGCATCTGGGAGAAGTGTACACGTTCTTCTCTACCTGAAATAGCTTTTAATCAAGTGGCGGCAGATCACTTACCCAAATATACGCTGTTCACTGGTTGACCATAACTATCAGCAGACAACGGAATGAAGTTTGGGTTGGCGCTCATCCTTGACGGTGACCTTAGTGAAGAGTTTACAATTTGGCATTTGTAAGAACTTGAATTAAATGCTTGTACGGTCAAACAACTTGAACTTTTGAAAAGTATAAATTTATGATACTTCGCGATCATAATTTATATATGGCTGATCGTGCCTTTAAATTTGGCTAGAATTTCTTGTAATCACCAGTTTATACGAAGTAAAATTTCTATTATTACAAGGTTCGACTTCATCAACCTGAAACCAGTATGGAACTCTTCACTCTGCAGCATAAAGAGCAAGATTCGGATTTTAAACAAAAATATGAAGTCAGTCAGTTCTTATATAATAATATATTTATTCCTGTTTATGCAGGAACATACCTACTGTACAGGCATGGATAAGTTATTATATAAATTACACATATTTCAATGTATGGTGAATTTACAGTTCGGTTGTTCTTTCTGACATTAGAGTCAGTCGGAACAGTCTGCTAAATAGTCTGTTTGTGTAACACATAAAGAGATCTGGAAATATTGTCTTCACATTAACAAAAACCCAGTCATCAGATGGCCAGCAGGCCAGAAAGAATTAGCAGCAAGAAACTCTGGCTGGGAACAAACTAACCAAGAACTGATTGCTCAACAAATATGTAGGAGAAAATAGAGATGGATTGGGCGTATGTTGATGAGGCCGTCGAATGACATCGTGCACAATGCAGGCCATATATCCCGTGGAATCTGAAGCGACGAGTGTGTCATCGGTGTGAGGGTGTTATGGGGGAGATCGTTGACTCAGCTGAGGAGAATAGGAGAGAATAGAAGAAAGTGATTATGTGTTGTTTAAACCTTGTGTTCCATTTGGAACTCAAGGGAATAATAAATATACACATAGCCGTTGCTTTCGAAAGCCAGATTCAGAAATAACAAGCGAAATCGTATTCTAACCCGTGAGAAGACCAGGAAATTAACGTTAACGGCCGAAGTCAGTATGGCTTCTTCGGCAACCATTCCATCCTGAAAGCCTGACAAGACATTCCGTATGGTATGCAAAGCAACGCATAATATACTCGATGTCTTCCCACATTCTTCTTTTACAAAAATGTGGAATACGGCGTCCGAGATGATGCACCTGCTTTCTGTACACACTACCACTAATTATGGGTCAACAAGCGTGATGTCAGACACCACACAGCCTATCTGATGCATACTCTCCTTCAAATTCCAGATAATAAAAACTCGATAAAAATGCTTTTGACGACTATTCTTAACAAAATCAACACAGTTCAAGCCAAATAAAAACCAGAATCACGTCAAATGCAGCTACCTAGATCAAAGGAAACAAATCAGCCAAACTGAAATCAACTAGACCGCGCAAATGTCCTCAAGGTAAAGCTGGAGGCGCAACTTCAAACAGGGGATATGCCATATCAACGCCCGTTAATAACCATATGAGGAGACACACTTTCCTGGGTTTAAACTTTTTTACAATCTACCACAGTATAGTCTACATGCCAGGATTAGATTCTGGGAAAGTTATCCCCACTATCAGCATCCGGGACTTTGAAAGCTCGTCAAAACAGCTTGATTGCCTGTGACGCGTTTCCCTGAAAAGTTTTCCATAGATCATTGAACGCCCTTACACTTCTCATTGTTGTTAACATTGTTACCAGATCCTATGAGGATATAGATCACTACTTGACGATCTTCTATTCTAACCTATAATTTAATCTAGACACCACAGTTCTACTAAAAATACTAAAATCGCGTGTTTTAAGCGATGATTGTATCCCGTCCTTGTTGCCTTCTCTTCCCCATTTCAGCGTCTCATTGACTATTTGATTTTTTGGATGAGAATAAGATACACAAATATCTGGACAATTATAATGACAATGAAAAAAGATTTGAAAATCTCATTAACCCTAAAAGTACTCCTCATAAAACCATAGATTTTCCCCTGCGATATATCCCCCGTTGAAATAGAGGGCTATAATCCTCATATAAATGGTGAAATCCCATAACTGCTGTATAGAGCCAATAAACGCAGAAAACTAATGAAATAAGGAAGAAATTATGAAAGGGAACTTTCCACATCTGACTGATTTCTGTGACGGTGATCTTCATCTTCTTTGCGCTTCATTCGCCATTTCAAATGAATCACTCCAACAGTGTTGTGGTTCCCAAATGCGTTTAATCGAAAATTACCTGCCACGGCTTAGTTCTTAGGTAGCAAACCTTTTCACATTTTTGACTGCACACTAACTGCTGTGGGGAGTCGCCTGCGATCAGTAAAGCTGCATATAATCTTTTTGGTAGACTAACTAGCGCTGTACTGAGGCAGTCATTCGCTTTCAGAAGTAGTCTACCAAACTGACCAGCTCAGACGACACGTCCGAATAATGCGCGCCCTTAATCAAATTTTAAATAGCGCCGACCACTTACACCCTCTACACTGCTTATAGAGCCACTTTGTTGACACTGTTTCACTACCTTTCTCGGTTGATATTATCACGTCTTCCAAACTCAATATGCTTACTCCGTATTTTATAACTTAACAATCTGAGGATGTCTACAAACTCACATCCATAATGTACAAACGGGTACGAACATAGTATTATCAACGTAGGAGGAAATTAATAAATCCGAAAAAGCTTCTAAAATATGCATGACCATTTTACGACCCCAAGGATGCAGCCATTTTTCCAGGATTAGAAAGCCACTGTTGTAAAATGGATAATACCGGTGACGAAAGAATACTCAAGAGGGAGGCTACTCTTGTTTGGCCAAAGCTGTTTTTAGAACCCATGACCATCCTTCTATTTCAAGCTAGCTTCATACGGGGTAGGCGGCGCGTATACGGTTACATATCCGATAAATTTATTCCAAATATCACACAGGGATGGGGTATTAATTAATCCAACCATTAGTAACGCACCACTGTGTAATATCTGAAGTCAGCTTATCTAACATGGAACCACGTCAAGCCCGCCAATTCAAGAACCAGCTCTTCTACCAAAATAATTACTCAGTGTACCGACCGGCGACATGTTATGTTGTAGAAGACCAGTGGTATTTAGGAGTCCTCATTTTCGAAAGCACAAGAAGAGGCAGGTGAGGTAGGAAATACCTAGTCACACAAACGGAAGAGTATTCATCATTCAGAAAACAAAGAAAGACTAGCAAATCATAACGGAGATTTAGATCATATTTGGTTGCCTGTTCTGTCCTTCTGAGTTCCTTAATCACTCATGATATCTGAGTGGCAGTAGAATACCGTGTTGTAGAGGCTCTACACAACCACAGTGCCCAAGTTCTACACTTACTTTAGCCTCATTTTCGTTTATTATCTTTCAGACAGGTAAAATAAGCTCACAAACTTCTGATCCTAGAAGTATTGCTAGAGGGGTAATCAAATGCTCTGTCATAGAGACTTTTATCTTTATTTTTTATGTAAAAGCATACACGGTTGTTTTTATTACGGCAGAATGCTTGCGTTTGCAGATGACTCAAAATTAGTATAAACATTCGAACCAAACCAGTGTGATATCACTACTGCTGCTATTCAAAAACCAGAAAGATCACAGAAGTGGCGTTACACCTGGATTGCTACATCCCATATGCCGGAGTGTTCCTTCATGCGATTTAGTCACTAATCCGTCTAGACTAATACTAATTATAACAGCCTCCCATCCGGGTAAATAGTCAATGTCTGAAGTGTGAGGTAAGACATTCTGGGGATGTCTAATTCTTAAGTGCAGCAACAGAAGAATGATCCAGAGTGCGTCCCCATATACGATTAGTTCACTGTAATCTCAGTGTTCAATAACTGAAACTAGGTTCAGCTAGAACGTGCGCCTGATTATTACCATGATATCGTCCAAATGATTCAAACTGTTAACGGTATTCTGAGAAGTAGAAAATCGAAAAGAAAGTGTATTGTCTGACTTCTTAATGGGACAGGATGGTAAAACTGAACCGCCGAAGATAATATTAGAAGGCAAGATCCATCAAACTTGATCGTCGTAAAACGTCCAACCGTCCACTGAACAAAGGTTTTGCAGGAAGTGTGTAGAAAACACCACTCGAGGAGATGCAGCCTTATAAGCAGCTATTGGTTAACTGTATAGGACTAAAAGAGAGAAAATTTGTAAATTTAACTTCGAAAGAAGGTTGTGTCAACTCAGTTACGGTAGTTCTGATGGGCCTTCATCATGAGTTCATAAAGGAATGAGGACAAATAATCCTCAGGAGGATTTGAAGAATCTTTTTAGCTGGACTTTGGTATGGTAATTTATGGGAATTGATGCTGATGTTGAAATCCCCACCAATTTATTCAGCAGCCACTGCAACCTATTTCAGTGACAGCTCTCATCAACCTACTTTCAGTAGACATAATAAGACTATTTCATCGAACACACTATAGTAATCACCGGCTGTTGTGATGTAGGTATGTGGCTCAGATGGACAGTTTTGGTGCAGTTGTGTCCTCTGAGTTGGATGGTTCAGTCATGAAGCTTTCCGTGTCTTACTACACAGCATTTTCAATGCATTCTTCATTTGAAGCCGAGAAAAAAGAACCAAAACAAACCACCTGTTGCGTATGGCAGAAGGCAACACATTGTTAGATGATGTGGTGCTTCAGGACAGAAGCACACAGGCGCTATGTGAAACGATAATCAATCATATTGTTGCTTATTACTGAGAGATGATGGCACCTACAGTCTCTGCCTTCATACAGAATAGAAATTTCAAGGTAAAGTCTGAGCTACTGGGTTTCAGAACATCAAGAATGACAGCAAACTACCACTGATGGCTTAAGAAAAGGCCGTGGTAGTACGTCAGTACAGTGGGAAGTTGCAAAAAGGAAAAGTGGAAAACTGGCCTACCACTAAGACTAAAAGGCAAGCCTCGATGAAAGGGAGACCGGTGTGTCATTGTGCTATGGGAAGACGGGCCATAGTCGACGGTGCACAGATTAAATCGGTCACTGTGACTCCACAGACTAAGATAAGACATGCGCCTTGAAAATACGTAATTCACGGATCAAAAGAAAAGATGAAAGGCTTCTAAAGAAACCAGGTGGATGAGAATGATACAGTGAAAATACCCATTAGATGCCTAACTGTAGTGTCAAAATAATGGTCAAAGGAGTGACAGATATCATGCACAAAGTCAGAAGAAAGCAGCTGATATTGAACGCATATTTTGTAAGCCCTCTGGGGATCAAGTAAAGCAGTAAAGCTTGGTCAGACTTGTGACGGCCTATTCATCACTTAATACAGTTCTACCCATAATGGAAATCTCCCACTTGGTTGTTCATCTCGCCCCTCTATATTCCCTACTTACTGACCACCTACTGAGTGACCTTAGTGTTTATGAGACGCCTTGTGTATTCTATATATCCTACAAATTTACCGCTTGAGTGCGAAGAATGACAACTGATCATGGACATACGCCTCCTAGATAAACAGGAGAGTACAAGAAATTGCCATGAGGAACTAACTTAATGACTATAGGGTGGCAGACGCAGACACGAATACAAATGGATGATTGGATGGAAGATGTAATGTGTGCCACTTACTGCAACAGACTCAAGGAGTAAAGCATGTGATATCTTCTGGTAAAGTAATGGTAGTTTTTGTGCAACCACCAGAACTGCTGCGAAAGAAACGGGTGATCGGGGATTTTTATTCTGAATTTTGATATCCACCTTTCCAGTACAGAGAGTTTCTCTACCGATGTATCCTGTAATCGAACTTCTATGTGCCAGCAATTCGGACGAATGTCGAAATGTAGTTAGAGCCGTTGAATAATGACAGCCGGCTAATATTACATAAGTGAATGTAATCAGATATTCAGTTAGCAGTAAAAAGGATAGGGGATTGTTGTGGAAGTGCATCTTAACTCACTGATAAGTTAGACAAGTGTGCATTCACTTTTTCACAGACCGTTAACCGCATCAACTCCACTTAAGAAATCCGATGGTACGACAAATTTAGGGACGTGATGGATTATTAATTTGTACATGAATGTTTATTCTTGTGTTAACAATCACACACTGACGTTATAGACCTTGACGTGTTTTTCGAATTACATTGTTTCGGCTATAGAATAATGATCTCAACGAAGTTAACATTTCTAGAAAGATCGAGCAGAATAATTTGCTAGTTGAAGTCAAGGATAAAAGCTATTGCGAGGTGTTTTCGCTCATAGTATCGCAAACGTCACGACGGATATCCCAGTTGCGTAAAACGTTGATAAAGCACCCTAAAACAGCCAAACATAATATCTGATGTGACTACAGAGATTTTCTAAGCATAACATGCAAAACTACATAAGACCGACTACTTGACAGAGTCCAAACAGTAAGTAAAAACCTCCGTTCTACCTATTTAAGTGTACTGAAACTAAAGCGCAGCATTTTTTTGAGGTAAGCTATACCCTCATCTATTAGTCGACAGTTTCCTGAGGCAGTAGTAGTGGCACTGGTTAGCTATACTATGCCACTAGTCTACCGAACTTGTAAGTATTGACGAAAAAACGCGAATCAAAACAATTCAGCTAATTAGCAGTGTATTCGAATGAGCAGTATATTTGAATCCGAACTTATCTAGCTAGAATCGCAGAATTGCTAACTCAGGGAATGTACATATTAGTAGCATAAGGGAAGAGAGCGACATGGCATTCGAGACAATCCAGATGAATGCCCACAAAAATAAATCCTAAAACAAATAAATTTTGAACATTAGCGACCCGAACGAAGGACAGAATTAAACGGACTTAATGACCTTGATCAACCAATCAGATGAGCCCACTCTAAAATCACAGTTATATGGACACAGTGAATGAATTACGCTAAGAATTCAATCAAGAGGTAGCTTTTGGGCCCTGTAGGGATGGTATGCTCATAGAAATTTTGTAGATGTGGAGGAGAAATGCCTTAACAGAGGTGTGCAGCTACTGTGGATGGATATATGTGCACACGTATAGCCTATCGTTTAGGAAGATAAGTCATTCATTTTTAGGTTTACGGTTGCTGTAGAATAGTGAATTGATCGCAAAACAACATAATACACAAACTAAGAAAACTAGCTCTGACTTGAATCAATTAAACCGCGCAAATACCCATAAGATAAAGCAGGTGGCGCCACTTCAAAAAGGGATATACCATATAATTGCAAAAAGTTGCTACGACGAAAGAGGTGGCATAGGTTGCTCTGGCTTTTCACAGTGCGATTAAAGATTTCATCGGTTATACCTTCATCAGAGTTCAAAGATTTGCCTAAATACAAGAACTTATCGACTACTTCTAATTGTTCACCTGCAAAAGTCAGTGCACGCACCAGCTTTTGGCTAATCTTGAGAAAGTACCCTGCAGTTAGATGGGGCAAAGCACATACCATACTTAGAGACATTGATCGCTAAATGATCAAGTGCGATTCCGGTAGTCTATCTTTTATCTCATTGAAAGACGATGCTGTTTGTAGTCTTGAACTTGAAAAGTCTTCTTCCAGAGTACATACCTGCACCACCACTCACATTGTTGGAAGCTGTTTTCTGGATGTAATCTATGCCAGAATTAAAGATAAATGGTTGAATCAAGTAGCTGTATCTAATTCCACTGTTGGTTGAGAACAGAGGTGTTAGCTGTGTAAGAGCTAGACTTAGGATTTACTTCGACCTAACAATAACCGCTCTTACAAACTCCTTCACCGTTTATGAGCTTAATTAGTACTCTGCCTACGTGCAAGTACTAAAGAACGGAATCAAAGTTAGAAGACTCTAAATGGCAAGTGTAACTGGACCGAATTCTATTACACAAATATGTAATAATAACTAGTAAGTACAGCGAGAGAGCAACAGTAACCGTACAGGAGGAGCAGGAGTACAAATCGGAAGTGGGTTAAACATGTCAGGTTGCGTTCATTCAAACAAAAGTTCAAAGGTACAATGTACACTACAGCTGGTTGTGTGCCGTCATTCCACCTGAGGTGTTTCTTTACAGGGCTTTCAGGATGCTAACAAACTCCTCTCTCTAAGAGACAAATCCAAAGAGCAGTTCTATTCAATTATTCAGAGTCACTCTCAGTATTCTGAAATACGAGGAATGTTTAGTGCAAGAGGAGAATTCAGGTATTGTGGTAGAGTATAATTCCCTATTAAAGATAAAATACATTGATGGAGTATTAATAACTGGATGATGTTTCTAGCACAATCTACTGTTCATTGTCATATAAATGAGTTCACATAACTTCCTCCACATAGTTCTACTCCCTGCTGTTTTTACGAAAGTTTTTCATATATCCGGTGTGGATGCTGCTTCATTTCCACTGCATGTGTTTGGTGTTGATTCTATGCAAAATACCTTGTTTTGATTTAATGCTTTTACCCTATCCCACCGTATTACGTGTGACATGCAAGTGAGTGCGATCGCATTGCAGAACAATATGATATGTTCTGGGTTTGTTTAACTGATTCTTTTCAATCCAACATAGTTTTAAAGATTTTCCAATCGATACACTACAATCAACTTTGAAGTGAACTATCCATCTTATAGTCTGATTGAATTACATAAATATGCTGTTCCATTGCAATACGGGCTTTCAAGGGAAGATAAACTCTAGTTTATAGCTAGACACTCAGAAATCAAGTTTAATAAGTAAGTACGATGACGAGTAACGACTAAATTTCTTATTATTTTAGGTGCGGTGTAATCATCTGACACTGACTATATTTAAAGTATTATTTACCCAATCTTCTGAATAAATATTCTAACTTCTTTATATAGTATGTTAACATATCTAAGATGTTTTAATCTGGCAGATATCTTTGCATCAAAATACGCTGGTATAAATTAAGCTTAATATTTCACGTATATAAGTATATTTTACTGCCCTACCAATGCTAAAACACTTTTTAAAATGAATCTCTTTCGTAATTTATTGAATAAATTAAAATAAGTAAAAGTCAAAATATTTTGTATGCCAAAGTTAATTTATAACAAATTGTGTCGCTGAACGTTTCGGCAGTTGGAAAAGTAAAGAATTTCAGGAGAATGCTTTATACACTCGGAAAACAGTTAATATATGAAGCACAAATTTTATTACTTATCTGGTTAACAGACAACCAATTAGCTATGACCAGTATTCATCACTATAAAAGAAGGCAATACTACAAGCTAATATTTTGATTATTCCTCACATAGTCAGTAACTGGCAATTTAATAGGGAATTAAATCCTCTTGTGTGGAAAGTCATTCTCTTTAATTGGAGTCATATTCGAGGAGTTTTAAAAACCTGATGGTGTTCCAGGGAAATTATCCATAATTTCACTAAATGAAATCAGTTTATAATGGACTTTGTCGAGAATTCACCAAGATGCAAATGAGGTAAACTTAGGCAATCGGAAAACAAGGTTGTTTGAACATTGGTGAATGTAGACAGATTTTATTCAATAGTAATTTACTGTGATTTCAATATACAAAAGTGAACAGAGTTTTGTTTTCTCCTCATTTTTTTGCGTTTCGAGTGGAACATAGAGCTTCAAAGTTTCAGTAGAGGTGGGATAGGATTACTAGCCTCACGTCCAACCTTTCTTTATCACTGTGCTTATTACCGGTTAGTGAAGAAGCTAAAGGAGTGTGCCAGTGGTCAGAAATCGAACCGCGGACCAGGTACCTGTCTGGCGAGCATTGTATTGTTGAGCCATCATCATCACACAGTGGTTTGAATCAGTTATATGTGAAAAACGATACCACTCTTAGAGTATTACATTCAAATGTTAGTTTGGAAATCATTTTCTCAAGCTAGTGCTTCCTGGCTTTCAATGGATTCACAAACTTACATCGGTTCGTAGTGTGAAATACCATTCATCAAATAATTAACTCGGAAATTCACTACATTATTCTGTGACAATACAAAAGTCTAAACAAAGAGAGAGATATATATTCAGTGAAAGGTGAATGACACAGAATACACACTAAGTTGACATATATATATATATATATGAATGAAATTCTCGATAAGAAAAAGAACAATAAAACTTCTAATTACAGAAATCACATTTAAAGCTATTTTGAGATAGTTTTCTTTTCATAAACAGGTATAGAGACAGATCTTCCTGTGAAATCAAGCACAATGTAAACATGAAATCTATGTTATAGGGAATAATATAAAGGAAAAAGAGCCAACCGGTAGAGATAACGAAATAGTGTTCACTAAAGTATTTATTCTGAATTAGTCACCATATTTAAGACTGTCAATTTTTGAATAGTAGTTAACATACATGATATCTCATGAGTATTGGAAAATTACATTAGAAAAAAAAATAGAACAAAACACAACAACAACAACAGCAACAGGAGAACCAGATGTCAGAACAGGTTACAATAGACGAATACCAACCTGTCCCTATTGCGCTTACACAGATATACAACATTGGGAAAACCAAGCCAATATATGAATTAATAATAATAATAATAATATTTATATATGCACCGAAAGCAAGAGAAGACACTCTTCTTTTTATTTTAGATAACATACATAATTATGTCAACTTGATAGACAGGAGAACCAAAATCAATAGAAAGTTGAATTTCATAATAATAATAAAGCAGAACGACACAGAAAGTTAGGCGTAACACTGTTCGTCATCGTCGTCATCATAAACATCATAATATGCAGAGGGAAAGAGAAAAACACACCAGTATTCTATGCATACATGGACTACCATATACAAATGTGTAATAAGTCTTTTTTTCTTTAAAAAAAATCAATTTTAAAATGCTAAATTCAGCCATCTCGACTTTAGTTTATATCACAACTGCTAAAATAATAATAATAATAATAGTAATATCAATAGTGAGGTTGACAACCACAATAAGAATGGTAGAGGAAAGTTTTTCTTTATAAGCTTTGCTATCGGTAATAATTTCACAAATGGAAAGCAATTTATTTATATAAGTAGATAAGGTAAGATAAGGAATTCATTATTCCGGAAAAAGCAACATACTCTCTCACACACACACACACACTCACAAGCATAAACACAAAGACAACATAGTTGAATAATTTAAAGCCGAACAATAGACACTAAGACACCCATTAAAAGACAGACAAGTAGAGAATGTGAAAGGGAAATGCAGAAAACAACAACACCACCAACAACAACAGCACGACCTCATCTCATCTAGTAAATCCGGAAGTGTACTGCAAGAGAACAAGGGGAAAGCGGGAAGAAAATAACAACACGTAAGTTAGTTTATGCCTACAATCATCGACACTATGAAAACACATCAAAAAGAAAAAGCAAGAAGGACATTCAGATAATAACCGTAGCACTCTTATAATGTATTCAAATATTGTGGGAGTTATGTATTCATGTTTCTTTAAAAAAATTTCATTATTGAAATTCTCAAAAATATTGAAGGAGATTGAGTTGAATTTATCTGGTTTTGTCTGTGTATATGCGTGGAGGAAGCATATAAGGCTCAAAATAATACAAGAAATAAGTACAGACAGATTCTTGGTTACATTAGGATATATATATATATATATATATATATATATATATATATATATATATATATAGGAAGCAGGAGATACAAGTGAGGCTATATCACCTGGTCATCATATATGAACATTTGCATAGTAAGCATTATTGTCATCATTATGATTACATAATTAATAAACAATAAAACAATGATAACAATAACATGAAGAAATAATATATATTCAGACAATAATTAAAATTCCATCACCCAAAGAATAAGAGGAATAGAGAAGCAGTTAGGTAAATGTAAGTGAAAACAAGTTAATATGTATAATTGAATTGAGGAAAATGTTTGTCTCTCTTTTCTAGTTGTAAAATCTGCTTTCTTATATTTAAGAAATATAAGTGTATATAATTAAGAACAATGACTTGGCAAAAGTGTATGTGCACCACCGGATTTAATCCAAAGAGCATCGTGAATTGTTACAGCGTCGACAACAGGGCTTAAATGTTTTGTCGAAGTGATTTCAGTGAATTGTTTTGCTCCACTGTTGTATCTGTGGACATAGAAAAAAGCAAGTGTTGTAATATATATAAGACAATAAGATATGTACAGACAAACACAACAATAGTAAGCATAGATTTTATGATGTAATATTAGGATTAGATACTCTCATCAGTAAGATATTTGCTAGGGATAGAAAACTAATGATACGAGCTCGCTTTGTAACCAAAAGGTCCTGGGTTGGAACCCCGGTGGGTGCGTACCGATGAAGACTTCCAAACTAGGACGAAACATCTGTCCAGTACTCCCAGGCTTTCCAATGGTTCTCTAAACAATGTCAGCTCATGATGAAGTCCGGTAACCAATCAACCAAATCCCTACAAACCAACACTGGAATATGATGAGATGCTCACTGGCGACTGGCCCTATTCAGGTAGGTAGTTACCTGGAGTTTTAGTGGGAAGTCGTGACCAGTAGGGTGAGGCAGGTCGGGTGTGAGGAAAAATGCTCGCCGAAGATATTGACTAGCGGTTGCGCTATATCGTGAATTGGCGTCGGTGGTACAGTGGTTAGGACTCTCGCCGACCATGCACATGGTCCGGGGTTTGATCCCCTGCCGGCGCACACCCGATATCTATGGTCGGTCTGAAATTTGGGCTACCGATATCCATGCTGAAAATTCCATACTTGTACTGAAAATACGGTGTGGAATCAAGCTGTAATTAAAATTTAAAAAAATAATTAGAATTCTTGGGCTGGCCATCGGATCAAGTCCCAGTCGCCTAATAGTCTACGAGCACGCAAGCCTTGTAACCAGAAGGTCTTGGGTTCAATCCCCGGTGGGTGCGTACTGATGAAGAGTCCAAAACTAGGACGAAACAGCTCTCCAGTACTCCCAGGTTTTCGGATAGTTCTATAACCAATGTCAGCTCATGATGAAATGTTTGAATCGTTGGGCTATCTGAATTTTCATCCAACATAATGAATCATATTTTCCCTAATTCTTATTGTTTTAACCAGTCAGTTATGTCCTTGAGTCATAATATGTACTCGGGCATATTTTTCATTGGCTTTCAAACTACCAGTGAGCATATCTTAGAGACGAAGGAAGAATATCAGAAGGGATTAGTCTATGCTTCAGATAGAACAGCATTGCGTCACAGGATACACTGTAGATTGCTATTTTACTTGAAGATCCTGGATAAGGAGAAAATACTATGCCGTAGACTGTAATGAGAATTCTGTACATTGTATAAACATTTCGTCCAAATAACATGAGTAGACGATACTATTGACCGAAGAAGAGAACTAAATTGTGTTTAAATTGAACTGTACAATATCTGAAATGAGTTAATCACATCCATTTAGTCCTACGTCCATACACATCTTCAATGTACTCAAAGTTTTATTCTTCTAGAGAGCCTTGCCTATATCGAAAAAAACACTTATACACGAAAATTCGCCTCTAAGGTATACTGAACGGAAATCGGCTAATGCAAGCAATAAACAACGGTTTCATCTTAGTTTGAGGATTTTTAGGAATACGGATCTCAAAATCTAGATATCGTTGGTTCAACCTATGATGGGTGCGTATTGCTGAAAAGTTTCTTCTCAAAACCAGGACGATTAAACTCTTTAATGTTTTTTAGTTTAATGGTTTTAAAATTAATTTCTGTTTACACAGGTAACTACTTTGAGAACCATTTAGTTGTGCATACATTAATTGTCCAATTATAAAAAAAGCATGAATATGTATATGACCGTTAGATATGGAAAGAAATTTATCAAAAAGAATAATGCTTCGTCTGTTTAACTGATTTCTACGTGGATTTTCAAGTCATTCATTATCAGATGTTATTATTTCCATTTATTTTCTACAAAACGGACTTATACAGGAAGCATCATGGGGAAAATATTGCCAATAAAATTTCTGTCCCAAATATTGCCTGTATGCTTAACGTGTTAACAATCACACGAAATACACAATTCCACTGATTTAAAATGAATCCAATTACTACATTGTGAATTGTCAATCATTCTAAATCGCCATTTTGTTAGTCATAACTTCAGAATATGAAGTGTCTAGTAGTCATTTGTTATTAGGCTAATTTATATTTCCCGTTGACTACTTAAATTGAATTGAAATGCTAGGCCTCTGTGGAAATGCTGACTTATAGTACGGACGCTCTGATGATGTCTTAGGATTAATGTAAAGTTATTTTGGTTGATGGTGAGACTAGCAGTGAAATCCAGGTGGCGCATTTCATTCTATCTAAGACTCACTGGGAATGCAGGTACATCCGGCTGACGAGCCCAAAATAAAACATCATGTATCTCACCGTTAGTTACCATCCGCCAAAATAACTTCGTGTCTAATAGTCAGCTGGTTAGCTAACAGAAAGTGGACTTCAATCACGTCGTGTCCAGCTAGAGGTGATGATGATGAGTTCAAATATAAACATATAATATAGAGAGATTTTTATTCCTTTGTGAAATTCCCAACAGAACATACATGCCATTACAACAACAAAACTAAGAGCCACTGTGTGACAGTAGGAGAGAATACTGAGCAAATTACTTGCCAATAATAAATACGATTTCAGTTGTAAAACAGTACGTCAATTCAAATATATAAAATGATAATTTCATCTGAATAATGAGAGTTAAATATCGACAGTGTATAGTTAATTTCTAAAAAAAAAAACAAGTAAGGCTTACTTGAAAAACCTATTAACCATTTCGTGTGTAATTCTTTTTGGACCATTGCCACAAATAATTTTCAACTCTTCTGATTCCAGGTCAAATGAATAAACAGCTCGATACTGACATCGAGAGTCACGAAAGAGTATCATAAAGTGTGTTCCTTCAGTAGCAGCTAATTCCTGTGTGTGATGAAAAAAATAAAAATAAAAGACAAACGGATAAAATAACTCCACTGACGCAATACTGAATTTATTTTACAAAAGGAAGCATTTAGAAAATATATAACTTTCAAACGAATTAGCAGCTGCAAAGTTATGAGTAATGAATTAGCAATTTTAATTGAATTTGAGATTTTTTCCCGTCGATTGATTGGACATTGGACACTGGGAAATGCAGGTACATCCAGATGACGAGTCCCAAATAGGACGAAATGCGCATCCTGGATTCTAGTCACCATCCACAAATTAAATTAGCAATTTCGTTTCTTAATTGGTATAATATAGTGAGTAAATAATATTAAAGTTAGGTGTAGAGTGCTACAAGGTAGGGAAGGGAAGAAAATCGATGACATTGTGAAGCTGCATCTATTCAGATAGCTGAGATACATGTTACGCATGCCGATCCACTGCCCTCCTAAACGAGCTATGTTAGCTGATACAGGATAAAGTTGGAAAAGAGTTAAGGGTGGTCAAACCAAAATCTGGAATCAATCCATGAAGCAGTTGCCAGTCTTTCTTTACCCTGGTAACTGGATGTCTATATTCTCTCTCTCATTTGATTACGTAATCTCTAGCTTTGACCTCACCTCCCTTGATATAGTGTTATTTTGCTTGTCTCTTGTTTCTATGATTTGAGTTGAACTCAGTACATTGTCACCCAATTTATTAGTTACTCATCATCTTACGTACCTCTCGTCTTTATTACGTAACTCCTTTACGATTGTATGCATACATTTACTTTGTTTAAACTTGAAATGCCTATGTAAAAACTATATAAGCGTAATTTCTTGAGCAGTGTTCACTAAGTTCGGAACTTCCTGTCAAGAGACATTATGTAAACTTTGCAAGCACGTTAAAACTTTCCTGTACATAAAATTAATAATTTATTTAGGCTGTAAGCAGCTGATGACAAGTCAACGAAATAAATGATGGTACCATCTTATTTTTCACAAACTGTTGTTCTTGCTTTATTTAAATCCATGAAGTCTTTGACAGTTGTTTTGAGCCACGTAGGGAGATGTAGTCCGTATGGTTTGGGTTCTCGGGATAAAAAGAACCAATGGCTTGAGTCTGTTGGTGATATGGATCAAAATCGTTCTCAATAGCGTAAGTGCATTATTCACCTTTTGTAATTTCCTAAATCCGATCATTAAATGACTAACACAAATATAAGGCTGAAAGGATTTATTCCTCAGAGACATGTATCGAAGTATATATAACTGCCATAATTATACATGTTAGTTGATGAAAATGACAAAAAACCACTTATGGGTAAACGCCTTGACATCCTTCTTCTTTTATGCATATATATGACCCTAAAAACCCCAAAGATGATGTAATCTGTGTATTTCTTTGCATGACCGAATCTTCCTCCCAGGACATAAACTCTTCTTCGTAAAGAGTTTATGCAGACTTATTTACACATACCTATGCAGACCCTCACAAAATGTGAACCAATACTACCTAGGTACGGTAATATCTCTCCTCATAGCTGCTGGAATCGAAAGATGTACCAGTCAACATTTCAACTATCGAACATGTATATAAATGAAACGGTTTGTTTGAAATGGATATGCTTTATAACATCATAATGTTGTACACTGAGAGAAAACTGTGAAGATAAAATTATGTAGTTTCTGGAAAGTTTCCCAACCTTAATAATTCATAAGAAACGCAATCTAGTCATTATAATAATTGAAAAAAACTTGGTTTATAACAGCATGATTCAAATCAATAACCGTAACTATTTAGGGATTAGCGCTTTGACTTTAAGTGAAGCGATTTCAGCAAACGTGTCAAGTGGATAGGCAATGCATAAGTTTCTACTGATTAGGCAACTAACTGTTCATCTAAGTATAATAATACACAAACAAGTGCCCGAATTTTCAGAATATTTCATCAAAAAAATTAGAAAAGCTCTCAGTGAACCAGAAAAAAAATATTATCATGACAAAAGACACAGAAACACACACACATTGTAAACATACTTTAAGCGCAAGTTGTTTTGTCGGTTCATTGACAGTCCCAGCTAAACAACAATGACTGATGGCATTAACAACAACAGTACGATTGGATTTCGCTTTAGGTTTCACAAATAAACGAGGCTGGTTTAAGCATTGAACAGGTACACCAGGACCGCTAGATGGTGATTCTGAAGCACCAAGTCGATGTAATGCTGGAAAACAAAAGAATCAAGAGGGAAATATGAGGATGGATTTCAGTGAGTAGATAATTCATTTACAATTATTAGATGAGTGAAAATAAATAAAAGTTGGAGAAATGTTCATTACTTAGCGATTTCTATATTCTTGGAATGATAGAAACAATTATTCATCATTTCTAATCTGTGAGATGACAAAGGCAGGATGGGAACTCATTGATGCAGTGACGTTAAAGAACCATTTTTAATAGGATGGACGAAACCATTTTCCTTACTTATTAATGAACGCCTAAAACTGGAACAGAGAAGATGAACACACGGATACAATGCACACCAGAAACACACGTGGTCCGAGGTTCGATCCCCGGTCGATATACCCCCCTAAAGAGAGAAGGTTGGGGGCGAGCTCAACCTCACCCCGTGAAAAAAACACCACTGCTACTGAAACTTCAAAGCTCAAGCTTAAAGCCCTATTTTCCACTCAGAACGCAAAGGAATAAAATCAATAAAAAATAAATAAACATAATGGATAAAAGTTCCTGGAAATCTGGTGACAGTCAACCTCATTTTGCAGGGAACATATCAGCAAACAACACCAACAGCTGAAAGGTAAATACCTAAGTGTTAATTGTTTCTTCAGGAATCTAACGTTTCATTTAGCCATAGAGGTTTAATGTCTACTGACAAGTAGTATAAAATTTTATAAGGAACTAGGAATCAATATACTGATAAATATTTAGAATACTTTACAATGAGACAAGTGCGTCGGTCATTCATTAGTGGTGGAAAGTTTGCCAACGGAGCACTTGGTTTGATACCCAGACAACACATTCCTAAACCTCGTTCAATTCACCATAGGATAGTAAGCACGGAAAAGGGGGGAAGGTTGAGCATGAGACTAGTAACCTTACCCCACGTAAGAAAACAAAATCACGGCTACTGAAGCTCTCTGTATTCCGATTGGAACTCAAGGAATGAAGAAAGAGACAATCAGCCGCATAAATCTAATTAGTTCTGAGCGTTATAAACTCTATGATCTGAAGTGTTTTAGACAACATAAGAAAACCTTTTTTTTCATGCTTTCCCAAAGATAGTTCATCAATCTTCAATATTTCCAAGGGCTGTAGATAAAATGAGAGAATTAGTATAGCTAGCTATCAGAGTTGCGAAATTCCCACCGATTGAATTATTCAAAGAAAATATTGATAAATGTTAACATATAAAATTAGAAAAGAAATGTTATGTTACCAGAAACAATCAGCATACTCTATATGGTAAAAGAAATGAACAAGAAGGAGAAGGCATAACAACATACACACACAAACAGATAAAGAGAGAAATGAAATCAATCAATAGAAATTGGAAATTATCTTGGCTAGTGAAATAATCATACAAAAAGAAGAATTATTCTCAAGTAATTGTGTTTTAAGGAAAGAAAGTCCAATATATATATATATATATTCTCTAATCACATATGATTTATCTCAGAAGACTATTGATCCTAATCCCAAGTAAAAGAAAGTGAGTGAAGAATAAAAGTTTAGGTAGAAGGATGTAGTCACCAGGATGCCCGTGAGCCAAGAGATCAGGACTGGAAATTGATCAAAATTCTCACAAACTTAACAAGCAAGCAACACTTCAGTACTAATTAGTGATCAGTACTGATATGGGTGTTTTGGTTGATGGTGACTGGTAAAGGGATCGAGGATGTGCATTTCGTCCCATATGGGACTCGTCATCTGGATGTACCTGCATTCTCACAGAAATCAAGCTTTTCAGTCCAACCCAGTAAAAACAACAGGCAACGGAAATTAACCTACATACGAATAACTCTTGAAGTCTTATTGGGAGTTTATGACCAGTAAGACCAACGGAAAAGAGTGTGAGAGAAATCATGTAACATTAATGACAGAAATCGGGAATTGAATTCCCATCTAATTAACGTCTTTGAGACATGATGGATTTTGATTCAATCCATAATGAAAAAGCGGATCTGCACTGATAAACAGACCTATAAATATTTGTTTAAGTCAATTTTAGTTGATTGGTCCTCTGTTGTTGCCCAAGTGTCGCACAAGTGGAAAACGCTCTGGCGCTTGAAACAATAAGTACTGGGTTCAAGTGACGATGGAAACACGATGACTCACTGGGGAAAGCAAGTATATCCAACTGATCAATCGCATACAGGACGAAATGCGCACTCTGGATACCGTTTGTGTGTCACCACCCACCAAATTAAACCTTATAAACAGTTCAACCCTTATTTAGCTTTATTTCCTAGCACAGCTTTAAGAGATGCAATTTTCTAGTTTTGTTGATAGAAATATGAAATTTTGATTAACTCTATTATCAAAGTATCCTATTGCTTATCAACGGTTGTGAAAACAAACATAAATAGAATCAAAATACCAATAGAAAGCGCGCGTTTTGGTCTACACAGTTGGAGATATCCAAAAAAAGGTTATGTATATGCATAAGATTAGATGTGAAGCAGAACACGGAAACAATAATTTCAATATGGTAAATATCGTCAAACTTGCAATAACATAGTAAATTCTAGTGAATGTGTGATTCAGCATATCTGAATACTGCAGCAGCATCTTGGACATTTTCGGTTATTCTACTTTAGTACCACACAAAAATTGTTCGGAGGATTTTTAAATTTCTTCTGAGAATAACTTACATTTGAATGTACGCTTAAAATATGCATATCTGTTAGTAAATACGGTTATTTGTAAGGATTAATTATGAATAGCAGCATCAAATTACATGGAAGATGCATATTTATACTCAAGCGGGAATAAAACTTTAAGACATCTACTTACAAGATAGACTAATCCCAGAAGGAAGCGGTGTACGTGTGGCACCCGTAGTAGAAGTTAGTAGTAGTAGTAGTAGTGGTAGTATTACCATTATTAGCTGAACGATTACGATTTGTGTGAACCTTAGTGTCTTGAAAAGAGGAACTATCACAGTCAGGTTCAGCATTTACATCCCCAGCTTCCCCGTCACCACTACCACGTGTAGTAACTGGCGGAGGTGCTTTTGATTTAGCTGAATTTACACGGGAGTTAGGCTTTGATGATGGAAAGGCATCCAATGAAGCTGCTACTGGTGCATTTCTATCACGTTTTGGAGCAGTAGACGGTTTTTTACTTGCACTATGTTTAGGAGTTGTAGTGGACAGATTCACTTCAGATTTGGAAAGTGCTGAGGAACCAGATCTTACAGGGTATGGATTATTATTATTATTATTACGATATCCAGAAGACATAGCAGCCTAAAATAAAATAAAGGAAGCAACAAAACGAACAATGATGTTTAATATAAGGTAAATGTAAATTAGTGAAGTGAAGTTTACAGTGAAGAGTTTTTTATGACCAGTACTTCATTGACTCTGTCATTTAAACCAGAATATATGCCTAAAGTGTTATGATCCCACTTGTATACCATCAATAGTGGTAAAACACACATACATCAGAGATGATTGAAATACTTTCAATTAACTAGGTTAACTATCTTAGAAGCTACTATTCATGGAAGTGGATTGTTTGGCTAAGATGTTTATTTTAATTCATATTATATGCCAATTCGAAATATGATTCCAATGAGAGAGTAGTAAAACAACACGAGAGGTTAGAAAAGGAGGATGACAGGTTACTAATAAAGAATGATAATTTGTTCTTTGTGTAACAGTAGGAGAAGGAAGGCAAATTTAACAGCCTACAGACAGCATGATCCAGAGGTTAACACCCATTTAACTGAAGACACCTTCAAGCAAATATTTTTCTTTATTTACGAAATGATATATACATTTTGATACATAATCATAGTGCTTAATTTCTAGCCTCTAATTGGTCCAATTCAAGGTTATTATGTGATTGACATCCTACTTAGATAGTAATGATTTACAGCCGAGAAGTAAAAATGTCAATCCATTTGTGCACAGAATTGGATAGCTAGTTAATTTGTACAGAGAAAGCGAAATGTAAACATGAAAGAGGAAAGATACACAATATAAGTAGGTGAGGTAGACGAATAAAACAGTGTGAAGATAACAGTTGGCAAAATGTAGGAAATAGCTGCCTAAGCTTAAGCATCCATCGGTGGCACAGCGGTAGAATCCTCGCCAACCACGCATGTGGTCCACGGTTCGATCCCCGGCCAACGCACTCCTTTACCTCGCTAAGCCAGTAACAAGACTGCTAAAGAGGGTAAGTTGGACATGAGGCTAGCAACCCCATCCCGTAAGGATAAAAACACCACTGCTACCAACACTTCAAGCCTCTAGCTTGAAACCCTGTGTTCCACTGGGGACGTAAAGGAATAAAATAAAAAAGTAATAAATAATAATAAAAAAGCTTAATTACGGGAAACTGATTTCTTATGTACCAGGCTTAGAGTCACACTTATCCGGTACCCAGGCTGAATTAGACAGAGCGGGACTCGAATCCTTGACTAATCGGCTGAAAAGAGAGTCCTTAAGTTCATGAGCCACATCTCCACAGTAGGAAACAGTAATTTAGAATGACTTGCATTTGTGATAAACACTGGTGCCAGTTCTTCGTATTTCATATTAAATGTTATTAAGACTTACGAAATAATCGATATGTAGCGGTCATTTAAACGGAAATTTGCCATGGATTTAATATGAATAATAACTATAAGTATGCATTATTACAAAAAATATATATGTATAGGTAAATGAAATAATTCTCTTCACTTACTTCCTTCTTAGATAAATGTGCTTGTAATACAGCTTCACGTCTTTCTTTTTCATTCAATTTCCTTTCATACTGGGCACGATCAGCTGCTTCTTTTTCTTTACGCCCCGTAGTACGTAATGCTTCCAATTGTTCTGCTACCATTGCTCTTTCTGTAGCTCGACGTGCTTCCAGTCGGTCTTTAGTGCGTTGCATACGCTTTAAAATGAAATGACAGGGAATATTAAGAAAGTAGTCAGTTTGGTAGATATATTAAAGTTAAATATATGCAAGTGAGTTTCAATAATCCATGCCAGCAAACCATTTGTTTTGAGCAATGAGAAAAAGTAACTACATATTTATATATATAGGTATATATAAACGTGACTGAAAGTAGAAAAACAGTGTTTATTGAAAAACACTTTCCATTGCATTCAATTATGATGATGTATACATGTGAATAATTAGTGAGTTGCTTGAAATAAACACTTAATTTCAATGTACAATCATCACATGAGTGAGTAATGAATGAATACGTCAGAGGGGAGTAAAGAAAACTATTATGTAGGAAAAAGCCGATAATGTTAAGATATTGTGAATGATGAAATCACTTAATTGAATTGGTTTTGAAGAATTACTTTCAAGGTAACACTCAAAAAGTGATGGTCTAGGCTAGGGACCTTTAGGTAATTTATGAAGGTTCTAAACAACTGTCATCATAGTTTTGATTTCATTAAAAACTCACATCAATGTGTCATCTAGTGAAGAGTCTCGCAAAAAGACGAATCAACATTCACATTCTCAATTTCATGCGAGAATAACAAAGGATAAATTAGCCAGCCATCACTTCTTATGCCAGTAACTCTCTAAATAATTCTGATGTATGATAAAAAACCAAGCTGAAGTACTATTATATTGTAAGTGCATATAATACACTTTATAAAACTGACTGACTGACTGACTATCAACATAGAACTCAGCACAGAAGTGTAGCAGTTCAAGTTGCCACACTCCACATAGCACACAAAGGTGGAGAAAAGAAAAACTTTCATAATGAGCAGAAAAATATGGGGAAGGAATAACAACATGGATAAGCATGACGGTTTAGTGGATATTGGAGGTCACAAAGAGTGAATGCATCTGCGCTAGTGACGAAAATATTGAGCTATATCACTAATAGTCTCCAGCCATTGTTTCTTAGTATCCTCAGGATTAAAACCAGGCAGTCTGCTTCTCTCTACGTGCCTCAAAGTAAATATCAAAGAGTCTATGGACTGGCCATCACTAAACCATTTCCATCCTTATCCTAAGTCAGATAACATTGCTCACCGAGAGAGGCAGTGGTTCAGCATGTGGAACACGTGTCCTAACCATCTCAATCAGTGTAGCTTCACAACTTCATTGCAATACACTTACTCTCCTTGTCTAGTACTCTAGACTTAGCGTGAATATTGTTCACAATATTATACCACGTAGAGCAGGAAAGAATAAAGAAACATGTGCGGTTAAAGGCATCTAGCCTTTTCATATTTTCTACTTTCAATGATTATGTCCCAAAGGCATACAGGAGGACAGAGCGAACTGCTGCGCAGTAAACACATGTTTTGGTCGATAACCAAATATCCCACCTACGCCAGAGATGGCGTAAGTTGGAAAATGCCACACGAACCTTTTGTATCTGCGCTGAGATTTAAGTCAACAATCAGTGCGTTGAGGTTGATGCAACTTTCCAAATAAGTGAAGTGGTTCACACGCTCTACCACTTCACTCCCTATCTTTAAGGTAGGAGTCAGTTCACTTCAGTCCTTCAGCGTCACCTTACAATTGACAAGAGCGAATAGTATGCCAAACATGCGAAGATTTTTCGCCCAAGATGTTCGGAAGACTCTGCGTTAAGTCACCTAAGAGGACAATATCATCCGCGTACTCTAAGTCCACAAAACTGTTCTCTGGTAGTAACTCAATCCCTAAGTCACTAAAGTCAGTTAGGTTCAATTCCATTACTACATCTATAATGAAATTATACGAATATGGGGATAGTGAACATCCCTGACGGACACCTCTGGTTGTCATCACTTCAGATGGCAACTCTCCATAAACTCTTACATGGCTCTGTGAGTTCGAATGGACTGCCTTGATAAGTGAGATATACTTTCTCGGCATGCCTCACAAGACGACACATTGCCACAGCACCTCTCGGTTGACAGAGTCGAAAGCCGTATTCTGCAAGAAAGCTAGCGACATTCAACTAGTAATCAAACTGTTGGTATGAAAGGATCTTTAGTAATTGTGAAAAACAAAACTGGGAGGAAATTTAACTTTATAATGTCTTATTAAGGATTTATGTGACGGATACACCAGCAATCGACAAAAAGACGCTCAACAGTTGAAGTGATGGGCAATTCTTATGAGCATCAGTGTGAAAATCAAATCCACGAACATATTGGTACAGTAATCATAAAACTCCAAGATATGGAGAAAAGTATGTTTCCAGTTCTCTGTCAGTGACTGTCAAATATCAACAGAATATGACTGAAAGTCATAATAAGAAATAAATCAGTTATAACAGATTTCTCTGATAACGTGAAACTGATGTAAAAGTATCATAAGAGGGAGTCAGATAACCGAAAGTTTATGGTTGGATACCTTCAGTGGATACGGTGCACAATCGACCGTAGTAACATAAACACTTTCATGCCTTATATTCGTCAGAACCCTGGAAATCATTTCACGATACTTTATTTCTGAGATCTCATTCTTTTTCTGACGACCATTTATGTAAGCTTTTATTTTGCTCTTCAAGCATTTACCCACTAACTAACTAACTAGCTGCCTAACAAACAGTATACCTCTATCACAAAATTTCTACTAACCGAATATATATTATCAGATGTGTAGAGTGGTTACCTACCTCAGGATCAGGTTCTTCAAAGCCAATGAAGAAAAGTTTTCCTTCTGGTCTAGGATTTTGCCCAGTGATAAGTGGTGATTTCACTTGTTTCTGACTTGTTTCTACAGGTGACGGATTTGACGGTACAGTTGAAGATTTTGATGCATCACTAACACTGACAAAAACAGGACACTCCTCTTCGTGTTCATGAGAATCATCACCATGGGACTGGAAAATGATTTAGAATGTAATTTATTACAGAATGGACTGTTACTGATAAATAAACTGACGTGCAATGTACTGTGAAGTCAAATAATAATAGTCCAATACTACTTACATCAAAGTATATAAAGGTTAAAGACTAGTGATACACTTGCAGATAGCTGCGTGCTTATACGATTACATGAAAAAAATACAAAAGTAAATGCAGTATTTTCCATCATATTACATTATTATTTTATTAATTCCTTCACGTTCCCCGTGAAACATACGGCCTCAGGCTAGAGGCTTGAAGTTTCTGTAGCAGTGGTGATTATTTTTACAGGATGGGGTCGCTAACCTCATGCCCAACCTTTCCTCTTTACCAGCTTTATTTCTGGCTTAATGAAGTAAAGAAGTGCGTCGGCCGGGGATCGAACCCCAAACCATGGTCGGCGAGCGTCCTAACTGCTGTGCCACCGACGCACATTTTCATCATATGCTTATGAAAAGCAATCTCTTTTTTGATTAAGCATAGATGAAATAATTTTAACACTGAGGATTTTCTTTTGCATATTATAATTTCTTTATTGGATAATATCATATGGTCAAATAGTAATATTTATTAGATGATGTTTTGGAACACAATTAACTGTTCCTACTCATATCAATTTCGAAACCCAATTTTTGTGACCCTTTTTCTTCTTTGCTGTAAGGGGAACAGAATTTTCCAAAAAATGCGAGGAGATTTGTAGCTCAGGTAGATTTAGTTGTGTTCTCTGAGCTGGTTGATTTAATTGCGAAGCTTTCGTTGTCCTACTAGACAACATCTTCAGCGCAGGTTTAAGAATGGAATGAACTTATTTGAATTCTCCATGAATGATATAATTATGTCTCCTGACAACCATTGTCATGACTGGTTGTTAATTTACATCTCTATTGATCATTTTTATTGACTTGGAGTTTCAACTTTCTTATCATGTGGTTTATTTTTTAATAGTTGGAAGAGAATTTCCCAAATTTCCGTGACAAGCATTAAGTCATTCCTCTTGCACGTTTTCTCAGCTGATTCCATAATACAAAGCTCTGGTTATCAATCACTACCTTCGCTCTGTTACATTAGATTTTACGACTATCATCATGGCCAATCCTATTGTATGATTATGTGTTGCTGTAGAGAGTGCTACAGCTGAGCTATTTTCTAAATTTCTTATCTTATTATTCCCTTGAGTTCCTATTGAAATGTAGGGCTTCAACAACACATCTCCACTTTGTCCTGTCTTAGCCGGTCTCTTCAGCTTGGACCACGATTGCCCAAACTCTCTCATCTCCTCCTCACACGATCTCCTCCATGCCACCCTAGGACGACCCACTCGTCACATCCCACTGGGATTCCACTCAAGGCCATGGCGCGCGATGTCATTCAACGGTGTCCTCAATGTATGCCCTATCCATCTCCATTTTCTCCTACATATTTGTTGAGCGATCGGCTCTTGGTTAGTTTGTTCCCACAGTTTCTTGTTACTTATTCTTTCTGGCCGGCCATTTTACCTTCAGTATAGAGCCAGCGAAGGTGGCAGCTGTTGATAAAAGTCTGCAACCTGTTGGTGACACGCCAAGTTTCTGACCTGTATAAAGGACTTGACATTGGTGTTGAAAATCCGAATTTTGTTCCTTATGTTGAGTGCAGACGATTTTTAAATTGGTTTCAGGTTGATGAAGGCGTATCCTGCCTTTCCGATTCTGGTTGCCTCTGAAATCTTCATCCGTTCCGCCTGTATTTGAAACCATCACGGTTTTATTCTTGTGTGTTACTCTTATCTTATTAGGATCAACTAATCTAGATTTTGTTAGATTTTTGTGCTCTGCTAATCTGGTTGACCCCATCCTACCACTTAGGCTTATGTATTTGACCTTAAAATCATTGCAAGGCATTAGATAAACTAAATTATTCTGTTTAATGAGCTCCTTTAACCAGTATAATTTGTTTCTAAGTGAGTGGGTTTGAATACCATTTTTGGTTAAGAATTCTACTTAAGATTTCAGAGGTCCCCTTTTGTATGGGGATTTTTTAAATTTCCTATTATTGGTGTAGTTATCCTTCTGCGCATGTCTGTCATGCGTCTCGTTCTCCTTCTCCTTCTTATTATTACAGTAATAATTTTCATTTTACAATTTGCTACATACCCCCCCCCTGATTAATTTACCGGGGTTCAACAAATACTATCTAAGGAGGTCAGTCACTAGCCTGAATAGCTCAGTGTAATGTCTCTGACTGTAGCACTGGGTGACGCGGGTTCGAATCTCAGAAGGGACATCAGTTCCTTCAAGGTTGCAGATACGCCTTGCTGACGAGTGCCAACTAGCACGAAATCTAGGTCCAAGGCTTACTGCCGATTCTCCAACCATCAATCAACAATATGCCCGTATGGGAGTATGGGTGATCAAAGTAATTATTAAGTGTAGAAACTCCTCTTATCTGTCTCTTACTTCCTGCTATAGATTGTCTTTCATACTATTTAGTTTTTCTTTACCCTATTACTTAAACAAACATGCCAATCCGTTTTTTTATTGACATGGGTTAGGATGAACCAAAGTCCAAATAACAGTTTGAATGTGAAGGTTTTCTGTAACACTAGTGCTAAACTTCCCATCTTCTTTCCTTTTTACGATTAACTCTAACATTGGAAACTCCTCTTCATGACTTCCCAACCGATAAGTGAATTGAACTGCGCCTACCTTTGAGTTAATGTGTTTAAAAAACCCGTTTATACTATGTTTTTAGTACTGTGCATTTGTCATCTACATATCTTCACTATACCTCGGGGAGGGAACTGAACGTTCCAACAACTAAGTTTCCTCGCCACGGGATACTAAAACCTCTCATCTATATTAATACCTGAAGAATAACTTTTCATTCTAATGTATGTGAACTAAATTATACATATGAGATTAATGTTATGGTCTTAGTATAATCATAGGAATATTTTTATTCGCTAAAAATTTAATCTTTTCCTTCTAAGCTTGAATATAACACAGATAGGTTTGAGAAACTGGCCTTCTTTACATTAAATAGATACAAGTTGCACATGGACACTAATTATTGCTGCTATATAAGTTCACTTGAATTGACAATTCTATACTCTAGTAATAAATATTCATGTGAAGTGTATAAGATGAGGTTTAGATGAAAGTTTTTATCCTTAGACCAATTGAAACAATTTATGAGGTATATATAGCCAAATACAGCATAAAACTGAACTTATATTACATTATACAAATTTCCAATGACCTGATATGAATATACCTACAAACACAAGACTTTTCATTGAGCCAGATTAATAACGGTTATTAGAATAGTGAGTGGAAGAAACAATTGCGGAATACAAAGTAATGGTAACATTTCACAGAACTCAACTTACGGGATCACTTGAAATAACCACATTATCAGTATCACCTTCATCCAAAATAGTTTGAACTGCTTCATTGCATCCATTTGTCACAACAGCTGGATTACGCTGTACACTTAATTCGCGTAGAATAGGTCTATCACTCCATGTAGCACGTGTTGTCGATATATTAGATATAGATGTAGATAGTCCTTGTGTTTGAGATAAAGAATTTGCTGGTGGAAATGGCTCCTGTTGTTGTTGTTGCTGCTGATGCTGTTGTTGAAAACTGCTCGCAACTAGAGCAGCAGCTGTTGTCGCAGACGAGGAAGCTAACAGAACTTGTTGTTGCATAGATAAACGTTCAAAACCAGAGCGTAAATCAGACATATTTCGATTAATTTGATCTAATGTGGCAGGATCAACACCAGATGCTGTTGAATGAATATTATTATTATTATTGTTATTTCCCATGGCATTCATATCAAGTTTAGCCGCACGTGAGTTGATTCCACGTAAGGAAGCATATGATCCAGCTGGAGAGTGTATTCTACCTTCTTCCTCTTCATAATCGTAGCCATATTCAGTCGATTTACGTACATTTGATCTGTATCTGTTTCTGTACAACAGAAAGGCATGTTATGAATAACAATGAATAAAGACCGGAAATTTTAATAAATGATGTATTTATGAGAGAGAAAAAATGTTGGGAAGTAACAATACCCAACCCTTGGAATCTAGGTCTTTCATATAAAAAAATATCACCAATGGTGTAGCCTAAGAACAGAATAACGAGTAATACTTTGAAGTATCATCCATAGGTTACAGGTGGGAATGATATGGTCAGTCGGGAAACACAACAATCGCCTTTAAATACCAATTTTTATTCTATCATTTAAATGTTGGCGCATTATTTCAAAATTTGTAAATTTATCATTAATTAGGAACATTTCATTCACCAAGGTCATTTTTCAGTAAGAGACTTAGTCACAGTAGACATGGGAATTGACTTAGTTTCACTGTTAGAAAAAAAATACATAGACATCTACAAAAGAGAAATAGGCTAAACTGTTTATATATGCCTTGGTATGCTTAAAGCTGTTTTACTAGTGCCCCTCTGTCAAATGTAACTCATTATTATCATAAAACAATTAATTAATATTCACTTTCAGACTTTGTATTGAGCAATACTCTTTGAAATAATAACAAGAGAAAGAATGACTAAAATCAGAGTTCAAGTTTGATCACGAGCTGAGAACGACTGAAAACTAGGGAGTTCTGGACAGCTGTTAAATTCTTCGGTGGTACATACCCATGACCCCATCGCGGATTGAACCAAGGACCATCAAGGTTAAAAGGCGAACCCACGCTACATATTGAGAACTAGCAGGAGTTACAATTCATGGACCACTGGATTCCGCCGCAGTGGCGGAATGATCAATGAACTCGCCTTGCAGCTTGAGGGTCCCGGATACATACTACTGAAGAGTCTCAAACACGGACGAAACGGATGTCCAGTACACCTTGGTTTCCAATGGTTCTCTAAATAAAGTCACTTCGTGATCAAACCTAAAATTACAATACCCCTCAAATCCCTACAAACCAATACCTGAAAATAATATTAAAGGCTAAACTGCGAAAACTTTAGTTTTCTTTTTATCATTGTGAAATTAGAATTTTAGGGCTAATCAAAGTTCCAGTGCAACCAATCAGTGATTTCATCCCTTAATTACGCTAAGTTGCTGACGTCTTATCATATTATGTTCAAAATTACCAAAAAAAATTACCATTTAAACTTTGTTTAACAATTACAAATACTTCTGCGTCAAAGATGTGATTAAAAACATTTTTACTTGTAAATTTTAGGTACATAATTAAAGATGAACTTATCCTGATAAAAAAACACGCCATGATTGGATCACAACCTACAATTTTTATCTGTCTGAGTATCTCAAATCACAGACAAGATAAGCGTAAATAACGAAGACTGACACTTGTGACAAAACTAAGCACAAACAATGTTAGTTGCATTTACGCAAATACATGTTTTCTGGATTTTAGAGACTAATTTTTTTCCAGTGAGTTTCACATATTATGCAATCACATATCTAAACCGAGAGTTAAAATCCCCCGAATGTTGAGGAAGAATGCATTTTATAATTTTCAGTTTCTGGCATATTCTTCGAGGTAACATGAGATAATGTAACCTATGTAGATAAATAACTTCTGAAAACTAACTTCGTGGAGCGACACCCATATAGTAAATTATGAACTATAGCTTCATGAAGCAATTTGGTAGATGGTGGGTAGCAGTAGAATCTAGCATGTGAATTTCATCCTGTTTGGGGCTCATCATCCCAATGAGTGTTGTTCCCATCTTAGACTCGAACCCAGTATCCTTCATTTTAAACGACAAAGCATTACCCACTAAATCACTTGGGTCACGAGAGGCACCTCTTGTGCAAAGGACATCAATTATAAATTTTTGTCAATTTTTCCCCGTTGATTGATTGGATCAGAATGTCTGGCCTCTGTCAGAAATGTCCAGCTGCTAGTATGGGCACTTTGAAGATATCTGACGGATTAACATGAAGTAATTTGGTAGATGAACTGCGTATCCTGGATTTCACTGTTAGTCACCATTCACCGAATTACTTCACTTTAATCTGTCAGATGTCGTCAAAGTGCCCGTACTAAGAGCTAACATTTGCATGAACGTGAAGGATAAGCTACCACTGTTGGCCTCATTAGTGTGCATCTACCAATTCACCTGCTCATGTGGGGCTAGGTATGTCGGCCGTAACCAGCGTTTGCTATCCAAACGTATCATCGAAAACTTACTCACAGTCATGGTTTTATAAAGGAGAAAATAGGTCTCCCCGAAACTCTATTCTGGAACACGCGATCGAATCTGGACACCAAGCAAACCCACAAAGTAACTTCAAAGTCATCTACAGAATACGTGGGAATCTCGCTCAAAGAGTACGAATCAAACTTATTCAAACCGCAGAAGCAATGGCAATTCACATAGTAAAAACTAAACTCTGCATACAAAAGAAGTTTGTTCAGTCATTAAATCTACAGTGGACCTTACCTATCTTAACGCCAAATACGTAATTTTTGTTTCATCTTTTTCTTGCTTGTTTGTTTCTTAATTGTATAGTATTTTCTTCCCCTGCCTCTTATTAAATCTCTACCCCTTATTACCACTGTTGTTAACTTGACTTTTGTTCAATTTTAATTTTAGCTGAGCTCTACTCAACCTCATCAATTAGATTACATTAATCAATTTGCTTATTTAATCTGATTTTAGTTTCTAACCTATTAACGAAATTTGTTATCTAAAATTTACAATTCTAATGACAAATCTTTGGAAATATTCATCTTGTTACTAAAAGAATTTACTACATATAAATGCTTGATCATAGGTGTCTGCGTTCTATCTCCCGTGTGAAGTGGTATAATAAGGTGAGCAATATTGAGGTTAGGCGTCAAGCGCTAGGTAAGGAGGGGAAATCAGTCGACGAAACTGTGAAATTACATCGACTGAGATGGTTAGGACATGTGCTACGTATGCCTAGCCATCGCCTTCCTCGACGGGTAATGTTAGCTGATATAGGGTCAGGCTGGAAAAGAACTAGCGGCGGTCAAACGAAAACATGGCACTAGTCAATGAAATCTACAACAGTTAGTCTAAGCCACGTAGGTCCGTCCTTCTCTATGGCGGTGAGACGTGGCCATTGAGAGCGGAAGACATGAAGAGATTGTCTGTTTTTGACCACAGATGTTTACGATCTCTTTCTCGCGTTAGGTGGTATAATAAGGTAAGTAATGTCGACGCTAGGCGTAGAGTGTTGGGCAAAGAGGGAAAATCAATCGAAGAGGCTATAAAAGTACATAGATTGAGATGGCTAGGTCACATGCTGAGCATGCCTAACCATCGCCTTCCTCGACGGGCATTACTAGCTGATATAGGTGCAGGTTGGAAAAGAGTAAGTGGTGGCCAAACAAAAACATGGCCTCATCAATCCATGAAATCCTTGACAGTTAAACTGAGTCAGGTAGGGAGATGCAGACTTCCGCGTTGGGGCCCGGCCCTCGGGACTCTAAGAATAAATGGCTGGAGACACTAGGTGACATGGCTCAAAATCGTTGTCAATGGCGTAGATGTATTCAGTCTCTTTAACCTTCATATTCCTTTCTACCATTACTCATTCTGTTTCACTCTTATACTTATCTAAATTCTATTGATTCTCTTCACTCATTTTCTTGTCTACCTTTGTGTGCTATTTGGAACGTGGCAACTCGAAATGCTGCACTTCGGTGTCAAGTTCTATGTTGAATACAGCAGCAGCAAGCCACGTAGGAAGGTGTAGACTTCCTGGTTGGGGTCCTCGGGACGGTAAAAACCAATGGTTGGAAACAATTGGTGATATTGCTCAAAATCGTTCTCAATGGCTGGTGCAGATGCATCCACTCCTTGTGACTTATGATTTCCAATGAAACTGTTTTGTTCTTCGTTATTACTATTCCTTTTGTCTCACACCTCTGTTTACTGTCTATATTATGCATTTCTTCTACTTTCTTCTCTTGCTTTGTGTGCTACATGGAGTGTGGCGACTTGAACTGCCACACATATGTGCAAAGTTCTATGTCGAAAACAGATAGACAGACAGACATATACATGCGACTATACAGCTTGCGAATGATATCGCCGAAAAGAGTAACTCTTCGCTGAATGCCTTTTCTTTTATATGACTCAGTGGGAATTTCCAACAGAGGCCACACATTTCGATCCTGATCAGTTAACGGGGAAACCAAAATTGATGTGGAAAAAAAATAATATCACGTTGCCAGTTCACTCCTATCACATTTGCATTAATCAATATATTCTTTGCACACTCTGTTAAGTGCATATATTTCATTTAAACCAGTATATGACAACTCTATTAATATTTACTGCTATAGATTATGTTGATAGTACTAGGGAGTTTCAAGCAATACAAGAAGAGTAAGTTGCATACCTTTATACTGAATACAATAAAGCGATGGTATGAAACAATCTAAATAGAGTTTTGCCAAATTCTGTCAATCTTATGCAGACAAATATGATTTTTTGTTTAAATAAATTAGGCTACCTTCATTTCACAATACATTCTTAGCTCATTCGATTGGTATCAGGTGAAATAATATAAACATATACAAAAGACAAATAGACTAAACTGTTTATATGCATATCTTAGTATCCTTAAGTAGATTTACAGGAGAAAGACAAGACTATAAGTAAAAAAAGAGTATTCAAACTAGAGATTGACAATGATCTATAAGACTGGTGAATGTGAACCTATACAGAGGGGAAGGGCGAAACTCGCTGTTTTACGTTTTGAGGGTTTATGGTGCCCCTACCTCCCCCACCACCAAAAAAATAGATAACTAGTTAAATTATCTGATGAGTGTCCACTTATAACTTATTTTTCTCACTTTCAATAAAGATAATTAGGATTCGTAAGTAAATATATGAATAAAAAGAGCTGTAAAATGATTATTAAACTACTGATTTATCGAAACAAGTATTTGTTGCATGAATACTATTCACCTGATAAATGACTATTTAATTCGGAATATAAATAAGCTGAAGTTGATGACAACTTACTTGGAGTGTGGTTTCGACAATCTAGAAAGTGATCGATGAGAAAATCGTCCAGAGTAAGCCATACGATTGACGTGTGGATAAGAATGATCATCACAAGTACAGTTCGATTCATCATCTGTTTCTGAACTTGCTTCACCTGAACTACAATCACAATAACTACCGCTTTGAATCAATTGATTAGCAGGATTGTGACGGCGATAATGTCGTTGAGATGTATGTCTATGAGGAATTGGTTGTTCACATGTAGAATTGTGTAAAGATGTGTCACAATGACAGGTTTTATGATTGATATGGTGGCGTCTAAAGCGAGGAGATTGAGTACCATGAAATGGATCAACAGAAACAAAACCACGATCATTATATGCAACTGATGGAGTAAAATGCCCAGGATATGTTTTATCCGCATAACCTCGATACTTTGAGCTTTTGTGAGTATGAGGATACTGATGAATATGGTGATTATGAGCATCGGCAGCAAACGATTCCGGTTGAGGTGTGGATTCCCTTTCACTATATCGAGACTTTGGTCTCTTAGTATCTGGTTTACGTTGGTATGGTAAAGACTGATGCCAACTGGATGGGTGGGGTGAGACAATATGAGGTGCTGACATATTGGATGGAAGATAATCTGATTCGTCGCTGTTCGATCTCTGACAGGATACAGATGAACGTTGATCTATATCTTGATAATTCTGAGTACTATGATGGTTGTTCATAGGGCCTGTATCATGGTGTTTTGAGTGTTTCACTGGAAGCGTAGGCGAATCATACATTTGATTTTCTTCACGACAGGATTTTGGAGATTTAGGCGAAGAAGCTACAGATTCACTCGGTTCATATGCATTATCGTCCAGCGCTGCAACTGTCGTACTAGTTTCCATAAAAACAGAATTATCTTGTAAAGGCTAAAATAAAGTGGAGTAAAACAAAATAAGCAGAAATTAACTAACAGATAAATACAAAGATTGTTGAGAATTAGATTTAAATTAAATTAAGTAGCATTCTTTGACATCATTTTAGATACACCCACGTCTTAGCCGACTTCATTGTTCCTTTAAGTAGTGATATTAAGCAGTTATTCTTGGTGATGTTTAACTAAGTAGCACGGTTTTAATTTTTTATACTAGGATCACTAAAGCGATAGGGAAGATAGGAAGAGGAAGGAAGGCGATGGGAAGATAGAGTGAATGCATCTTTAATGAATACACAGAGGTCAGATTTGAATTGGTAAATTGGTACTAATTAAACCAAGCTGCTAAGTTGTTAAACAGGTTGCTGGTCAGCAGTTTGCAAAAGTGGTGTGATAAGAAGTAGTCAGATATTCAACAGTCGATAGGAGTATGTATTTGTGAGCATTCTGCTTTCTAGGTAGACATACAACATTATGCATTATACAGCTTATAGAACTAACCAGGCAGAGACAAGTAAACTTGTTAACGTTCTGCCTTGGTTGTCTTTAGGCGATTCTTCATCAGTAACCTGGAAGCATAGATACACAGACAGCGTAACAATTTGTAGGACGTTATCAAATTTTTCATTAATTGCTATCTGAGGAATTTGTGATTTCAGACGATGAAACACGAAAACAATTCTTGTCTAATCGATGGAACGGGAACCACTATAGTAATAATGGTATCATAAGATATAAATAGAAATTACCACTCTTAGATAACAGTATGATATCCTCTATGATGAGAATGAGACATTCTGTCAATAAAGGTAAAGTGCTGAAACCATTACTACGGCGACCCTTTACCTATTTTATGGATTAGTGAATTTAAACTTGGTGTCGAAGGTAAGTTGTAAAAGTAGATCATGAACAATCATTCTGATTAAGGCGGAACCTCTTAATGAAATTATTACCTTTCGATATATAAAATCAGTATTCCATTTAATTCTGTGTTTAAAAGGAGAATGGATAGAATGAATATATAATATCAGTAAGAGCTCAAAATAAGACTGTGTTTCATTTAAACAGTCTCTGTGGAATCACCTTTAGTGTTTCACTATGGACAAACCTATCTAGCTGCTTTTCAAATGAAGCCTGATTAAGTCATCTAGTGGAAAAACTTACAATCCAGAAGTAAATTAAACAGTAGGTATCAGTAGGTATCACATTAGTTAGTAAGTGATTCAGCTTTGTTTGTATGAAAAAGTACATTTCAATAGTTAAACAACTCCTGGTACATAAAGATAAATGACCCATAAAAATGAGTGATAGATAAGCTAAAAATGACAATCTGATGAACAACAATGTCATGGAATTCTGTTTATAAATCCAGAGAATTAGGATACACATAATCAGTAAAGTTAGATGAAGCAATTTCAACGAAAGAATTTACGGAATGGTCAGATATTTTGCAATTAGGTTAATCGATAAATCTATAAGCTTAGCTTCTCTAGAGAACCTAACGATCTTGCTTATTTTTGAAAAAAAAACTTTTCACGGATAAGCATTTTACTTGTTGATTAAAATGGAAAAGAAGTGGTAGTGTAATTTCAAGTCTGATCCAGCATGAGCTGACTTCAGTTAGGAAGAACATTAGAAATCAGGGATTACTGGAAAGTCACCTCGTCCTTGTTTGAGACTTTCTACAGACCTCTATTGATACTATCTACTCTATTGTTTATTTGAAATGTTTACAAGCTTCTGACTCGCAAGTTCCTAGTGAACTTGAGGAATGGCCTGATTCTGGGTGTCAACGTGTTCCAATACATGAGGTAACTGTTCTTCAGTTATATCCTTGGGTTTCAAAGTGTACTTCTGAACATCTAACAATTGGCTTTCAACTAGATATCGTGGGTGGACTTCTTGAAGGATACAAAGCAGATATAGCATAATGGAATGGTTTGTGCTTCAGCTCAGAGACCATTGATGTCAGAGGATATACTTGAAGATAATGTACGAAGGGAAAATATCATGTAATAAACTCCTCTGAAAATTCTGTACATTTTATAAATAATATCCGGAATAATAATATTAATAGGTTACAAGGGGGTCTCGTTGGCTCAGCCAGAATCCAATGGCCCACGAATTCTAACTTCTACAAATTCGAGAAATATAGTGCCACCTCCAGTGTAGTGTAACACTCAGCAAACAACAGTCAGTACAGTTAAATAAAAACGTTTTCCTATATAACAAGAGTTCAGACGCATCGATGATTACATACAATGATGTGATTACACAAGACGCAGCTAGTATTTCCACTATAACCTTTAAAATTAATAATATGAATGAGATATATCTGGAATACTAGAAATAATTCCAAATGCCAATAAGATGATATTAGGAGTTCGAATGACAGCAAACAATCAACTATGATACTGTGATTAATATGCTGGTTATGAGTATTTTTCTACTGGATCCAACTAGAAAAAATTATTCTTAGTAAAGTCACCATATTTAAACACCTACTTTTCAGTTTCACTAAAACAATCAAAATCACACTGAAGGAGGCAATCAATCAATCTTGACTTACATAGGCATACATTGTTAGTGTGTTCAAAGAACTGTGCATTTTTCGGGGCATTCTGAAATATTACCTGACACAAGGAATGAACTTCAATAGCCTTTCAACATAGAGACTGAAAATGTTATACCCTTATCACAGTTATTGACTGTGTGTGAGAGCTGATGATGCTACCTAGTTGCCCGGAGTGAAGTAGGTGGAATGGGATTCGAACCCTGAACCTACTGGTTGAAAATCAACTGCTTAAATCAACGAGGTGTTTCTTCGTGCAAAAACAAGGAAGCCTCTACTATGTTAATCCCAATCAGTATCTGAGGGTTTATAGTAAAGTTAGCCAACAGGTTTTTTTCTCGTTCACTTTCCCCAGTGGAACATAGGGCTTCAAGCTAGTGGGTTGAAGTTTCTGCAGCAGTGTTTATTTTACAGGATGAGGTTGCTAGCCTCGTGCCCAACCTCTCCTCTTCACGAGCATTATTTCTGACTTAGCGAGGGAAAGGAGTAAAGGAGTGCGTCGGCCGGGGATCGAACCCCGGACCCTGTGCATGGTCGACGAGCTTCCTAACCGCTATGCCACCGGCACATAGGTTGAGGCAGGTATATAAGTAATCACAAACCTACATCAATAAGTCACAGATCATTGAGTAACTAAACAGCTGTAAATAGTCTCTACTAGTAAAAGAAATATTCAACCACCAACAAATGTATGTTTTATTTTCGGTTGTAATTATATACCATACAAATCTGGCATTCATATTGCAACAAATGAAACTGGTAACTAACTAGAGATCCAGTGACTTGAGGCGTCCATGATTAGTGAAGCTTACCAATTACCTCTAGGCTACTTTTTTATTGGAACTGATTGTTTCCTTGACTTGAACTTTGACCCTTTGTGTATGAGATTTTCTTCTTATCGGTTGGTAGATTTTGCTTATCTCGATGGCACAACGTTCAAATATTAGACAGAGGAAACACCAAGAATGCTACAGAATCTTTAAAAGCCTGGTATTCCAGTGAATCGTCAATCAATAGACACATCGACATGGATCAAATTTGCCAATTGATAAGAAGGAAATCTCACACACAAAGGGTCAAAGTTCAAGTCAAGGAAACAATCAGTGCCAATACAAGTAGCCTAAAGGGTGTGAAAATACACAAAAACAACCAATCACGTCCAAGGTCACCAGGAGAGATGATTAATAAATTCGTGGAGAAATCTAAAAGCTCACTTCAAATTGAAGTATGCGCTGAAGATGTTGACCAGTAGGGCGATGAAAGCTTCGCAAATTAACTATCCAGCTCAGAGAACACAACCACATCAAAAACAGAAATATTTATATAAAGAATATGAGATTATGGTACATTTTTAGTTCACAGTAGTCACATATCTTTTTTTGACTATTTTTAGTAAAAATGTCTGCAAAAGGTGAAATCGGCAACATCATTGCTTACCTCATTAGAATTCGGAACAGTAGATGATGACAGCATTGAAAAATCTTCATCCATATCTGTAGCTTGACCAACCTGAGAGACAGATGCAGTAATCTCTTGATTATCTGTTGCAACATGCATACATTCTGCATCTACACAAGCACTAGCCAAGTTTTCTGGTCCGTTTGATTTCGTCGGTGAGACAGTAGGAGTAGTTTCAGTCTTCGATGTTTTATCACTGGGTAGTTTACTTTCTCCCGCTGGAACATCCCGACGTTGATGAAACTAGAAAATTACAGTAGAAAGACATTTGTAAGAGAATTGAAACGAAAAAAAAACCAGTGAGAAAGAAAACACTAGAGCATGTTTGTTACTTATTGACATTGCTGAGTTAAACATAAGTCGAATTCTTCAGATATTACGACTCTAACTGACAGTGTTTAGCAATACATTTTCCAGGTAGTGTATACTGTGAAGCTCATTTACTCACACTGACTACACATCTGTCTGTCTGTATTCGACATAGAACTTTGCACCAATGTGCGGCAGTTTAAGTCGCCACACTCCATGTAGCACACAAAGCAAGAGAAAATATGCATAATATAGACAGTAAACAGAGGTGTGAGACAAAGGAATAGTAATAACGAAGAACAAAACAGATTAACTGGAAATCATAAGTCGCAAGGAGTGGATGCATCTGCGTCATTGAAAACGATTTTGAGCCAGATCACCGATTGTTTCCAACCATTGGTTTTTACCGTCCCGAGGACCCCAACCAGGAAGTCTACATCTTCCTACGTGGCTTAAACTAACTGTTGTAGATTTCATTGACTGGTACCATAAAGATTTTGATGTATATATTAACGAGAAAAATTTCTCATATCTAATGATGACTGCAATAATGAGCATGTACAACTTGCAGTAGATGAACATGTATATGCTAAGGGTAAAGAAGCACAACTTTGAACGATGAGGAGTAGAATATTTGTAGATACAATAATGTGGTACAAATGCACCACACATTCTTTTTTACAAAACCCAGAGTTGAATTGAAAATGAATGATTTTCATAGATACGCATAACAGAGCCATTATTAACAGCACAGCAGTACTTCTACATGTATGATTGAAATAACTGCCTGCGCATTGAAATATGGTTCGCATCACTATGAAATTTATATTAGTTGTTTTTCAAAACAGCTTTTCCTTCATAAAAAAATGCATGGATTCATCTGCAAAGTTGCAGTTCCTAGTAAGTTGATAAAATTTACAGAAAAAAAACAACCTACTTGCTCCTGAAGAAGTTTAACAAAAGCTGCATTATTTCTATTAGCAGCTGCTTTAGTACTGGCTAAACGTTCACGTTGTCTGGATACTTCAATAGCACGTCTGCGTTGATCTAAGGATAATCGTAGAGCTGCAGCACGTCCAGGTGTTGTATTATTCTCTTGCTCAGGCTTTGTACTAGTCGATGAAATACCATTTTCACCAGTATTATCAGCCTCGTTAGTTTTACGTGTTTGAGAACGTGCTGTTCCAGCAGCTTTCCAAGTTGTTGTTCCTAGAGGTAAACTAAAAATCAAAATAATAATAATAATAATATAGTAATAGTGCTACGTCAATAAAAAGAGTATGAAAGCTGAATAAAGTTAACTCGATTTTGGTATATTCAGTAAGTCGGAGGACATTAATTCACTTTATGACAAGGGAAAATGACAGTTGCTTATTGGTTCACCTTAGAACCTTTTCAATTAATACACTGAGAAGTAATAAACAAGAAAAGAAGGATAATACGCATACAACAATAATGACTGCGACCGAAGACTTACATAATAAACTAAAGAAAACGAAGACATTGAAAAAAGAAGTATGAGCTATAATTCCAAAGTGGGAATGATTTGACAAAACTACAACTAGTTTTAAGCCATATCAAGTATGTGATTACTGCGTCAGCTACCCTTCAGCTTTCCAGTAAATTATTAAGAATTCTCTAAATAGATCAGAACAGTGTTTACCAACTTCACAGATTGCCCTAGTGTCCCCAGTTAATGTGAAATAAACGTGTCTACAGAGTTATGAAGGTAAGCATAAAGACTTTCCCTTTATTATTATTATTCTCTTAGGTTTGCAGTTGAATATATAGCTTCAGCAGTACGTCTCCATTTTAATCTGTTCTCTGTAATCCTTTTTGGCTGGCTGGACGATCCTTCTTACACGACCTCATCTATGTCACCCTCGACCTCACACCCAACTTGTTGGTCTTAACTATAGGGACTAGCACATGATGCTACTCAACAGTCTCATCAGCGTGTGTCCAGTTCATCTCGACTTTCTTCTGCATATTTGTTGGGTGATAGGTTCTTGATTGTTTTGTTGCCACAGTGCCTTGCTACCAACCCTTTCTGTCTCATCTGATCTTCGGGATTAAGCGAAGGCAGTTGTTGATGTAAGTCTGCAGTAAGCTGTTGGAAAATGCTTTCAGCGGCAAGTCTCTGAACCAGATAGAAGCACTGACTTAACACATTAGTGTCGGAAATTCCGGCTTTGTTTCTCACACACTGATCCCAGATTAATGAAGGTCTTTCTTGCTTTTCCGATCCTGCCTTTGACATCCCTCACTGTTCTGATACTGCCTAGGTAAGTGAAAAAGGTGAACTCCTTTAGATCTCTCTTCATTCGATAGTGAGTGGTGCTTGTTGTTGTTGTTGATTAGGTATCTTCATCACTTCTATCTTCCCTATGTTCATTTGAAGTCCCATCTTCACTGTTTTTTCTGCTGATTTGTTGATTTTCACCTGTGGCATCTTAGCTACACTATCCCGTTGGAAATCCTACTGATAGCTCACTATCTGGATACATGAAACAATTGATACTCACATTAGTAGTGGCCAACCTCGCCTAGATTACTAGCTCACTAGTTTTCTAACCGGCCCAAGCCCGGATTAAGAGGGAGGGTTGGGGCGTGGTGCTAGCAACTCCACTCACAAGACTTAACCAAATTGCTACAGAAACTTCAACGCACAAATATATAAAAATTCCAAATTGCAACTCTACGCATTATCATTGAACAAAGCAGAAATGGCAATCAAACCTCTACCTCAACTTATAGACTTTGAGAAGGCCTTCGACAGCGTTGACCGCGAGTAATTTGGAAACTACTCAGTACTACGGCGTACCCAATATTCATCAACCTTATTCAACAGCTGTACGAAACGCACATGTCTAGTGATCCACAACGGAAAACTCAGCGAGGCGTTTGGAGTAATCACAGGAGTCAGACAAGGGTGCTTATTATCACCAATGATATTCCTAATTGTGGTGGACTGGATTATGCGTCAGACAGTGGGAAACGAGAAGACAGGGATACCCTGGACCAACGTGAAAAATCTAGAAGACCTGGATTTCGCGGACGATTTATGTTTGATGTCACACAAAATCGAAGACTTACAAGACAAAACCAACAAACTGGTCGAAGAAGCAGCCGGTGAAGACAGGACTCCAGGTGAACATAGACAAGACGGAGGTTATGAAAATAACCAACCAACCAACAACAACAACAACAACAGCAACATCCAGCGCCAATCACCATCAACGGGAGGGATTTCAAAGAGGTTACTTCATTCACTTATCTAGGGAGCATTGTCTCAACTACAGCAGGAACGGACGAGGATGTCAAATTGAGAATCGGAAAGGCGGAAATACATTCATCAACCTGACACCAATCTGGAAATCTTCGTCACTCACGCATCAACAACAAAATTCGGATTTTTAGTACAAATGTCAAGTCAGTTCTTCTATACGGATCAGAAACTTGGCCGGTCACAAAGAATATTTCCAACAGGTTGCAAACCTTTATCAACAGCTGTCTTCGTTCTATACTGAAGATCAGATGGCCGGAAAGAATCACCAACAAGAAACTATGGGAACAAACAAAACAAGAACCAATCGCCCAACAAATATGCAGGAGAAAGTGGAGATGGATTGGACACTCGCTGAGGAGGCCGCTGGGTGACATCGCGCGTCAGACCATAGCTCGAGTGGAACCCGAAAGGGAAGCGGTGAGTGGGACGTCAGTGCAAGGGTGACATGGAGGAGATCGTGTGAAGAGGAGTTGAAACAGTATGGATTAACATGGATGCAGGTGAAAAGTACAGCAGAAGACAGAAGCAAGTGGAGACGTGCAGTTGAAGCCCTATGTTCCACTAGGAACCCAAGGGAACGATAATGAAATAAAATATTAGTAGTAGCCACTCCTAATTTTCCTAAATAAGTCATTATTGCCAGCCAGTGAATGAAAAACCAGAATATGAGAGAAAGTGTCAAAGGAGAAAGATACATAAGCGATATAATCTACAACTCCACTCTCTTATCAATTCATTTGCATATACATATCATATAGGATAAAGATATGCATGCTGGAGCTAATTTTTTTTACCTTACTTCTTCATCAAATGCTTAGATCACATGATTTCATTGAAAAGTATGGTCAAAAGTAAAAGTAAGAGAAGAAAAGAAAAGAACTCAAATAATTAAGACCTGTGATTGATATCAATATAATTAGTACTTATATATGCACTGTTTTTTTTTGTTTGCAAAGTATTTTCACACTAACATGATGAATAGAGTAATAAACAGATTCCTGAAATATTGATTATTATGATGTATATAGATTTCCACACACACACACACATTATATGCAGTTGTATGAATATCCATAGTGCTTATATGCACGTTAGCTGCATACTTTTGGATGCAACATGGATACGTAAATAATTCTTTAAAAAATGACGCTATACACTTTAGGGAAGAAGATCATTCTATATACTAATATATTGTTAATATTGTTCAAGTAATGAGGAAAAAAACCTGATGTTATATAAAACATTAAGCATTAGATATGTTTATATTACAACACAAGGCAAATATTTGCTTTATTCTATGTAACTCGCTCTGTAATTGGATCATTCAAGGTGACTTTAAGTGTGTGTAGGCAGAAGAGAATTATAAGTCTGGTGAAAACTGGATGCATTGTATACATGTCGAAAACTATATACTCAAGAAGCAGAATTCATTGAGTACATGTACCTGCATTATGTGATTGATCACAAGGAAGGAAAACCCACGACGTATCAAGACTAACTGCTTAAGACACTGTCCCCAAAAGTGATCAACTCATAACTACATGAGATGGTATCATTTATCCATGTCAGTTATAATTCACTTACATGCAAAAGTACGTCATGAAGATTATAAAAGACAATTTCAGCGGAGAAAATTTTTATTCACCGATGAAATCATCTTTAGAGACTGTACAGTCGTATTCATATTTAGAAAAAACAACAGATTGAGGAAGAAATAAGCATTCCTTTTCAATTAGTTCCTCATCATTCACTGTCTCTACACTAATATAGTTTTTTACATCAAAATTTTTTACCAATCAAGTGGTTATTTTAGTTAATCAGTTTTAGGTATAGGTAGGGGTGAAATTAAGAGGTTAAAGGTCATCAAAACAATTAACTAATACATGTTAGTAACAAGATATTTAAGTTTTAAAGGAGGGGTGAGAATTAATTACAGAATTCAACATAAGTTGATTCTTAGGCGTTAGCAACACGTTATTACGTAATCAAGAAATCTGTAAAATAATGATGACAAAAGAATAGGATGACTAAGAAAAGTTACGTAAAATACAAAGAAGTTAATAGAATCAACTAGAATTGTAAAAAATCAATAAAGTCAAAGGACAGTTACAAAAATTGTTTTAAACAATACATATTATGTAGTTGGCCATGGCAAAGAAAGGGGCTATACAAATTTCTTTTGAACACATAGATTTGGCTTGTTCAGATGAATTCCGATTGCCTCTGCTGTATGTAAAAGTCGTACTCGTAGACCATGCGAGAGGTTGGGTGATATACGGTAAATAACTTTAAAAGCTTTGTTAGAGTCGACTTGATGAACTAGTATTGAGCTGTGTATAGCTTTATTCGAACCTTTGCCAAACCAAGATGGGAGGTGTTCAGAAATTCGACGATGAACTTGCCTAATTGTACGCCCTATGTAACTAGCTCCGCACAGGCAGTTAAACTGGTAAATACACATGGAACAGGCGAAACAGGGCAGTCTGTCTTTATTTCTTGAACTAAGTATTGATCGGCTAGTGAATATACAACATAGCTTAGCTGCGTTGAAAGTCCTTTTGAAGGCCCTTCACACACGTTGTGATATCTCGCTATTGCCATCACCCGTGAATTGTAATCTTAGGAAGACTGATTTTTTGGGAACAGTTGGCACCTTCGGCTTTTTACTTTCTGAGTTCATGTGTTTGTTCACGAATTTGGTTGGATATCCGTTTCTACTTAGTAGATCGCGAATACTACCGAGTTCTTCGTTCAGTGTCTCATTTGAACAGATAACTTTAGCCCGGTGAACCAGATATCTAACCAGATTATGTGTGTATTGTAGAGGTACAAAGCTCAGGAAATGAGTACATTGTCCAGTGGAAGTAGGTTTTCTGTGCAAACGTCTGCATATTGATCTGTCTGTTCGTTCGTCCAATTAGAGACGATGATGAGGAACTAATTGAAAAGGAATAGATTTCTTCGCTCAATCTGTTGTTTTTTCTAAATGCGTAAATGGGTATTTATATTTACCAAAAATATATAGTAGTCCATTATTGAGTAATAGGGGGGTGACATAATTGATGTAATTACTTAGAAGTGGATTCAAAAGTAAAAATAAAAGTTATAAATTACACAGAGGAAGAAAGCCTTAGAAATTTGATAAGGTTAAAGTTGTTTGTTGAGTGAGAAGAAACATAGTAGAGTATCCAATTAACAAGTGTAAATGGATATCATTCAAGATTCATCGAAAAAAAACATGAAAGTAAACCAAAAGCCCGTAAGAACCCAGATGGTGCTGAAGAAACTGCAATTGATGAACGTCGAATTTAAGGGTGATACCACAGCTGAGATTCTGAAGATCCGCTTATCCAGAAAACTGAAGCAAGCCTTCTTTTCGGTTGAGCTACGGATCAATTTCTACAACCGACAAATAAACAGTGGATGTGTGAAGGATGAACTGCCGCTTTCGGCCAGTTCAATGTGTTTATGAATCCACTTGCCCACGTAGTGCTAGTTATATTGGGCGCACAATGAGTACACTCTCCAAACGCATCTCTGAACATTATCCGACGTGGTTAACAAAAGGAGAATGCAAGACAGTACAATTTTCGAGCAATTAGTGAACTCAAGCCACACAGTTCCACCAGAATTATCTTTCAAGATTATCTACAAGGTGAGACCAAATGGTACAGAGGGCATCATGTTTCGGCATTTGTGTATGGCAGAGGCGTTGGCAATTCTTCAATACAACCCCACACTCTGCATACAGAAAGAGTTTGTTCAGTCTCTTATTCCACCATGGTCATAAACTCTTCATTAGTTGTTCCCTGTAAACTTTTTATTTTTAATGGTTAGTTGGCTTTTACTATAATAATTAGTTCACTATTATCACTCTCACACGTACGTTTTCTCCCCCTCTTCTTAATTGTTAAATGGACACTCAACTATCTTTCTACTCACTCAACAAGTCTAACCTTTTCAGATTTCTAACTCTTTCTTCCTTTATGCCGTTGAGTATAACGCAATTTGTAACTTGTATTTCTTTTACTTTTGAAGCCACTCCTAAGTAATTATATCAATTGTCACCCCTCCCCTATTACTCCATAACGGACTACTATACACTTTTGGTAAATATAAATACGACTGTACATCCTGTTGAGATGATTTCATCGATAAATAAAAATTTTCTTCACTGAATTTTCTTTTATTTTCTTCAAGACTCAATGGGTATTTTCGGTGATTTGAAGCAGAAGTATGTACTGAAAATATCAATGAGAGCAATACAGTGACATTTCATAATGGAAGAAGCACAGTTCATTAATTAGGCAACCGGAAATCAGCTAGAACAATCTCGTTTTACAGGATAAAAGAAAACAAAAAATAACAAAAACATTGAAAAGATCAAAAAATAAATGTACAACATACGCTTTTTCAATTTTGGAAATTTCGGACACATCTGCAGGATTAACAGAGGATAGGGAACGTTTACGCTTTTCAAATTCAGATCGTAGTGATGGCAGTGTAACTTGTGTCAAATTAATATCACCAGTAGAATTCATTCGAGGTGATTTTGCTCCCACTAAAGTATAATAAATAAAAAAAAGATAGATAAACAAGAGAATAATGAAATTAAAATCTGAATGCTCAAGAACAGCATATTTTAAAGTTTTATTTCAGAGAATGAAGTTTAAAAGAAAACTATTCTAGAAGACACACGATATAAGAAGCACTTAGCAAGAAGATTAGAAGTTAAATCGATTTTATGTCTGCAAGTGCTTATTGAGTAAACGCCTGAGGGGGATTTAAGAAAGCTGGTATGCTACCAGGAATAAATCGGAGCTGGAAAACGAAACGGTCTACACTAACACCACCACTCCACCGCCGCCGAAATATCGAGTTAAATATATGTTCGCTTGTTACCAAGGCAGGAGAATAGTGGGGTAGAGTCGTTAAATGCAGCTTTAGACATTCTGAGCTTTACTCCCTGAAGACACATTAGTCATCTCAATTTTAAAGATATACCTTTACGATGATTCTACAAAAGGTTTGAACGACACCTGAGTTTTGAACAAAAAGCCGACTGTAGAATATTATAATACACACATTACCACCGTCTCGTTGTCACATGGAAGCACTATCATATCACAAACCCACAAATCTTTCTGTTACATGCGTGATTTACCTATGCCATGTTTGTATATAGAAAGACATTTTTAGTATTGAAGTGTGATATTTTCATCAGAAGTTTTACTTGTAGAAAAAAATCATGAAATAAAAACGTGACGCTTTATTGCCCATCAACGGTTTCCCATTTATACATGAAGATATTCGTTTACCTTAACAAATAACCACATGAAATGCTAAACGATTGGAGGTAACTGCAATCAAGCCACAAAACTTAGATCTCGTATTCACCGATAGCAATCGTCATATGAGCTCGCTATCATCAACAAACTGATAGTTCGTGGAATAATTAAAACCATATTCCCTTACTATTAAGCTATAGAATAGTTTTTGGAGTGGTTAGATTTGATCCTGTAAAGAACTTAAAAGGATAAATCACCGCTTATGTCCATCGCTATGTGAATATACTCATTCACACGCTCGTGTGTGGAGCTGATTACAGAATATTTTCCTAATTAACATCCAAGCACATCATCCAATTATAAACACTAAGAAACGAGACATGATGCATAAATTAAACCTGTCTGTGTGTCTGTTTTTGACATAGAACTTTGCACATATGTGCGCCAGTTCAAGTCGCCACACTCCCCCCTTGTAGCACACAAAGCAAGAGAAGAAAGTAGGAGAAATGCATATTAGAGGCAGTAAACAGGGGTGTGAGACAAAGGAATAGTAATAACGAAGAACAAAACAGTTTCATTCGAAATCATAAGTCACAAGGAGTGGATGCATCTGGGCCACTGAGAACGATTTTGAGCCATGTCAGCAATTATTTCCATTGGTTTTTACCGTCCCGAGGACCCGAACCAGGAAGCCAGTCTACACTCCCCGTGGCTGGCTGGCTTAAACTAACTGTTGTAGATTTCATTGACTGGTGCCATTTTTTCGTTTGACCGCCGCTAGCTCTTTTCCAGCCTGACCCTGTATCAGCTAACATTGCCCGTCGAGGAAGGCGATGACTAGGCATGCGTAACACATGTCCTAACCATCTCAGTCGATGTAATTTCACAGTCTCGTCGATTGATTTCCCCTCCTTACCTAGCACTCGACGCCTAACCTCAATATTGCTCACCTTATTATACCACTTCACACGGGAGATAGAACGCAGGCACTTATGATGAAAGAAAGAAATTAAACCATTCCATAGTAAGTGGTTGGTGTTAAACGGGAATTAGATCAGAACACCTGTTCCCCAAAAAACAGAAACCCCTACTAGAAGGATAAGATCTATCCATGTAGCAACACAAAAAGAGAAAACTCCAGAAAGTAGAAATGACAATTCACTGCTTTACGTAATCGTGACTCTTTAAGTAAAGACAGTTAAGTATGGGCCATTTCACACTAATAGAGGATATTATTTATCTACGAAAAACAAGATACGCTTTGTTCCTATTTTTGGAAAATTCTTTAAATATTTGTGATTACTAGTGATTACATTCCTTTCATATAAATATATATATACACCTTGAAATGTTTTTCGACAGATTTTCCACAATTTCGTGTAACTGATCTGTGAAATATCTACCACAAATGAAAGATAAATAAACACACACACACACACTACACAAGTAAAACGCTATGAATCACTAAATTTACAACCTATCGAATCACCGCGATCAGAAGTGATACACCTAATGCAGGTAAACACAAAAAGCATCAATCAAAATGTGCAAATCTTTCACAAAGGGAAAGGTAGTATCGTTTTGGTGTTTCAATATTCAAGTAGATTACGAAATATTTGCGTTAATACATATATATATTATATATGCACTGAAGCCTTTGATTAGGCTATCTAAACTGCTGTCTAAAATGCATGACTAACTTCGCCGATCCAAAAAAAGGGAAAACCACACGGTGTAAAATTACAGTATTCAACAAATGGAAAGATGCTTACTACGCTTCATTGGATTATTCGGTTGAGATAGACTACCAATTGATGGCAATTTGGTTGAAAGACATGGAGTTGGGCGCTGAAAAATACAAACGAATTAATCATAATTAATGCAATACCACTACTACTATTAATAACAATTATTATTATTATTATTATTATGAGGCGAAAGATATTTTTAAATATTTTAATCTATAAGTAGAAAACCACAAACAATTTATAAAGGCAATAGATCACCAGTTAACACTTCTAATATCAGAAAACGATAAAAGTTTTTCTGTATAGGCTTGTGAAGTGTACCGAATACGTGTATAGGAGATAATGAATGGTATGACGAGGATCGCAGAAATGTATGTAGTTAGTTAAAATAGTATTTAACAACGCAACAACACTGCATACACACACGCATATCATTTATGTAACTGACACCAAACACTTTTCTGTAGAATAAATAAAGCAGATAAATTCTTTAAGTCGAATGACAGATTTTAAATGAAAATATACGTAGGTGAATAATTTAATTCATGTGTATACACATGAAATTATTAACGAAGAAAGTGTGGCTGAAAAACAGAAATACAACGTATTTATTGATTACTGAATTCATCAGAATTGAAGATTCACGTCGATTTAATATTGAGATTAGGCGGTGAGATTTAGGTAAGGAATGAAAGTCAATTGATGAAGTTGTGAAGCTACGTCGATTGAGATGGGTAGGATATGTGTTATATGCATGCCTGCCTAGCCATCGCCTTCCTCGATGAGCAATGTTAGCTGACATAGGATTAGGTTATAAAAGAGCTAGTGGTGGTCAAACCAAAAAATTCCAATCAGCCCATGAAATCTTTGACATTCAAGTGTTGGTTTGTAGGGATTTGATTGGTTACAGGATTTCATCATGAGCTGACATTAAAGAACCATTGGAAAACCTGGGAGTACTACACAGCTGTTTCGTCCTACTTTGTGACTCTTCATCAGTACGCACCCACCGGGATTCGATAAGTCGTCACCAGTAGGGTGCAGCAGGTCAGGTGTGAGGACAAATACTTGCCAAAGACATTGGCTAGGGGTCGCACTATGTCGTGAATTGGCAGAAGTTAGAATTCATGGGCTGGCCATTGGATCGGATCCCAGCGGCTTAATGGTCTACGAGCTCGCCTTGTAACCAGAAGGTCCTGGGTTCGAACCCCGGTGGGTGCGTGCTGTTGAAGAGTCACAAACTAGGACGAAACAGCTGTGTAGTACTCCCAGGTTTTCCAATGGTTCTCTAACGTTTTATTACATAATAGGGTTTTTTAGATAGATAAGTGGTATATTTATTCTGTATATAAGGATCAGAGAAAACTATCTTCTCAGTGTTATTTGAAAGGTGGCGGGTAGTCATTGGGACTAGCTATGTGGGAGTAGTCAACTAGATATATCTTTATCCCAATGAGCAAATGCATTTTCACTGAGGCACCCACCATCTCGGACACTATTACCAATCAAATAACACCAGATTCACCTTTAAGGCATAATGGAAACATCCGTTCTACGAGTCAATATGCAAAAACAGATCTAACCTTTCGATTCACTAACATCAAACAATGGAAGATTTAAAAGTTCCAGTTTCAGAGGTTTTTTCGTGTTTATCTATTTCTTTTCTTTCGCAAACTATCCAACTGGTATGTAATGGCAACGGAGGTGTGGTCACCGGTTTATATTAGATCATGACGTGCGTTTTCTTCAAAAAACATTTAAATAACAATCCTCATATACGGTGAAGGCTATCGCTTACGAAAAAAGAATACGAAAACAGATGGTCAAAAGGATGAATTGGTTGAAGCATAGAAATGTTTATGAAATATTTTTTTTCAAATGGACTGGCATGTGATGAAACGATTCAATTTCATTGGACAATTTCAATGGAAAGAAAACAAATTGATAAACACAAGCCACAAAAGTTTTCAATACTACTACAGCAACAACTGGAGAATGTGTGTGTGTGTGGCTAAATGGTATGGCAGCTGATACAAGGAAGACAATCCGATTAGCCTAAGGCGTCATTAAAATACGACGACAGATAATTACAAAATAATCAAGTATTGGTTTTTGTAGAGAATTGATTGATTGTTTACAGGATTACATCATAGGCTGACATCGGTTAGAGAACCATCAGAAAACCTATAGGGAGTACTGGACAACTGTTTCATCCTAGTTTTTGGTAGGGCATGAGGACAGATAATCGCCGAAGACATTGGCTAGTGGTGACGCGATGTCGTGAATTGGTAGGAGTTGGAACTCATGGGCCATTTAACCGGGTGGCAGTGGCTTAATGTTCTACGAGCTCGCCTTGTAACCAGAAGGTCCTGGGTTCAAACCCCGATGTGTGAGTTCTAACGAAGAGTACCAAAAAAAAGACAAAACGGCTGTCCAGTACTCCCAGGTTTTCCAGTGATGAAATCTTGTAACCGATTACAAAATAACTTTGAAAGACGATTTTAAAGTGTATTTCTTAGAAATCAGATTCCATCGTACGGCTAGGTGATAGTTAGAAAGACGCCAAATTAAGGATATGAGGGGGGGGAAACTGCCATATTATTCGGTGTCGCATATTTGTAAAAATAGATGCGATTGACTTGAACAACGCAAGAACGATAAATGTACCAGGATAATATGACCTCTTTTTTTTATTATTCTCTGGATTCTTCTCAACTGGCTACAACCTGAAGAATACAACTCGTAAAAACAAATCTAATCCTTACAATTTTCGAAAATTACACTGAAGACTTAAACATTGTTTTTTCGCGATAACAAGGGGTAAGTGACAGGAACTAAGAATACCATTAGTCCGGAGTAATGTAAGTTTTTAAATAATTACGAGTGAAAAGGATCGACTATTTATAGGAAAATTAGGCGAATATGCTTAGAAACAAAAAGACAGAGTACAACATCGGTAGAAACAAAGTTTAACTAGAAATAGTATAACAACTAATAGGTTACATAACCACAGAAAATATGTTTATTAGATGGCAAAGAAGAGGGTAGGGTGAGTAATGTTTAGATGAAAGACCAAGGTTTCTAAAAATGACAGATGATGACGTAATCAAACTTGTATACCTTGTTATCACCAAGGTAGTACGAGATTCACCACCGTCTCTTTCTATGTACATAGGTTTAGTTTTAATCATTTGATGGCGATTGCCCCAGTAAAACTTGGCAAGCAACGTTTCTTTTTCCCGTTGATTATTTTGAAAGCCTTCAGATTGTCCACAACATGACCCGTGTCTAATAGATGGCGCACAATCGCATTACTTAATACCTATGAGACCTTCAGTCTGAGGTTTTTTCGTATGTGTTCAGAAATGCAGACAATAACCCTTCTCATTGTCCCTTCAATGTAATTGCTTTGGCACGTACATATAGGAAGAATTTTGTGAAGATGTGATTAAGATAGACTACAAAGTGGTCAGACAAAACACGCCAGTCAATAGTTTCCACGATAAATGGACTGTAAAAAAGAAGCCACTTTATATACGACTGCAGTTCATGGGCGATATACCAAGTGAGTTAATTACAAAGAAATTAAGAAAATCAGTTCAAAGGACTTTTAATGCTGGCGAACTACACATCTTATTCTCTACAAGACCGATGGTGCTACCTCGACTGAAAGATGAAGTACCTAGATTGGCCACTTCAAATTGCATCTATCAATTCAACTGCGCTTGTGGAGCGAGTTATATTGGCCGTTGCTCTAGGAACTTGGTTTTTCGTGCTCGAGAACATATCCCACTATGGCTAAGTAAAGGTGTAGTCAAAACTATTAACAGCTCGATATTAGACCATCTGGTGCAAACCGGTCACAAAGCCAGCGTAGACGAATCCTTCTCCATAATATACCGGGTGCCTAACAAACTACCAAAATCATCGAAGCACCGCATGCTCCAAACAGCAGAGGCTATTGCAATTCGCCTCAAACAACCAGCGCTCTGTGTCCAAAAGAAACAAGTCCAGCCCCTACTACTGCCCTGGCCCTCAGTAGAGACTATAAACTCATGAATTTGTACCATTACCTTTCCTAATTCTTCTGACATTCAGTTTATTTGATGTTGATGCTGTTCAGCTGTAATTTATCAATATTATTGGTTTGATGTTATTTAAACATTAATGTCGTTCATAAGACTAATTCATTCATTCATTATAATGTATATATAATTGTAGAACCTGATGATGAATTTATCGAAAAGAGTACTCTTTGTTCCCTGTCTATTCTTTTGAAAATTTAATGGGCATTTTTAATCAATTAAAATGGACTAGGCTTTGTAAGCAGTTATTCGCTTGATGGTGGCTCGAGTAGTCCAATCAAGGACGTGCGTTCCATGCTTTTTGGGACTCAATAGGTAGATGTATCAGTATTCCTGGTATTGAGCGATAGTGTTTTCACTGAGGAGATATAATTAACTTATCCGTAGTCTCATAATAACAGAAGCAGCTCATAGTACTGCCACCCACGTATCTTAACAGCAAATGAACACTATAGTGAACTAGAAACATCAACCACTAAGTGTTTCATTTATTAACACTGAACACAAGTAATTCCATGCTATGAATACCTAAAACATCATAGCAGGTTAAAATATCTATGGCTGTTCAGAATCCTATGACTAGAGTTTCAGAACCACTTTCTAGAGCCGATAAACAGCAGCAATTACTTGTGTTGAGGAGTACATTTATTTGACAACTGTTTTAGTTATTTCGCTGCCTATACAAAGATATGTAGTGCTTTGAAATCAATTCAATATTTATACGTGTATATATATATATGCGACTTTAATAGAACTTACCTTATTAAATGTAGCGTAAAGTGAATTACGCGTGAATGGTTGACTAACATCATTGGTATCTGTAGTGATGGCAGTAGCGTCATTAGATGTCATTACCTGACTGGCAGGTAAATCGATAGCTGAATTATCATCATGTGACACAGGCGTTAAATAATAATGACCATTAGTGGAACTTTTATTTTGTTGGTGTAATGGCTGTACTTGTCCAGACTTATTGATATCACTAGTATTATTAGAGAATTCTTTACAAGGTGTAGAAGAACTCCGGTTATATGCAGCACGAGCTATATCAGTTAGTAAATCATTAGTTTTATCATTGGTAATATTTTTGAGCTTTTGATTTTCTTCATTATCACCTATCAGGTTATTGGCAATTTTTGTAGTTGATGTGGAATGTATATTTTCATCAGATATTTGAGAATTATTATTAGTAGTAGTAGGAGTATTATTGTCACAGTTACTCATATCTTTTGAATGAATGAATGATGAAGTCGATGAACTAACTAACTGGTCTACTGTAGACTGATTTACTACAGGAATAGGTTGATTACTTGGATGTGCTGGTCTTGCAGGTTTAGCAACAACTGCAGAGGTACGAACTAAATCACGTAAGACTCCTATATATAAAAAAAAAACAAAGGAAAACATTCAAAATGGTAACGAATATGTTTACGAAATGAACCTTATCAGTTATTTTATATGAATTTAAGCTTAAACAGACTTATGGTAATAGAAAATAGGAAAATATCATTTTCAAAGTGCATTCATCATTCAATTTTGAGGTGTAACAAATGCCACCATTAAATATTCAACTTCGTCAGACAAACATTTTGACACAAATATTATTAACTGTGAATAAAAACGAGGAAAATTCAGCGTTTTAGAAAAATAAATGTAGGTGACTACAATGAATCTTTCAGTTACACGTATGATTCACGTAGACAGCTGAAATTCACTTGAAGATAAATCAAGGATAAACAAGTTGAAGGATATGGTTTGATAAAGCGAGAAAGACAAAAATTGCAGAGAACTCTGGGTTTATTACGATGAAACATTGGCTTGTGTGGGCAGAAGGAGAGTGTGATCAGACTCTCACTCCCTTCATAAGAGTATTTTGATTTTGATTATATCAAATACATAGTCGCTTATATTAGCGATTTCAGCTCAATAAGCTGATTTCTATGCGTTGGATTGATTATCCGGAGTAGGGTTTCTAGCCTCACACTCAATCTTCCCTTTTTATCAGGATTTAGTACACGGTGAGGAAACAAAGAGACCGGCGTCCGAGGATGACATGGAGCAGATCGTGTGAAGAAGAAATGAGAGCTTATGCGCGATCATGGGGCCAGCTAAAGAGGCCTGAAAGGAACAGGATGATGTGGAAATGTGCTATTCAAGCCTTACGTCCCCCACTCGGAACTTTAGGAAATAATGATTATAGGCTGATTTCAACTTTATCAACCACAAATTCTTGGGATGTTATATAGACCTGTAAGCTGTCTTTCTGTCTTCTCTAACATCCTCGCCCTCTTCTTCACAATGCAAATAAAAATTGATGATGACTTGAGCCATAAATTGTGATTTCTACATAACTTGAATATCAAAACACAACCTTGGTACAATATGAACATCAAGAGATATCAAAGCTGGTTTCTAAGTTATGAATAATGCAGTTTTATTTTCTATAAACCTGACTTCTTTTATACTACCCGCCGGTGAATGTGCGAGTCTTTCTAAAAAAGAGGCTAAAAGTCGTCTGAAACTTTGACTCATTTTCCCGTGTGAATAATTATATTATACTTCGAACTAATCTCATATGTAACATCACAATAACAGCTTTTAACAATTTTCCATCTAGTTGTATACAAGAACAAACTAAAAAAAACAAGTGAATACTGTCTACAAACATTTTGTTCCTTGACAATAATCAGTTGATATTTTGAAAATTGATCAAACAGAGGAGCTGGTGAATCCATAATTGACTAGTCAGTACCAATTTAACCTTTAACCCTAGACATTTGAACTCATTTTAAGTTGCATGAATAACTACATGTAAAAATATTGTTGTACGATTAGTGCTTGTTTCACATAATGTTTGATGACAATGTCATACAAAAAAGAACTCAAGAAAATTTCACTCTAACTGTTAACGGCAGATGACAAAATTTAGAATAATAGTGATTTAGATATACTACTGTTAAGTTAAAGTAGAGAATTTTTAAAAATTGTCTACAATTATTTTATACAACAGACACAACAATCTTGGATCACAATACAACATATGGTTACTAAAATAAGCTACTGATGTCATCAGTATTACTACTATATTGTACTGAATTACAATTTGCAACGCGACGACTTAAACCACTTGAGACATAAAATCATTAAAGTTGGATAAGGCAATTAAGAACAAATTCAGATAAGATATACAATAAGAGCAGCACACGCATGTATCAGTTTTTAAACAGAAACCATTCGATGAGATTGTGAAGTGAACAGCATATATACTTATGTCAAATCACTACCTAACGGAATGCGTTGTTTGTACAGAAAAACAACAGGGTGGGAAAAGAAGTGTAGAGAGGCTAAGGAGCATAGTTTCTTAACCAGCTTCATAAGCTTGCCTTCCATAACATACAAGCTGACTTTTATAAATACAAGAAAAATACTGAATACGAAACTTCTCATGAAACAACACACAATATACAAGTGAGATGGACAAAACAGCGTAACACAGGGTTGTATTACATGTATATTTTGCATAGAACCAAATGGAACTTTGACTAGTGAAAACTAGAACAAATTAGCAAGGCTAAGCAATATACAAATGTAACATATTTGAAGAAGGTAAGACTTGGAAGACTGGGATCAGATTAAATGAATACTATCCGATAAGGAATTCACTAATCAAGAAGTCTTGCAGGACATCAATTGTAACACAGGTAGCCTAATGACGAAACATGAATTTCTTGAAAGTTTCAGAAATGCCAAGCTGATGAAGGCTAGAAAATTACCAAGCCCTAGTTATGAAATTCCTTCCGTTTAACTACTAAAACGTAGTATTTTGGCGTATTAACTAGAATTTATGTGATTGTTGGTAGTAGAAAAACCCTATAATCTCAATATGATGTAATCACTTAACATAACAACACAATCGATTTCATGAAAATTAGTCCATATATTTGAGAAATGAAGATTTACTGACTTAATTCCAATTTCAGTGAAATAAACACGCAAGGAGGTAGGGTAATCAAAATATTTCCAGTTAAAAAAAGTAAAGTCACATTCAAATTCACTACACCTTTGCATTAATTTCGAAACATCCTTAACTCTCAACTTACAAAACAGCAAGTATGATGGGAATATTAATAAATACCCATCTATGCAAGCTTCCACACTTCAACAAAAAACAAGATAATAACGAAAATATCATCAGTACATAAAAGGGCGAAGAAATATGACAATAAAATATCAGTGTAGATTTCGTCACGAACCCGCATCAGTTAGAGAACATCAAAAACCAGGGAGCACTGGACAGTTGTTTCATCCCGCAGTCTGGAACTCTTCATCAGTGCCCAGCAACGACTCCATCGGGGATCGAAACTGGAACCTTCAAGTTACCAGACCAATCTCATTGACCATCCAGCCACTTGGGTTGGAATTTAGTGACCAAATATGCAATCTAACAAATTCAGGAAGTCAGTATACACTTCTGACGAACAAAATCAAACAGGAGACCTATATACTTTCCTACACCATAATGATCAGTATATTGCATTTGTAGATTAAAAAGAAACATCAAGGCAGATAGAAATAAACTCTAAAAGAAAGGTGCATCTATTATTAGATAGCACAGTTTTAAACCAGAGAACCAAAATGAAAGACAGGGGAAAATCAAAGGAAGAAACAAGAAATAGTCGGAAAGTAGGGAAAAAGAAGAACAACAAAACCATCATTAACTTATACAAGCGGCAAACCCATTGTAATTTTCCTAGAATCTTTGCATACATAACATGGATTGTTGCCACTGTGCTATTAAGACCTACCGTCATGCATAATAGGGATAAGGTGTTCAGTTTATTACAATACCTAAATACAGGACTGAATGGCTCTATTTGTCTACAACTCGAACATACTTTGTTAATGATTCCTTCAAAAAAAATAAATAAAAATAACCCAGTTGTTACCTTACCTATTGATCGACTGTAGCTGAATAACGGAAAGCACAAAACTTAATGATATTATGTACTTCAGTGACTACGGAGACCTATCAACTACTTTGCTATTGACGCTGCGTTAATCTCTATCTGTCAATATAGTAATAAAAAGTCAGTAACTGATGTTACAAAGGCGTCTTTTCGTGAATATTTCTAGGGTGAATGCATGAGAGTTAATATGTATGACTCCACTAAAATCTGTAACACAGATTCAAATACAAATAAACATATAGAAAAATGAAAACCTTTTCACACTTTGCAATGCTATACCAACGAAATGGATGACGATTTACTTTCAAATCAAAAATACGTTGTAAGGGTAAGATGTACGAGCCATTTAAGTGGTCGACTGGAGCTTGTATGAAAAGTAAAAAACAGATCACTAGTGAGTAGCTTGTTTACATGATGAGATAATCCGTAGGTCTCCTTAAAGATGACTTCCTGTCACAGAAATAGAAGGAATAACCATAAAATTCCAATTATCAATAAAAACAACCCTAGAAAAATAAGCCTTTTCAAATCGTTTGAGGATTTCATGAGTATTTCAGGATAGCCGCTTCATTTAGGATCGAATAATCAATTTGACACTTGCACAGTTCGATTTTAAAATTCACAGGGTTTCTTTTACAAATCCGAAATATTCAGGTCACAATATATGATCTGTATGATACTATACTTGGCAAACTAGAAAGCAAGCATAAACACATGACGGTGCATACTAATAATTGATAAGAGTAATCAGAAGAGTCACTGATGTCAACCAGTAGGGATTGTTAAGCAGATCAAAGTGATCTCAACAACAATGACTCTCAAAGCGGAGTCCAACCGGGTACACACCATTGATGAGTTCAGCTCCAAACGAGTGAAAATGTCATCCGGTGTTTTTAGATCACACCGACCTGGTAAGCAAGTACTACTGATCGACACGAGTACCATTCATATCAATCAGTAGTGTAAACCACCATGTAATTACTTAATTAGTCAAAATGCAGGCGGATAGATTGAAAATATTTCAAGTGAAAAAGATAAAAATATTTAGATTTTTTTGTGTAACCAACTTACAAGATAGCCGGTGTAAATCCATCACAATTTAACGTTTGAGTATTGAAGCCAAAACAAAAGAATTATTAAAAATATGAGTCATAGGGCGCAAATATATGACATTACAAAAGCACAATGCTTATTTCTGAAGTTAAGAATGAATACACTCGCCGCATTGACACTTATTTAGCATAAGATTAATTAGAACGAATGATTATTTTCAATAACTTCATAACCGTAACTATAAATTTATACGTGCACTAAAGTTAGTATACGATATAAAGTAAAAACGAAATTGAAATTAGACCATAAAGCGTTTTATAATAATAATAATAATAATAATAATAATAATAATAATAATAATAATAATGGCTTTATTCCAAACAGTATTTGTGGTACAGGTATGGAATTTTCAGCGTTCATTACAATATTGCATCTAATTACCTCATAAATTTTATAAATTTTTATAAATTTTATGGTATGCGGAAGGGATCATAAATTTAATTCTTTCGTTATCGTGTATTCCGAACAGATTTTTCTAATCCTTGAACCTTGGAACGTGAATTGAACATGGCATTTCCATTCCTCGATGTATTACTTACCAGAAGGCAAGACGGTACGATTCAAAGATCAATATATCGCAAGTCAACATGGACGGGACAGTTTAGCAACTTCCGGAGCCTCGTCCCACTGATCCGAAAGCAAAACCTAGTACGCACATTAAGTTCGGAAGACACGATAGAGAAAGAATTACATTTATTACGTGAAACCCTACTAGAGAACGGGTATCCACCAAGATTCATAGACAAAAACATGAAAGAAAAGTCTTCGTCACCAAAAATCACAACTATTCCTACGAAAACACTCTCCATGAACCTGAAATTCAAGGGTGGCAATGAAGCAGAAATTCTTAAAAACCGCCTAACTGTCTGAAGAAGACATTTCAAGCAGCCCCCTCACGTATCACAATCTCCAGCAGACAGTTAATCCAGTCTTAAGTTAAGGATAAGAGAGTGCTTTCGGCCACCTCAGGGTGTATTTATCAGTTTACTTGTTCGTGTGGAGCAAAGTATATCCGCCGTACACAACGTCAAGTTCACAAAAGTATTCTGGAACAGTGTCCAGCTTGGTTAGCCAGAGGAGAAAAGGAGAATAGTAGCAGCTTCATCTTCGAACACCTTTTCAACTCTGAACATCGAGCAACCCCGCGTGAATGCTTCACAGTGATACATAGCGTCCCTCAATATCATACAAAGAGACTTTGCGTACGCCATCTGTACATAGCTGAATAGTTAGCTAATCGGGATCTGAAACCGGACCTATGGATTCAAAAGCACTACTTACATTCACTCGCCCTACCGTGGCTAGAGTAACGTTATCACTATAATTTTGCTTCTTTTTATTATGTAAGTTTACTATAATTACTTTATTATCATTATTATTCCCATCATCCATATTTTATTATCACTCTAATACTGTTTATGAATAACGTTGCGTTTTCATACAGATTTTATATAAAAACATTTTATCGTCTTTTCACTAGTTCCTGTTCATCCTACACAATCTTATTGATTAGTCATTTTCTCACAGTTATTAGGTCATGTCAACTTCTGTCTCTTTTCTAACTTCCAATTAGTCATCCCTTCTAGGATGCACCTTACATTACGTAATGTATTTTTCGAGGACGAAGTTTACCAGTATCTGATTGGTCTAATGATTTCTTTGTTAAATATAATTACGATTGTAAAGGTCACGAAAATGAATCGTCGAAAAGAAAATTTTCTTCGCTGTTTACGTCTCAAAATGGGCATATTCCGTTCATTGGTAAACAAAGTGATTGGATATGTTTTTTCTGGATACACGGAGCATATGTTTCTGGTATTGATTGTCACAGTTGTGGTTATCAATAGGAGACATAGTCCAGCTGCTGTTGATAGGTCACTTAGAACACAGTATCCAACTGAAAACACTTAATGTGGTTTAGTTCGATGTCCACTGTTCATCAAATGACCTAAAATTGCGCTACTCACGAACTTAGTTACGTCCTTATCCTAGCATACCGGTACATGTTTAAACGCAGGCATGGATAAAGAGCATTGAATACGCCCTCTGTAGGTAGTTCCATAGGATGCCCGATGAAAGTCCATTTATCTCCAACAATGAATTCTACAAACGAGTAGATGGAGTTGCACTCATATTTGGGTACTATACTGACCAATATATTTTTGGCAAAATTAGAAAACAGTTCACCTCCAGACAAACATAATAAGTTCGATTGTTACTATCGGTAAGCAGGTATCATTTCCAATCCACATATTCTCCGTTTGTGTTAAAACCTATTGCAGTGATATGAATGTATTCATGACTTATCTGCATCTTAATTGTAATTGTACTTCATCATTTATTCTTTTGTTTTACAACTTTCAGCAATCTTTGATTATACTACTTTCATTCCTTTATCCTACTTTTTTATTATTCCTACTGTGTGTAACAGCACTTATTAAGGCAAGGTCATAGATTTACAATAGCTGACTGATTGGAGTTCTAGCAGCTATACTTTACACTTCGAGAGTAGGCAGTACGAAACAGCAATGAAGACGTTACTGTGTAACTAGGTTGTTGAACATCTAATATTCATCGTCCATGAGGTCGTGGTTGCACACTGCTGAAGAATCCCACACCAGGACAACATACATATTTGATGCTTTCCAGTTTTCAAGGATTTCTAACTGATGTTGCTTCATGGTAGGACAAACCTTTAAGGTAAGATAACTACTGATGACTTAAGAAAAATGTCTCTAAAATTATACAGTAATAATACAACGGTAATAGCTAGCAAGCATTCTACCACTGCACTTGCCAACCACGTATGTGGTCCAGTGTTCGATCCCCGTTCGACGCACTTTTTTACCTTGCTAAGCCAGTAATAAAACTGGTAAAGAGGGAAGGTTGGGCAGGAGGCTAACAACCCTATCCCGTAGTAATAATAATGAAAAAAGCGAATCATGCTCTTCTTAATGCCTAATTGTGTCTACTAAACTTTTTCCTGCACACATATTAGAATACATAATTTCACTGAGTAGTTGGTTGGTGTATAGATATTTCAGAATTCAATTTTATGCATTACCGTAACACCAATATAATGAATACTGACGGCACCTTAGATGACTTAGTAAAAACTTATCAATATTTATTCCCTATGGTACACACTGTCTAGACAACTGTCCTATATATGCACTGAGGTATCTTACAGACACTGATTAACCGACTAATGTATAAGACATGCTTATTGATTGACAGATGAATATTATATATATATATATATATATATATGCACTACACATAGACTTTTCTTCATAACCACTAACGCAGCAGTGTGTCGTTTTGTACACAATTTAGTTTTCCCCTTTATCAGCATACTATTATCATATACTCATCACATAATAACCTAAATGAAAAAGCTTGTCTTTTATATCTGCCTGTTTTCATTGATTACTATACACTAGTAACAATCAGTACAGTTACACTAATTAGGTAAAATACACAGGTAGTATGTCAAGATTAAAAGGCAAAAGTACAACCAAGAAATTGACGTCCAATGAAAAGTGACTACAACTATCCATCGTTATATGTGAAGAAAAAAATGTAAGTAGAACAAAATGTGATTCATTTGTGAACTATATTTCAAATAGTACATTCAAGTTAAAGTGGAAAACCAAGGAGAACGCATTAAACAGAACAATCATACAACGTGTAAGAATAAGATGGTGAGTCCTTGGTAAAAAAAATTTAGACACTATTAGTGTATTACTCAACAACCACTTATATATCCATGCAGTTGACAATGAGTCACCTGGCTGTCTAAGTCTCGGTAGGTGGAGCGGGGTTCGAAACCAAGCCGTAATGGTTGAAAGCCAAGCACCTAAACCAATGAGCTAAAACTCCACGGTAATAATTTAGGCTTACGTACGTTTAACACTTCAGCGAATCAAAGTGTGTATTATTTTTTTTCCTTCACGTTCCCAGTGGAACATAGAGTCTCAAGCTAGAGGCTTGAAGTTTCTGTAGCAGTGGTGTTTATTTTTACGGAATGAAGTTGCTGGCCTCATGCCCAACCTTTCCTCTTTACCAGCTTTATTTCTAGCTTGGCGAGGTAGAGGAGTGCGTCGGCCGGGGATCGAACCCCGGACCATGTGCATGGTCGGCGAGCGTCCTAACCGCTGTGCCACCGACACTGACAGCCTTTAAAACAGCAATTTCGGTTACAAATTAAGACAGTTGCTTATTACCAAGTGTTTTAATGTAGAAACGGAAAAAGGCTTGATAAACAGAGGTCGAAGTCTACATGGACGATCCACACTATATGATTAACTACTATTTGTCATTGAGTCAATGATGGCGAAATATAGGCTGAGCAGTTAGACAGGTTTTACAAAAACTTTAGCAAGTATAAATCAGATAAGAAGAGAAGTAGGTAGCTGAATGAAGGCATATAGTGGAAGAAACCTTTAATTATTCAATTTAAAATAACATAACCGATTTTAACAGTATGGGTACGCATGCTGAATAGTGTTCAGAAATTACCGAAATCCAGTGATTACAACTTCTGTCTACTGATATTCACAATTCATAATTAATAAGAAATACCGTAGAACAAGCAATAGTCAATAATTCAAACAACTATGAACTGTTTAGCTTTTTAGTCACAGAATGTAACGAATTAAGAATAAAGTGACTAAATTTGGCACGGACACACAGACTGCTAATGGACAAAACAATTTAGAACTTAGGACAGAAGTGCATTATATCAAACTATAACATAAAGAAAAGCACAGCCAGAAAATAAAGTATAGTGTGATTAACTTAAGCTGACCGCTATTTTAATTATCATTTAAACTTTGGATAATATTGAACCAATTGTACGTTAAGGTGAACTGAAGTGGCTTGAATATATATGATACAGAGATTTTAAACTGGTCGGCAGAGGTAAATGTGACCACACGGAGACAGAGTTTAAAAATCTAAGTATTATGACTAAGAATCAATATTATAACTTAATCCTCATTTTAGTTGTAGTATCACATATATTTACTTCCATTAACCTTTCTTTTCTCTGTCTTATAACATCATAATATCTTTGATCATAGAATTTTTGCTTCCTTATTTTACTCTCCACTACCTTTTACTTGATATGTAGATGAATGACGTGGCAGATGAGGCTATGGCGTGGTAATGCTGTCTTATGCTAATAAGACATGTCAGTATGTACTGCTACAGTTCCCATTGACATGCCAGCATTAACGTGCATAGTATGTGATGAATCATGATTAGAAGTGAGATAAAAACATCGATAGTGACAGGATTCGAGTTAGTTACCCATGAATAGCTGATCACTTGAATCACAAGATCCAACTGCTACCTACCTTTCAGTTTCAATACGACTGAGTGTTTTGCCCAAACGTCCTGCAAATAGTCAGTATTCAATTCTCTTCGGTGTCGAAACACCAAATCCTTCTCGGTTTGATCTTCCAGCATATATATATATATATACATATATGTTAGATGGTTGGAGGCAATCGGCAGGAAGCCTTGGACCTAGTTTTCGTGCTAGTTGGCACTCACCAGTCAGCAAGGAGTATCTGTAACCTTGAAAGAACTATTTCCCTTCTGAGACTCGAACCCACATCATCCAGTGCTGCAGTCAGAGACGTTAACACCACTCTATTGGGGTTCGCGAATGACCTCCTGTAGGACTGTATCGGGTACTTTGATTGGACACTAGTAACTAGTGTGATGTGTCTAGTCTTGCTGACGAGTGCCAACTAGCACTAAACCTAGGTCCAAGGCTACCTGTCGATCGCTTCCAACTATCCAGCATCAAAAATTCAAAGTGCACTGTGATGGCGAGCTACCAAGAGTGGTGGCCACATTGCAAACCAGATTGATAGAATTCAGTCTGCACCAAAGAAAGGATATCACACTAGTTACTAGTGTCCAATAAAAGTATGTATATATATATATATATATATATATATATATATACATTTCGAGTGGAATATAGGGCTTCAACCTTGGGTTTTGAAGTTTCAATAGCAGTGATGTTTTTTACTGGGTGAGGTTCCTAGCCTCCTGCCGAACCTTCCCTCCTTACTAGGACTACTGCCGGCACGCGGCGTTTAGGAGTGTCTCAGTAGAGGATCGAACTTGGACCACAAATGTAATTAACGAGCTTTCTACCATTTAACCCCCACGCATATATATATATATATACCATTATTACTATTATTTCTCAAAATTTCTACACTTTTCGGCATCATTGTAATTGTCTTGTCTCCATCATTTATCACTTGATTGCACAACTTTCCATAACTATTTCTTCCCAATTATCCGAGAAAGATTTCTTCAATCCCCTATAAATGTACATCTACATTCCACTGAATCATATATGCATGAGTGCGTCGGTGGTTCAGCTGTAGATTGCTCTCCAGTCACACATGTCGGCCGGAGTTCGACTCCCAGCCGGCTCACACCGTTACCTTCCTTAACCGTTTGTAAGCCCGACAATAGAGGAAGGTTGGGTGTGATGTTAGCAAACCTACCCCCATAAAAATAAAACTGCTGCTACTGAAACTTCAAAGCTGAAGCTTGAAGCCCTATGTTCCAGTCGGAAAGCAAAGGAATGAAATAATAATACATAGATGAGATATCGGTCATCTCGTCTTATTCTATATTATTATGAAAATATGAATCATCACAGAATGAATCCGCGCTTACGTCCTCCACATTTATAAGCTAATCATTTATTGATTTGAAGTTTTATACAATATCACAAACGCCAAAGAAATAACAGTTATGTCGTCGTCTTATTCATTCTATAACTCTTATTCATAAATAGTTAAAACAATAATGAATTTACAATAGGTAATGTCATATAAAGAATTTTGCCGACATTTCAACCAGAAAGAGATAAACAGCGTGATTTATTTAGATCTACAGAGTAAATCACTTTAACATAAAAACGTTTCAAACACAATTGAGAATGACAGTTTAAAACAAAATTGGCAATAAGCTGACCCGCTGTATAAGCCAACAAATGAAAAGCAGCAAGCATTATTATTTTCATAATGAAATACAATGCTAAATAATAACAACACTATAACTTTGAGATCAATTCTTACTATGAAAAAAAATTTCTAATGACAGCTGCAAAACATGACAGAAGAAGTCAGAATAGCTTAGTGATACTGCATTTGATTTCATATCCGTATTAATTACTATTGACATGCGATAAATGTCATTTGTGAGGCTATTCATAGCATTCACATGGGTGGGGGGTGACCCTCACAACCGGACTGTCCGACATACAGGTCTACATAGGAGACCTGAAAAACTCTGATTCCAAATTTATGCTGCACATGGGCTCGAGAATACGAAAAGAACCGAATGGCTAATGAACCTGTTTTGAGCAACAACAACCATGGGAAAGTAAAGCCTGACACTTCTCTACCGCTTTGTTGATCAGATTTTAAGTTGAGGGCTCGAGGGGTGGCTCCTTAAAACAACCAACTGCTTCGGTCAGGGCATCTAGGCAGTATCCCAACAAACTATGAGGTTTTGTGTGGTGCATCTGTTGGTGTTCCTAATGTGCCAGGTTTGTGTTCCAGTAGTGTAATAATAATAATAAAATGTGAAACTAACATACAGAATATAAAAACAACAAATAAATCTACTCACCGTTTTGTACACGAGAAGTATAATTTGATTGTAGAGTATCACTATGGATAGTATTTGCACTAGTCAAAGAAACAGGAGTAGTAGTGGTAACAGTTGTCGATGAGACTGAACTGACAGAAGAACGTTGTATACCACTAGTAGTAGTGTTGGCAATTTTAGAAATCAATTGATAAACATTAATGACCAGATATAAATCATTATGTTGTTTAAATCCAATACGTTCATCAATAGATCTATTTGGATATTGATTCAACAAGTGTGTAATCGAGGCGAGGAGTGAAGTGAAATTATCCAATGATTTATTTAAACGTTGAATAAAATTAACAATTCTTTTAATATTTTCACAATCATCTTTGAATAGATCATGTTGAATATTGAGATTTATAATAGTACTTGTATCCAATACAGTAGTTGATGATGATGATAATAATAGTAATAATTCTTGATAATGATCTAAGCAAACTGGATCAGTGTGAACAGCAACAGAAAAATAAAGCAGAAGAAAGTAGTATGAATTAGTGCAAAAGTATTATTAATGTCTTTTCACTGGAGAAATGAGTTAACACATTTAAAGAAGGAGAAGAAGAAAAAATTAAACAAATAATTGAACATAGAAATCTATTCACACACGCAACACACACGCACGCACACACATTAATATTCACAAACCCACACACATATACACACACGTACACGTATACACACAGGCACATATACGACTCATTCTCTAATTGGTTCGGTGTTACGCTTAATCATCAGATGATTGACATATTGTTCTATTAACGAAAAAATAATCGATTTGTAACAGGAATCAATTAAAGGTCATATGGTAGGAATAGATCCATATGTACTTACTTATTACAATGCCAAAAGCTAATGTTCAACCTATATACACGTAAGTATGTTATGACATAAGGAAAAGACCTTGAGGTCTTCATTTTACAAAAGTATTCAATAGATTGGTTCTGTCAGATGGTTGGAGGCAATCGGTAGGAAGCCTTGCCTGACCTAGGTTTCGTGCTAGTTGGCACTCACCAGTCAGCAAGGAGTATCTGCAACCTTGAAGGAACTCATGTCCCTTCTGAGATTCAAACCGGTGTCACCCAGTGCTGCAGTCAGAGACGTTACCACTGAGCTATTTGGGTTCGCGATTGACCTCCTGTAGGACTGTAGTGGATATTTTGATTGGACACCGTGATGGCGAGCTACCTAGAATGGTGGCCACATTACAAACCTGACTGATAGAATTCAGTCTGCACCAAAGAAAGGACTAGACACATCACACTAGTTACTAGTGTCTAATCAAGATTGGTTCTGTGCCAAACCACTAGCTGTTTTCAAGCATTCTTACAACTTCTTCAACTTTGAATCGAAATTGTGGAGTTCGATACAGCAATCAGCCAAGAAGAAATGAGTAAAAATATACTGACAAGTGATAAAAATGAGAACAGCCATAGATAATGTAAAGTTGAAGAGCAACAAGAAAATTGTAAAAATATTAAGCATCAGTTACAATCAGAGAAATCTTCATACTGTACTCTCTGTTACACACTTTGTATACATGGTTTCATCCGACATGAAGACGAATGTCAAAAAGCAAGATTGGAAAAGCAATACACACCTTCACTAATCTGTAATGAATGTACAAATCTACTGCAGTTAGCACAGGGAAGAAGATTCTAATTTTCAACAATAATGCCAAGGTAGCGCTACGATATCGTTCAGAAACTTGGCGCATGGTCAAAAACATATCCAACAACCTGTTGCAGACTTTTATCAACAGGTGCTTTCGCTCTATACTGAAGATCCGATGGCCGGTTAGAAAGGATTAGCAACAAGGACCTCTGGAAGGTAACGAACCTTATCAAGAACCTATTGCCCAAGATATGTGCAGAAGAAAATGGAGGTGGATCAGACATACGCTGAGGAGATCGCCAGGCCCCTGAGAAGAACTGTAGTGGGAAACGACGAGCTAGGCGTGGGTCTGAAGATGATATGGAGAAGATCATGAGAAGGAGAGATGAAAGGTTACGGTCAATCATGAAGCCAGCTTGAAAGAATTAAAGAGAACAAAGTGGAATGGAGATCTATGGCTGAAGTCCTAAATTCCACTTGAGACCGAAGGGAATAATAATAATATATTGATAATAAGCAGAAAACCATCTGCAATTATTCCAACTACCTCCTTGAAAATAATACAGATTAAGGACAGATAGAGTTTTATACTGTGTTTTTTATTTAGAATGAAAATAAACGGAGAATTCAAAAACAAATCTAAATAGTACAGTGAATAAAAATGAAGGGTTAGTAAAGATTTTTGTTATCCTTTCATGAAGTATGAGAGAAAGGAGAAAATAGTAGAGCATTAGTTTCTCATATATATATATATATATATATATATATATATATATAACATCCATACCTCTACTTTAATGTGAAGTAATTCAAGGAAAGTTTCTGGTAAAGTTCCCATACTAGACATATAGTAATAATGGAGTATTATAGCCTACCTTTTTCTTATTTTTTTGACCAAAACAATTAATTTATAAAAAAATCTAACATATTTACTCTCAAGCAAACGTAGTAATAAGTGGAGATGCCGACAAGAATGATGCATTTTTACAAAGCTTTGAGGAAGACCATGTTATTACCATAGAGGAATGCGTAATCGTGTATAAAAGATTATATTAATTGATCATAAAAATCATTGAAGGTAAAAGTGGATTTATGAAATCCATTCAGTTACACATAAAAACACTTCAGGCTGAATATTCATCGGCTAATCTCATATGTAACATTATAAACGAATAATATTTCAGATATAATCAGGCCAATATTTTTAAATATATTGAAATAATGGAGATTTGTAGCTCAGTTGGCTGTATATCGGATAGTGATTTGCCTTTGGAAATTCGAGCACATGGCTGAGCCCCAATAGCTCAGTGGTAACGTTTCTGACTTCACTAATGGGTGACGCGGGTTCCAATCTCCAACGGAGTATCAAGCTTTTTGAGGTTTTTGCTGACGAGTGCCAGTAAGCGTAAAGCTTAGGCGCAGAGCTCCCTGGAAACTGTCCCCAACCATATGAAATCAATTTTTAAAGTTCACAGAGATAGCAAATCGACTTAGCTTGGTGATTGCATTGCAAAACTTGACTGATAGAATTCAGTCAGTCCCAACATTAAGGATTAGACATATGACAATGACTACTTCCCTAGTAATTAATCAATCTATTGCATACAGTTAGCCAACTTTCCGTTACCATGTAAAAATATAGGGGAAAATGTGAAAAACTAGAGAGGCTGTAGGTGGCCTGTATAAATTATAGAAAAACAAGAACAATTAATGACTGGACAAAGGTCAAAGACACCTGTTTAGCTGTAATCCTAATTCACAATATACACAACAACAACAACAGTGGCTTAAGAGAGTAGACGACTTAAGCAAATAAATTTAGGTTTAAACACAACTTTTTACTTGCTAGCTAGTACCGTAAACTCTGATAAAGTATGTGGCTTAGTACAATTACCATACAAAAAAATACTAGTAGTCTTATAGGAGAGGGATCTGAAAAAAAGCTTTAATCGATTACTTACACTACAAAATGTCTGCTAACATATGAAAAAAATGTTACATCGACTGGTTATTATTTTAATTTTCTCTTGTTTCAAATGATTAACAATGAATGTGTTTATTATTATTATTATTGCGAAGCAACCGTTGTAATTGCTGCATAGTTTTTCTTGTACTCCCAAGCTTTTTTTATTTAATCTTAACAAAACGATACATTAATTTAGACCTTAAGCAAGAAAAACAAGTTTTAGGTGGTCAGTAACACATAAGCATTTCAGTATTGAACTAGCTTTTAGATAATGTGTAAAGGGAGATATTACATTAGTCATTAGAAAATTGTTTTATTCTGCGCTCATTCAGGCTTACAATAAACAGTTGAATTCAATTGGTGGATGGTGACTAACAGTGGAATCCAAGATGCTCATTTCGTCCTATTTGGGACTCGTCATCTAGATGTACCTGCCTTCCCCAGTGAGTGATGGTGTTGCCACTAAACGCCAAAGCGTTATCGACTAGACCACTTGGGTCACGAGAGCCAACTCTCGTGCAACGGGTCTTATTAATTATTTAATTCAATTTAGACCGAAGCACTTCGGTCCAGTAAATCGACGGGAAAATCTAAATTGAATTAAATTATCACTGAGTGATTCAAACAATTATACACAATGAACTGAAACAGTCGGTTAGTCAACTAACTATGAAATCATGCTGTAAAATACAGTTAGCATAATGAGAATAACTTCATAGTATTCCAATTATGATTTACAATCTCTTTATTCCCACCAATATCATTGGATAGTGTTTATTCAAACACGAAGTCTATCTGTAAAATTTGATACAATCGCGTAATACATTTCGAATAAACTAATCATAACTAACTATTTGAGAGCAGCCATCGTTTCAGTAAAGTTTCATATACACCGCTTACACATTTTTGTATGGAATTTTGAAATCTGTTTTTAAAAAATGAATCGAAACAGTCAAGTCAACAGTATGCTTTGCTGTAGACGACGCTGGTTGTTTGTCATCTGCACCTATCGAGCTATGAGAGTTAAGTTGTTCTTTCAAGCCATTTAAGTACATGTTCTCTCCCCGCTGACCCACAGAGAGCGACTAGTCCATCTAATTTATGTCCAGAAATACATGTAGATTGATTTACAATATAGTGTGAGACGTGATCATTAGTACAATGTTGAGGTTTATAATAGAGCATGTATTTAGCTTTTTCGAAAATGATAAGTCGGGTTGTGTAGTATGTTTTACGAATGATTAATTTCAATCTCTCTCTCTCTCTCCAAGAATCATACCACTTATCACTTTACTGCAAGATAGTTTAATGTAAACATCCTTTTTGGAACAAAATAGTGTAATTTTTGAATTTGGTTTTCTTCTATACGGGAGTAACCGTTTTCTTCAACGGTACTAGTCAACATTTTATTGGAATCATCTGTCTCATCAACACTACGGTTACGCTGTATCCTCTTGAGTAGACATTTTATCAAGCCTCTACTGTACTGCATTGGGCAGAAATCGTGTAAATTTATATACTGCCCTTATTTAAGTAGGCCTTGTACTCGTCTTAATAACCCACCCCTCATTGACTCAAAAGCATTTCTGAAAGAGAAAGATGATACCAACTCAATGGACACAGATAAAAGGTGAAGATACTGTCTAAAGAATATTAGCGGGAGTGAGAGGAAGAAAGAGAAAAAGTATTGATTTTGAGTAACTGTAATGCTCAACAGACAACCTCTTTAGGTCAATCAAGTATGACCCGTTTGAGGATGGAGATTTTGAAATTTCATCAGTACAGAGGACCTTATCACTTGATGCAGACCGATGTAGAGTAGACCAAAAGAAGACATTTTTCTAACCCCTTCTTCAATTTACAGGAATACAGCAAATTTGCCTAGCCCGAGGGGAACACCTTACTGAAAGAGCACCCTTCTCTGCCATCACTACGAATTCGCTCTCAGATTCCATCATGGAGTAAGTGATTTACCCTCCAAAGCCTCAGGATGGTCGGGGGTGGGTGCCTTGCGCTGCGGGTTGGCCACCCCTCCGCACACCTCTTGAAATGCTCCCATATGACCGGGCGTCTTACATAGCCTCTCCTGAGGAAGTCCTACTCACTGCTTTCACGTGGCGGAGGTGTTTTTCACCAAAGTGAGAGGGCGAAAGCGGATGACCGGCGCTCTTCACCGGGTTGACTGTCCATTGGATGACAGTCTAGGGGAGATGGCTAAACCCTGATTCCAAACCTCCAACGACTGGCGTATGAAGCTCACTGGAGCTCACCGGCAGACGTATGGACAAAGGGCTTGTTGGATGTCCTGGATGTCTGGCCCCATTCAAAAAGGCGTATGAACCGAACTCCGGTCACCGGTTGCCAATGGATAGTGGACTCCCTACTCCACTCCTACTGCCTTGTAGGTCACACTTGGTTGTGTAAAGGCTAGAGCTGCACTCTCAAACAAAAGGCCGAGTGGTTCTGGGGACATCACTCGTACCAAATTCCCATGAAACTTCGTAAACTCTCTTCATCAGATCGCTGCGCCTGGGCAGCGATGATTTGAGAAGTTCATGAAGCCGGCTCATCCTTCCGTAGGAGATAGCCGAAGCAAAGTGAGTAAGATTTACCCTATTGTCATAAACATTTTTAGTTCAGTCAACCTTTCGGGCTTGATAAAACTTACAGGAACATTCCTCTCTGTTAGCTTAACTTGTTGGGTCATGTTGATATGCAAGCTCGATCGACACGATCCAGGTAACAGCTATCGGTCGGGACCACGCGAATATAGCTAATGCTACCGGCAGTTATTTTACCTCACTTTAATCAACGCCGTACTGTACTGTATTGAGCAGGTTAAAAGTTGCACAGCAACGAACAATTTTGTTAAGCAATTAAAAATACGGTTATGAGTGTCGAATTACTAAGCTATGCTGTTAAAAGCTTAAATTCTTTCAAGAGAAATTTGTGCTAAGTAGAATGTGAATGGAAAGCACAAAAAAAACAATAGTTGTTATCCATTGTTTGGCTTAGAAATCAATACACCTGAGAATTGATTACATTTAGCATATATAATTATGATACTATCACATGGTAAGAGTTTCAGATCAATTCTTTCTCTTAGGCAAAAGTAACTTAATATAATAAACGAATTTTTTTCTCCTGGCTTTACACGTACTACAACGTTAATCACCACATGATTGTCTAAATACAAAAATATGGGTTACGATGGAATATTTTAAGCTAAAAAAGTGTTTTGTACACAATACTTTGTATGATATGTTCATTTAAACCAACCACCTAACTTAGAGACAAGGCTTGGCAGTTAAAGGACAGGACAGATCAAATTAAGAAATGTAATATAATTTATCAATTACCATGCGATGACCGTGCAATTAACTATATGGGTCAAAATAGTAAATTGAGGTCAATCAGATTATCGGAACACAGAATTTTAGCTAGAGCACGGATGATTGACACACATACAAATTAAGTAATCTGGGGAAGAGCTCGGCTATTGCAATGCATTTTACTCACATATAAACACACGATAAGGTGGGGTAGAATGAAAGTATTAAAAAGCAGTGAAGTTAGATAGAAAGAAAAGCTAATCAATGAATCTTTGTCTGTCTGTCTGTTTTCGACATATGTGCGGCAGTTCAAGTCGCCACACTCCATGTAGCACACAAAGCAAGAGAAGAAAGTAGGAGAAATGCATAATAGAGACAGTAAACAGAGGAATAGTAATAACGAAGAACAAAACAGTTTCATTGGAAATCATAAGTCACAAGGAGTGGATGCATCTGCACCATTGAGAACGATTTTGAGCCATATCACCAATTGTTTCCAACCATTGGTTTTTACCGTCCCGAGGACCCCAACCAGGAAGCCAGTCTACACTCCCCTACGTGGCTGGCTGGCTTAAACTAACTGTTGTGGATTTCATTGACTGGTGCCATGTTTTGGTTTGACTACTGATAGCTCTTTCCCAGCCTGACCCTATATCAGCTAACATTGCCCATTGTCGAGGAAGGCGATGACTAGGCATACGTAACACATGTCCTAGCCATCTCAGTCGATGTAATTTCACAGTCTCGTCGATTGATTTCCCCTCCTTACCTAGCACTCGACGCCTAACCTCAATATTGCTCACCTTATTATACCACTTCACACGGGAGATAGAACGTAGATACCTATGATCAAAGACAGCTAATCTTTTCATGTCTTCCACTCTCAATGGCCAGGTCTCACAGCCATACAGGAGGACGGAGCGGACTGATGAGCAGTACACACGCCCTTTGGTCGATAGTCGGATATCACGTCTACGCCAGAGACGGCGTAAACTGGCATATGCGAAACTAGCCCTCTGTATCCGTGCTGAGATTTCGTCAGAGATCAACCCGCTGGGGCTGAATCTTTGTCCATCGAATCAACACCAAACACACACACACAATCGAAATGATGCAACACCAATGCCGAATACAAGGACAACTGCAATAAAAACCATCAAGGGCTAAGGCTATATATATAGCAAGTCGTGTGAATACATTGATAGGAGCAATAAAATTTGCTCGAAACATCCTCCAGTTATTAGTACTACATCAATGTTTGTTATATCAAAGACATTTACCTAATATAGAATTATATTCTACCACAGTGTCTAAATTCCACTCTTGTAGAGAACAGAGTTGTGTTTAAAAAGCCACATTGTCGACAAAGTACTCGCTTTATTTAACACATACCTAAATGAACGACATTATTAAACAATCCCTAAGTCTATGTACTGTTTACGTCCGTTAGCATCAAGAACAACCTTTTTCAGTGAATAAATTTCATCCTATTGACTGAATTTCCCGTTAGTGGAATTTCGTTTTCAACTCAGCTATTCATAACCGAACCTTTTTTTAATGTACAGTAAGACAATCCGTAAAAACTCGCAGATGAAGTCATTTATTATGCAGCTAGGACTAACCAAATGACGTGTGGCACTGCTTAAAAAATTGACATATGAGAATATAGCACGCACGGACCGTTACTACATATTTTTCCCATCATTATTTAAAAGTAGAAAGTAATTTGTTTAACATTAGGCAAAGTATTGTCATGTGCATCGGTGGCACAGCGGTAGAATACTTTCCAGTAATAAGACTGGTAAAGAGGGAAGGTTGGGCATGAGGCTAGGCAACCCCATCCCGTAAAAATGAGCACCACTGCTAAGGAAACTTCAAGCCTGTAGCTTGAAGCCCTATGTTCCACTGGGAACGTAAAGGAATAAAAAAAGTCAATTTCAACTTTCTAGTTTAAAAAGCTGATTTAGGAATTTATCCAGCTCAAATAAGCTGGATTATTTCTTTATAAAAAAAGTTAACCAATTTGAGTAAGAGGAGGAGGGTAAGTGAACAAGGCATAGAATATCAGAATTATTTCATAATGTGAACGGATAGTGAATTATCAGTAAAAGAAGAGTCATTCTGAATTAACGAAAGAAAGCATTATTCTGTTCATAAAAGCTTCTAACTGCAGAATTACTAACAGAGAATAAGGCTAATTTTGATAGGGTAACAAACAAATTGTAAGCATTGCCACTGAGGGAATAAATGGAAAGTATACTCCTCCTCCAACCATTAGAGTATTACAAAATATTGAACACAGATCAAATTGAATGTTTCAACACTGAAATATTCCGTACATTATTAGACTCACTTTCTGTTAAAAGCTATAATAAGATCACAGTGGCTTACACAATATCTGTAACTAAAAGTGGGCTGAGGCAGACTGACTGACTGGTTTTACCATAGAACTTTGCACAGATGTGCAGCAGTTCCAGTTGCCACACTGCTGCTGCTGCCGGTGGATTCGACATAGAACTTGGCACCGAAGTGCAGAAGTTCGAGTTGCCACGTTCCAAATAGCACACAAAGGTAGACAGGAAAATGAGAGGAGAGAATCAATAGAATTTAGATAAGTATAAGAGTGAAACAGAATGAGTAATGGTAGAAAGGAATAGGAAAGATTACAGAGACTGGATACATCTGCGTAAGCCATTGACAACGATTTTGAGCCATGTCACCTATTGTCTCCAGCCATTGATTCCTAGAGTCCCGAGGGCCCCAACCCGGAAGTCAGTTGCCACACTCCCTCACTGTAGCACACAAAACAGGAGAAGAGATTAGAAAGAGATAATAAACAGAAATTTGAGACAAAAAGAATAGTAATATGGAAGAACCATGTAGTTTTGTTGGATATTATAAGTCACTAGGAGTGTATGAATCTGCGCCGGCCATTGAGAACGATTTTGAGCCATATCACCAATTGTCTCCAGCTATTGGTTTTTACCGTCCCGAGGACCCCAACCAGGAAGTCTACACCTTCCTACGTGGCTGAGGCAGAAGTATTCATCAACACTGTTATCGAATATCCAGTGTCATGGATAGGCTTTTCCTCTCAGTGTTTATTTCTTTTACTAACTTTCCATTGTTATGCGGCTTGCCAATTTTTATAGATGTACACCTATTGGTAACTTTACAAAATTCGGTTAGTTATTCAAACAAATTATGCATCACAACTCATTTCCAAAATCCTAGAATATCCCCAAGTCTGAACGAGCGCCGCTTGGACGAAGCATTCCTGATGCAATAGGCCGCGCATATAGCAGCATAAAATCATGGAAAAGCTATTTTATATTTGTTCAGCTTTAAAGCCTGAAGCCTAGATACGATTATGGAGAGACATTTACCCGTCACAGACTAGCAACACTCTGAGGCTATTCAAATACATAACTGATAAAAAGTGTTTCTGTATTCATAATTTAATGTCAAATATCTAAATAACATATTTACTTATTGACATTACGTGAACATAGCGACGACGCTACATATAAACGTCACTGTTGGGGTATTTTATAAACCCATCCATTTTATCCGTATAGTGGGCAACTCCCCTTGTTCATTAAAAACCAATGAATGCAATTCATTTCATATAGCGTTTTAGTCTAGGCATGCTATAAAATAATTAATAAGCCGCTACGGTCTATACACATATATATATATATATATACTGTAAGGGTGGAGATGAAGCAAACAGCTTCAGTCTAAAAGAAAAAAACTGAAAAACCATCAATTATTTGTTCCGCTTTCTTATTTGGAAAGAATAAATTCATTCAAGTGACTGAATGAGAAATAGTCAACTTTTCAGTAGAAGAAAAAAGTGTTCAATGTTCAATAGCATTTTAATCTCTTTATTGATCCATGAAATCAGGATAACAAGACCAATGTATATCCAGAGTGATCAATATATATATTTTTTGTATGTATGGACAAGACAAGTGAACTAAAACTAAAAATTGACCATATATTGATAGATTATTTTTCAGATGAACATTGTTACTTTATAACTAATATATGAGGATATTCACAGTAGGAATATACTCAGCATAAATTCCCTATAGGATTTATCATTTTATATTGAATAGTTATGAATACATGTTAGGATAACTTCATATGCATTTTGTTTCTTGTCACTCACCAGAGAGGCTAATTACTAAGGTATAAATCCAAAAACTGTTTGTGGTACATTCGTTTAGACATATAATCAGACATTAAAACTGTGTAAATTTTTAGTAATTAGTTATGAGTGCCAAACTTGCATACACCTGGAGTTTGATTCCTGACCGACACACTCCTAAACCTTTTCCAGCTGATAGTGAGCCAAGAGAAAAGAGGAGAAACCAATTCTGCATCATATAAACAATAACCTTACTGGTATTGAATTTTCAAAGCTTGGAGCTATATGTTGCACCAGGAATGCAAAGGAATGAAAGAAATCACTGGTGCCCCAAGTCATGTAACCATGAAGGTTACTCAGATCAAATTAAATAAATAATGGTAGTACAATGAAATTAAAAAAATTCATTATTTGTTAGAGCGAAAAGGAATGTGTTTGTTAATATTTTCGGCTTAAATTGTTTGATGTTTTGAATGATATTCGCTTTCCAATCTTCAGTTTACATTCGTAGTACCTTCAGCCTTAATTCAGTCACCACCTTCTGTGCATTTCCACATGGAAGTACATAAGTGAGTAGCTACCCAATCACATACCATATATACACTCGATCTTCGTCTCTTTAGTCAGGAATGCTTACTTCTGATATTCACTGTATCAAGCCAGTGTTATCTGCTTTGACATCCCAGTGTTATAAACGATAAATGAAAAGAACCTTACCGCGGTGATATCACCCTTAGAACATTTGAAACTAAGTGGATTTTACACGGATACTATCTTTCTAATAAAAGTAGGCGAAAGTACTACAGTGAACACTATGTTTCAAGTTTAATTACGAACTGGCTTCACTTAGAGAACCACTGAAAACCAAAGAGCACTGGACAGTTGTTTCTTCATAATTTGGGCCCCTTCAGCGCGTTACGCAGCAATGACACGACTGAAGACCGAATTTAGGACTTTCGGATAACAAGTCAAAATGGTCGACAATTCAGCCGCTAAGGTTGAATTCAATGGCTTTAACTTCTGCCAATCTGTGATATGTAGCGCAACTTTTAGTCACAGTAGCTACCAGGGCGATGCGTACAGTTGGGTGTGAGGATAAACGCTCACTGATGACACTGGTCAAAAAGATATTTCGTAAAACTAGATACTTTGGGACCTTTGTTTGACCTGCTTCACAAAAGATTATTTATGAGGCTTCATGTGACGTCTGATGATCAGATGTACTAGTCGAAAGTTGACAGAAATAGCAATGAACAACATTTAACGAACTATACACAAAGGCAATTCTGTTCAGTCGCTTCAAGAGAATACATGAAAATGAAAAGTACCAACTTCATCTTTCGAACCATGTTTATGCTTTAGTTTTATCAAAACTGACAGTTGACGCAAATCAATTATTTGCACTACAGAAAATTCTGATTGTTTCTTGTTACTGCCATAACACAAACAGAATGATTAAGCATTACAAGTCATACAAGGGCGTTAAGTTCACCCTCTCTTAAAAGTTAATTGGTCATCTGGTTAGCAAAGTAGAAGCACCACTATAATAATTTCATTAGTAACTAGATCTGAACCGTTAGTGTGACTTTCGAAACATGTGAAATGGTTCATATATTCTACCATGTGTTATGATATAACGCACGAATCTCACATTGAACAATATTTTCTCTGAGGACGACGCTATTAGTTGTTATGTGACTCCAAGCTGTTATTCACTGATCAAAGATGACTGTTGACAAATGGAAGATACACAGGAAAGTAACATAGAAATTACCAATCTTCGGTAAGTACCACTCACTGTTTTCGTCTCAATCACCAAATGAAAACAGTTTCAAACAGTGCCAATAAAATTAGGATACACGAATTCAAGTACACTGAATTACTTTACCGGTAAGAATTAGAGACTGTGAATAAACTTTAACGGCTATCGACCAAAGGCGGGTGTAATGCTCAGCAGTCCGCTCCATCCTCCTTTATGGCTGTGAGACTTGGCCATTGAGAGTGGAAGACATGAAAAGATTAGCTGTCTTTGATCAAACGCGTCTGCGTTCTGTCTCCCGCGTGAAGTGGTACAATAAAGTGAGTAATTTGGAGGTTAGGCGTCGAGTTCTAGGTAAGGCGGGGAAATCAATCGACGAAACTGTGAAATTACATCGACTGAGATGGTTAGGACATGTGTTATGTATGCCTAGTCATCGCCTTCCTCGACGGGCAATGTTAGCTGATATAGGGTCAGGCTGGAAAAGAGCTAGCGGCGGTCAAACCAAAACATGGCCTCACCAGTCAATGAAATCCACAACAGTTAGTCTAAGCCAGCCAGTCACGTTGGGAAGTGTAGACTGGCTTCCTGGTTGGGGTCCTCGGAACGGTAAAATCCAATGGTTGGGAACAATTGGTGATATGGCTCAAAATCGTTCTCAATGGCTAGCGCAGATGCATCCACTCCTTGTGACTTATGATTTCCAATTAAACTGTTTTGTTCTGCGTTATTACTATTCCTTTGTCTCTCACCTCTGTTTACTGTTTCTATTATGCATTTCTTCTACTTTCTTCTCTTGCTTTGTGTGCTACATGGAGTGTGGCGACTTGAACTGCCGCACATGTGTGCAAAGTTCGATGTCGAATACAGACAGACAGACAGGTGGATGCTATTCAGCTAGGGCATCAGAAAAGTTAGCTTTCCCAAAAACTATTACAATTAAGTCTTATAGCAAATACATTCTTCGACTCCCCAAAACTTATACCCACATCATTTTCTTCCACTAATGAACATCACACTTAAAATAAAGTGGAACAAAAGAAAACTGACTGACTGGCTGGTTTCAACATAGAACTTTGCACACATGTGCAGGAGTTCCATTTGCCACACTCCTTCATTGTAGCACACAAAAAAAGAGAAAAGAGTACAGAGAGATTCAAAAGAGAGATAGTGAACAGAAATTTGAGGCGGAAAGAATAGTAATATATGGAGGAACCATATAGTCTTATTGGAAATTATAAGTCACCAGGGGTGGATGCATCTGCACCATTGGGAACGATTTTCAGCCGCATGACCAATTGTCTCCAGCCACTGGTTTTTACCGTCCTGAGAACCCCAACAAGGAGGTCTGCACCTCCCTCTATGGCAGGCTTAAGCTAACTGTTGTGAGTTTCATTGACTGATGCCATGTTTTGGTTTGTCCGCTAGCTCTTATCCAACCTGATCCCATGTCACCTAACATTGCCCGTCAGTCGAGGAACGCGATGGCTAGGCATGCGTAACACATGTCCTAACCATCTCAGTCGATGTAGCTTCACAGCCTCTTCGATTGATTTCCCTTCCTTACCTAGCACTGGACGCCCAACCTCGATATTGCTCACCTTATTATTCCACTTAACACAAAAGAAAAATGAAGATTAAAAAGGATACGAGACAGTAATCTTAGTGCGTAATTTAAGAGAGGAGAAAAATAAACAGGACACCCATGTACTACTACCAAGAGTAATTTATCTGTTTGTTTTTCCCAATGAATACTAGCAGTCTGCATTGAGAAAATATCAAAAAATTAATGAATGAGGACATTATACTGACTGAGGCGCTGTACTTGTTGGTCGAAATACCGATGACCATTATGTCACAATTGACCTATAACATCATAAAAATTAGTAAACAATGCTCAGAAGTTCCACTTATATAACTTATGCAAAGAGGTCAAAGTTCAAAGAAAACACAAGATTAGTGGTTGGATACATTGAAAATTGAGTTGCATAAACAAGACAAGAGGTGGAAAGTTGACGATAAGCAACTATCCCATGGCATAGTAACATGGTGAGTTCAACTCAAATCACACAAACAAACTGATTGACATCAGAGCAAAAATGGAGGAGCGTTAAAGAAAAAGACACGTAATCAAATGAGAAGAAGAGATTGGATGCCGAGTTACCAGGGCGAGGAAAAACGACTAATAAATGAATCTATCTGAACACAAAAAATCAGGTTTTAAACGTTTGATAGTGATTGATTCGGCAAATTTCAGGAGAGTTTAGGTATACTGTCTATTAACAGTCTTGAAGGATTTCACAGTGTCTACCACTATGAGCCGTATTAACAAGATGTCTAGCAATAGCACTATTCCCTTGAGACGTAAGCATTTTGGTACATATTCAAAGAATTTAAGATATGCCCTTCTTTCTGTTATCTCACTGTAACTTCTACTGCAAATACTTGTACACTTGTATGCACAATTAGAGTTAATATAGGAAGGATATATCTATCGACTTTTGATTGCGCCAAACCAACCTGTCTGCAGGATAGATTCTGGGTAAAGAAGTATTCAATCTTTTTTGATTATTCCTGCAATATTTATGGTCTTTATCTATTTCACTGTTTACAGTTAGTTACTGTCAACATCTCAGTGAAAAGCATTTAACCGTTTAGGCATGAAAATAAACTCTCAAAGAGAGAGAGAGAGAGAATAGGAAGTTATCGCCTCTAATCAATAACTTTGATTTTACGTATTAAGCAAACTTGGCTATACTACTATAAATAATACTACTGCTTCGTATATATATATATATATATATATATATATATATATATGTATATATATATATATGCGTCATACAATTGTTCAATACAATTAAATGAGACGTCACGAAGCACATACCAACTCTTCTAATGAACGACATACCAAATAAACTAAGGCGAGACTATTTTTTACGGAAAAGCAAATAGTTATTAGAGCTGCTAACGTCATTTGCGAGCCACACAGATTACACGACAGGTATGTACGATGATCCTATACACACACGCGCGCGTACGCACGCACGCATGCAGAAAGACATATACAAACGATTGACAGTCACGAGACCAACGTTACAGGTGAAATGAAATCACAGTCACATGAATGGTGATAATAAAATATCACATAAAGAAAAATAATGATAATTTAAGTGAATTATAAAAAAAACTAACACAAAATCTAATCATAATTAATATTTATATTAATTATAATTATAACTAATTACTAACCTTTATCTAATTTGCTTTCAGTTAACAAGTCCTTGTAATCTTTAGGAAGGTAATAACTTAGTGCACAAGCAAGTGATGTAGGCAGTCCAACAGCTTTTGTAACAATTGATTCAAATGACTGAAATAGTGAATTAAGAAGAAAACAAAAACAGATTTGCATAAATTAGGAGAAATGGAATTGGGCATTTTATTTTTATTGTGGTATCAGAACATTCATTGAAATATTATGCTGTGAATGAAACAATTTTGTTACATTTTATAGATAAAATAAATATATGAATAAAATAATCCCATTCAGTGACAGTTCACAGATGCAGACGGAATATCTATACATTTTTGGGGATTATGAGAGGGCAAGCAGAACTGCTTAGTTTTGTTTTCATTCCTGTGCTTTCCAAGTGAAACACACGGCTTGAGCTGCGCAGTTTCAGTAGCCGTGGTACCTATTTTCGTCTTTTTTTACGGGGTGGGATTGCTAGCCTCACACCCAACCTTTCCTATTTAGCAAGCTTACTACAGGAGTGTGTCAGCTGCGGGTCGAAGCTCGAACCCCATCGTGGTTGGTGAGCATGCTACCACTAAACCACCGACGTAATACTTATTTAAACCTAAGTAGGTAAAGATTTCAGCCTATCACTATCTGATTGAAGGATGAGAGTCTAAGCCTACAGCTTTAGTAGGTTACTCAGGAACTAGATACATATTAATGCAGTTTTCGATGAACCATACCCATTGAGTGACGACTGCCGGTGGCATCTGGGTGCCGAAACCTCGATAGATGGAGTGGAATTCTAAACCCTGACCCACTACCTGATAGTTGTATACCTAATTGAATTGGATGCAGTTATATCACAGTCATGAAAAAATATTTATCATAGGGGACGTAAGCAGTAAGCAAAAATGACCATAGCAACTAATTCTAGCTAACTGATGAAGCAAGGTAGCACTACACACAGAATTGAAGAAATTTAAGTTGGTACATTTCGAAAAAGGACATACAAGGGAAGAATACAGAAATGGAGTGAAATGATATTAAACGAAAGTGTGTAGAAGACGGAATAATTTAACAAATAGCAGTGGTGTGCCATTCACCTAAAACTGTAAGGTAAATCCTCTTCGGAAGCCATTACATAAACAGTTAGGCAAATAACTGACACATGCACGAAAAGTACTCATCTACACATGGGATTAAAAACATAAATTCAGTGAAGAGGTTCTTTTCAGCGAATTCATTCACTTAGCTGCACAATAGCAATTATATACAAATATTATTGTTGGCATGTCTACATTCAGTCTGTCAAACATAGCAAAAAAGGACACAATAGAAAAAATTTACAAAGTGTAATAAACACGAAGATCGGATAAAGAATATAGTATTATACAGAATACAGTATTATCCTCGAAATATTTCAGGTCAAGGGTTAAATTAGTTAAATTACATAATAAATGGGTGAGAAAGTTCCAAAATAACTTCCGATCAAGGGTCAAATAAATAAAATTACAAATAGGAATTAAAATGTTATTATATGTGTAAAACTTGGGCACTGTGGTAGTAAGTAATTCCATATTACAGCAGGTTGAAGATGAGGCAGTAACTCATCTAATAAGACATTGCGAAATGGCCGCGCTATGTCGTGAATTGGCAGAAGTTAGAATTCAAGGACCATTGGATCAGGTCCCAGTGGCTCAATGGTCTACGAGCTCGCCTTGTAACCAGAAGGTCCTGGGTTCGAATCCCGGTGGGCGCGTACTGATGAAGAGGCCCAAACTAGGACGAAACAGCTGTCCAGTACTCCCAGGTTTTCCAGTGGTTCTCTAACTGATGTCAGCTCATGATGAAATCCTCCATGCAATTAAACAAAATCCCTACCAAACCAATACTTGAAAATTCCATATTAGTTTTTTTATTAGATGTATCGCACAGTGAAACAGGATTATATACTGGATGACGTTTCGAATAAAATAACACGAATAAACAGGAATTTTGGATAAGACAGGTAATGAGATAGCCACTATTAAGAGAATTAATTGTTTATGATAGCCAGGACAGGGATAAGGGTTGGACGTATTTCTTTTGGATACATAGCGTGGGTTTGAGTTTTTGGATGGCTAGTGCCTCGGCTATGCCCAGATGTCTTGATTTTACTCCCTTTGATAGGTTTGATCGAATCTTGTATATGATTTAAAAGGATTTTTCGAAAGGCGCTGAATGTCCTGAGTTGACCAGATGTTCTGTCACTGAACTATATACACACTTTCGTTCTCCTTTTACTAGCCAGGCTGGATAGTGTTCACGAGCGCGTTTTGCAAGTTGGCACATGGTATGGCCGATGTACTCAGCTCCGCACGAGCAAGTAAACTGGTATATGCACGCTGAAGTGGCCCAATGCGACAGCTTGTCTTTCGCGTTCTGGTTGAACAGTTTCTTGTAGGAAAACGTCAGTGGTAGGCTTGCGGCGAAGTACGTTTTCCTTCAGAGATTTGCTGAGGCGTTTACGAAGGATTTCTGCTTCAGTGTCACCTTTGAATTCTAGATTAAGCAGAAGCATCTTCTTCGGGACGAATTGGACTTGTTCGGAAGTCTTCTTTGATTTCTGATTCTTGTCTATGAATCTAGGCGAAAAACCGTTTTTCATCAAGGTACCTCAGAGATTACGCAATTCTCCGTCAATCACCTTTCTTATCAAAACTTCCTGTTTATTCATGTTATGTTTAAGTTTCTCTTAATCCCCATTTACACTGCCATATTTTCATATCCGAACTTTTATTATGTAATTTTACTAATATGACCTTTGACCTGAAATATTTTTAGGATAATACTACAACCTTACTATATTCTGTATCCGATCTTCGTGTTTATTACACTTTGTAATTTTATTAATTTGACCTTTGACCGGGAATAGTTCTGGAACTTTCTCACCCAATTACTATAAAAACACGAATGTACAGCCTAGTTGATGACTTCGTCAAAAAGAAGAAAAATAATTTGGAATATTGTTCTCTTCATGAAAACACTGAAGACTAGTTAGACTTTAGCTAAGGATGTGAAGATCAATTAGTTTAGACTATATGTTACGTGATACTGTAAAACGCCCCCCCCCCCAAAAAATTTCGGTGTTAATGAAAAGAAAATAGAGGCAAGTATCTGAACTTATTATTTAACAGTACACATAAGCCAGTAAAGAGATCTCCTTTTAGGGTTTTGTATGTACCATGTTAATTGCCAACATAGGTCAGAGGTTATGATCAGTTTATAACAAAGATGAATTAATGCGTAGGACAAGTAGCAACCAGTGAAAAGTAATGAGTGACATTACGCAATCGAAAGAGTTTACAACTAATTAGTTACGAGATGAGTAGTTATTTAGAGAAAATTGATAGGAAACAAGAGCAGAAACAAATAAAAGTGAGTCAAAAAATATACGAGTTTGTTATACAACCGATAAAAAAAAATAAAGTCGACAATAAGGTCGCGGTAGTTAAAGACGCTGGATAAAACGCTTCTGGAAACAAATTTCAGGTTTATCCTTATGAATGGTAAGACCTATGGCTGCATGAAGAAGTAAGCGAAATCTTTTCGACCGATTCGATCTTACGTAATATTATGACTTCGTATGAATTCTCTGCTGATGCTGCACGACCAGAAGTAATAGTAAACTCTAGAGATGAGCTATTGATTGTTCCCTTTACATAGAGTTCATTATTTTCAATTGCCCAATACAAATATATAGGGTATTTTGAGTGAGATTAATCTACCTTTATAGTAATCAATTAAATAGCACATTTTTGAACTTGAAAATGTTTTCTCAATATCTCAAGGAAGTTAAGCACTGAATAATTTATGGAATCATTCGCCCGGTTAAGACAGAATAGGTACACCACAAAATTTTAAAACACCTATAGTTAAACTTATTTCGACAAGAAAACGCTGAAGAAAATCAAGATTCTCTAGGAGATTAAAACCTACATCACTAAGTATCCAAGTGGGAAACTTGACTACTGACTGATGTACTCATGCACAGAAACCAAAGGCAGTATAAAAAGACAGATTAGCTTTACCAATAATAGGAGGTTTTATTAATACATCGGACAAACCATATGTTACTTATGAATGGTTACTAAACCAAAATGATAAGGTGCAGTAAGAGTGTGACCATATGCTCTTTTTCAGAGAGAACCCAAAGTTGTATTCACTGAGCGCGGAAATCATTGATCTTCGATGCATATTTATGTATGTATGAATGCTGAATTCAAGCGATTCTTCGTCGATATGGGATTCTCAGTATTAACACTGTCATTATCTGTGTCGATATAATTATTTAAAAGCAGTTTCATTCTACCTTCACACCTCACAGCAGTGTTTACTCTTTGCTCTTCCACAAATCAAAATCAATATTGTTATTTTCATATATGGATAAGGTTTATTATTATAATTATTATTAAAACACAAAATTAGTACATCATGAGCACGAAGAGATGCGACACATAAAATCTTATAGTTTGTGCGAGGGTAGTCATACTGCTCAAACGCCCAGACCGTGGCAGGTGGTTGTCGTAACGCGCCATTCCCGTGCCTTCGACTTGCAGTTGGATCCGCAAGGCAGAGAAGCAGTGTTAGGAGCTACGTGTCCATGGGTCCCAGTGATCAAAACAAGTTCATTCGCCATTGGATCTATTCAGATTCTGGAACCCATGTGTACACCCACTGGTTTGAAATCAGGGTTTCCCAGCTCCCCTAAGTAGACCTACATGGTCCACCAGTCTGGCTGTAAGCGCCAGACATTCGTATTCACCCTTTCATTTTTTTGAAGTGATGTACTAATAGTAAGTATAAGATATTTAATAATATCCACCTTCTCAAATGCATTCACAGACAACCATCTATTAATCATAAACAAAACTTTACACTTAAGGTGACTACACCCTACTTCCACTTAAACAGATTTCCGATGGTAAATTTTACACACGTCAATCATTTTTAATTCAGGATAACAAAAATTATACACAGGCATAAATGCTATTTGTAGGCCACAAAATCAGATGCTTCTAGACTGTTTACTGTTCAATTGCACACCTATCCCGTTTTTTTTAATTAATTGCCAAATATACAGACAAATTCTAAATGCATGAAGACTGCACTAAATTTTCCCTTACAATCAAGTGGATACCATATACTAACTAAATAGTTTTAAACAAAAAAGAGCGTATACTAGCGTAAGAGAATTACAAATACAATCGATTTGCATTCATTGCACTGGCAAAAACAGAACAAAAAGACTTAACACCAGTGTTATTTATTTATTATTACATTTTACCTTATAAAGAGATCATGGTATTATAATGAAAGTGGTGAGATAGCCCAGTTTTACGCCATCACATCCAACATCAACAACAACAGCGTCATCACCATCATCGTAATTACTAAAAGCAACTACAAGAACATCAACAAGGGAAGAGTTTTTCTTCTTCTTCTTCTTAGTCAATTAATTCCCTTCAAATTAGTAAAAGGATATTCGCCCATAGTTATATATTTCTATTTTCTTCTTAAATATCTTGGTCTTATTACACTTGACGTTTTACTTATATATATAGATGTATGCATACAGAAAATACAAGCTTAATGAAGTTTTCACACATACCTACACATATATAAACAAGATAAGGATGTAAAAAAAGATCCAGTTTTATAATCAATACTAATATAAACAATTAATGGTCAGAAATCTACAGGATGACTAAGAAAGAAAGAAAACTTAAGAGAAAAAAAGAGATTTACATCTCTTTTGATGATAAAAAATGTAAGTAATAACTAGATTATGATTATTACAATATTGTAAGTAGTACTGTAATGATTTAAACTAACAAAACAAGGCGTTAGTAATAAGATTAAGAGGAAAGCAACAATAGTGGGGTCCGAAAGGAGATTATTAGAAATGTCAGTGATAAGAAAGAAAGAAGCCTGTGGATTCTACACCTCGTGTACATTCATTTATTTTTCCGAACATTTACATTTAGAAAAAAATATGGCAACCACGTTGATTCTGGCTGTTTATAAGATGAACAATGAACTCTAGAGTTTTAAATAAGAGGGAGAATCAATGTAAATGGAATGTCTTTTAGCATAGCATAGGATTTTGTAAACTGGCAACTTGTGTCTTTTTTAATCTAGTTACTCCCTTAACCAGCGCGTCGGTAGCACAGTGGCAGAATGCTCGCCAACCACGCAGGTGGCCCGGGGTTCGATCCCCGGCCGACGCACTCCTTTACCTCGCTAATAAGACTGGTGAAGAGGGAAGATTGAGCATGAGGTTAGCAACCCCATCCCGTAAAAATAAACACCACTGATACCGAAACTTCGAGTCTCTAGCTTGAAACCCTATGTTCCACTGGGAACGTAAAGGAATAAAAAAACCTTAACCAGCAGTAATGAAGTATGAAATCCAAAGAAACAATGGTAATGACTTTCGGGAAACATTACGCAAATCTTTTTGTAAGAGAATTACAGTGACCGACTTATTGACAGTTGACGGGAGTCTTGTGTTCCATTGAATTATTTCGCACCTTCCATTCATCCATCAAGGTATATATACATATATATGGTTCAGTGGTTAGGACTCTCGCCGACCATGCACATGGTCCGGGGTTCGATCCTCTGCCGATGCACACCTGATATCTATCGTCGGCCTGCAAAATTTGGGCTACCGATATCCATGCTGAAAATTCCATACTTGTACTGATAATACGGTGTGGCATCAACCTGTAATCAAAAATCAAAATCAAATCACCCTACTCGATCTATTCAAATAACTGGTTTGTTATCCAACGTGTCAATCAGTTAAATGGTGTGTATGGGAAGAGATAATTTTGATCAGTCATTGATATGGCCTGAAGAAATGTTGAGAATAAGATACCTAAATAGGCTTTCCTATCTACAATTGGGAAGCTAAAATAGACTGCCAGTGTTCCCTGATATTTTAGTGACTCTTCAAAAGGTCAATATATAATGCAACTTGTGTAGAGCATTGCTCATAACTTCTCTTCGTACTCTCAAGAGCCAGCTAATCGTGGGAATATCCCCTGTGGACAGGTGCAGAGGTGTTGAAATCAAGTTTTACTGCATCTTCATAATTTTTCATTAGTGGCCACCTGTATAATGCAACACTAGTATACTCCATCAGATTAGAAATCAAATAGTCCATTAAACAGTTGGGTTACGGTAGTCTTTTTTAGCCTGATGAGTAGACTTCTTTTTACTATAGTTTTCAGTATCGACTAGATAAATTGGCAACAATGGGAATAATGACACTATAAGAAGACATAGTTTATCTGAAACGTGTAATGTATTTGCGCAACACATTTCGGACATTCTGATCACACACATACTTGTCATACACAGTTTTATAGAATGCAAGGCATCAATCATTACAATAGAGGTCAGATTGTCTACAGGTCAAGGTCACAAGTAATGGGAGGGGAGATGAGGCAAAGGTGTGGGTAGGAAGGAAAAAACCAAACAAAGAAGGGGTTGAAAATATTATGAAGTAAATTGATCCTTGGTTCCAAATTGGATTACCAAGGCAGGTCTGGTCACCAAACAAAGACTCAAGGCGGCAATGAATAGAACTTACTATGCAGCTAAACTTATCTTCATAGAGAAAACAAGAACTATGCTGTCATGTAAACCCTCACAGTATCCGAACGATAGTGTCACATCCCATTGTGTTTATCAATTTATATGTATGTGTAAACACACGTAAATAGGGAGGACTCATCGGTCTCTGCAGGTTAGGGCCACAGAACATATTCCAAAGTGGCTGCAACAACAAATAAAATCGCCAGATACAACTGATCCCGGAAATAGATGTCCAACATCATCTATAGCGAAGCACATTATAGAGACGGATCATAAGGTTGATTTCAACAATGCCTTTAAGCCATATATAAAACAAGATTGGGTCACGTACTTAAATTCGTTGAAGCCTTGGCCATAAAAAGACTTCAACCTGTCTTATGTGTCCAAAAGTTATTTGTTATTACTTTAAACCTGCCTTGGTAATCCAATTTGGAATCAAGGATCAATTTACTTCATAATATTTTCAACCCCTTCTTTGTTTGGTTTTTTCCTTCCTACCCACACCTTTGCGTCATCTCCCTACCCATTATTTGTGACCTTGACCTGTAGACAATCTGACCTGTATTGTAATGATTGATGCCTGCCTTCTTGCATTCTATAAAACTGTGTATGACAAGTGTGTGTGATCAGAATGTCCGAAATGTGTTGCGCAAATACATTACACGTTTCAGATAAACTACATCTTTTTATTATGTTGTCGAAATTCATAAAGAGAACTAATCGCTTTAAATAATAACACTCTCAGCGGGATGCTGGTCTACCGGTTGGTCGCTTCTAAATAGAATGAAATGTGTCCTGAATCGCACTATTAGGTATAACAGAAGTAACCTTACGACATACTGCATTTTCCTCTGCCTAGTAATACACACATAAACAATCCAATAAGTCATTAACAGTTAACATAACCAATCAGAAACGCTAAGAGTAAACATATGCACAAAGTTGATAGTGTTGTCAATTGTACCTGTGAATTGTTACATTCGATGCATAAATGCATTTGTCCTAATAGTTACATGTATCTTAAATGTACGATTTGACGTGTAATTTTAGAAGTAGAAGAAAACTCTAGATTGGTCATTCAAAAAGTTCACCTTCCACGAAGCCTGACATTTTTACACATAAAATTTTGGAGTTTAACCACGCATTAGAATAATAGGCCTTTTTTTTATTTCCAATACTACTTAATTTAAACAATTGACGTAGGAATGAATATGGTAATAATTAATTAATATATCAGAATAGTCATAATCAATGGATATTTTTAGTATTATTTGAAATCATGCTTAGCTATTCATGCATTAACTACTTACAAGTAGTACATTCAAGACGACAGAATTACAATATTCTTTTACAATAATTTGAAATATCTGGATATATGTATTAGAATCTCCGTATAAAACACTGTCAATAATAAACTGAATTATTCCTATTTAAGAAATTCTTAGCAGTTCCCTTTGTTACAATTTTAATATTGAAGTGTTACTCGCGTATTTAATCTTCCAGAGCGTCTTGAAACCATGATGATTTGAACAATAAACATCAACAGTAAACCCTTATGAATATAAAGAAAGTAATACGGTAGTGTCTAGAAGTTTAAATGTTTCTAATGTTTCTAGTTAAGATTTCAACAAGTAACGGAATCAATCCGCATTTTTTTCAAAACTAAATTTCACAGTGTATAGTTAGATTTTTTTTAAACACTACTATAAATCATAGAATTTTACGAATTAACCATAAAAAGGGTGTGTACTGTACAGCTAATAACAATAAGTGCCATATTTGTGAAGAGTAATGAGAACAAAAAAAGGCTTATTACGATAACAGAGAAATTTTAACAACCACACAAGATTGAAACTTGGATGAAAAAGGATGAGAGGAATGAACAGGAGAGTTGCAGGTGTAAGTATAACAGAGATTTCTTTTAATAATAAGATGAGTGAGAGAACACCTAGATTTTTGGGAATTAAAACTGAACTGTGGCTCATTGGTTTAGGGGGTAGATTTCCAACCAGTGGGTAACGAGTTCGAATCCCGCTCCATCTACCAAGGTTTGGGCAAGCAGATACTATCACTAGCTTTCACACAATAGGCGTGGCTCATTACCAACTGTACGTAAATTTTAGTTGATGTGGAGTATATCGCATCACATCACAACGGCCATTACATTTGACACACTAAGTAACGTTATCAAGTATACAAAGGTTTATAATAGAGAATCAAAGCTCGAAAGACATTACAAAATTCCCGAGAAGAAGACTAAACCAAACTTTTACGTCATACTTTGATCTCATAAACTGCACAGCCTCAGTAAACAATGGAAAGACTTGGTTGCAGTTAATCCGCTGAAACACATTCACTAAAATGAAGTTAAAATAACCCTTCTTAGTCTCTTAGTGATTTTGAGAATAACGAAGGACTGAGATATTGAAACCCACCGGTTCGAATAAACATTCTAACTGAGAGAACTACAGACTACTCGCCTCGAGACTTGACAGTTTTCGATTTAATTCCTAACAAGATCTTAGGTGGACACATTTAAGCAGTTTCAGATAGAAAGGAAATATGGATAGTGTTATTAGAAGACAGAGATTATCTGAAAAATGTGATTTGCGCTATACATTTCGAACAATCTGATCACACATTTACTTGTCAAGTCGATATATATATAAAAAACTATAAATCAAACAAAGTGACAAAAAAGATTTAAGAATAATTAACGCCACGTTTGGTAATCCAATTAAATAAGGATTACCAAGGCAGATTAAGAGTAATAATAAACTGTTTTTGAACACACAGGGAGGGAGGGCTTAAGTTTATGAATAGCTATAGCCTCAGCGTATTTCAATAAGAGCCCTTGACCATTTTTATAGATAACCTTAAAGGCTGTGTTAACATCAATCTTATGGTTCATCTCGATTAGATGTTTGGCTGTAGACAAAGTTGGTAGTCTGCCACCTGTGTCTATTGATTTTTCACAATTCATTTGTCTTTCTAACCATTTTAGGGTATGCTCTCGAATGCTTCTTAGCTTTAAGTTATGCTTCCAACTGTCTATTTGTGAATCAAAATGTAATGGGTTACACAACAACCCTATCAAAAGTACAGTCCTGTCAAAGGACTTTTGAACCCTGATGTCCTCAACAAAAGAAAACAAAGTCGTCAACAGAAGTTACATCAGTCTTAAATAGCCAGTAATCGATGGAATTTCGATGTAAACGAAAAAAACTCATTTTACTTTGCCAACTGCACTCGCGATGCATGCGGGTTGATTGTAATGTGCAGTTATACCCTGCTGTAGTGTCAAAGTGCATAACATGATCACTGAGATAGAAAGAGATGTGGAAATCTGAACACGGGAACAATTTAATTGACTCTGGTATTTGTTAAGCGTACGGAGTTACTGTTAACTTTGGCATATAACACAGGAACAGGGTGGATGTATGCTTCAAGATAATTCAGAGCAAGCAAACCAGAATATCAAGTATCTATGGTCTATGGATCTGGAGCACATACAATGCTAGAGATTTTACATAATATTTGGTACTTTGGTATTTTACACAATTTCAACCCATTTCCGACATATTTGTACCAACTTCCATTCCCCTTTTAACTGATCTTATGCGACTAGTTCATTAAAAACAGTAGAAACTGCATTACCAATTTGTCATTTGATTGAGAAGTTAATAAGAGGAGTAGTCTGATAAATCACTGCATATACACAAATAGACAAACTTACTCTGTGGCTTGAAGACAATTTAGAAAATGTATGAACCACAGCTTTTAGGAGCCAGTCTTCTAGTTCCTTTTGATAGGTAAGTATTTGGTCTTCACTACTAGACACAAGGGAACTGCTGCTCACGTCTAGACTAGAAATCGTCTCCAACTCGGAAGCTGCTATACTTCGGTGATTCCTGTCAGATAAAAAAAAAGACCAGCAGAGGATGAAGTTAGGCAGTAGGTCTGATTTATTTATTTATTTAAACGCAGAAAAACCTGGTACAGTATGGCACCAAGAAAGATGCGCCACACAATAATAATAATAAAACAACATAGATTAAAAGTAAAAATATAAGTAGAAAACGGATAAAGAACTTCATCTGGAAGGAAAACAGTCATGTTTAACAAGTTCAAACAGTATTCGTTAACTATCATCAGGAAGCGAAGAAAGAAGGAAATCGCAACACGTTCGCCATTGATTACGATTCTTGGCCATATCCGATAACGTTTCGAGCCATCGATTCGAGCTATCTCGCAGACCCCAGCCAGGGAGTCGTGACACACCAACCGACGCTAATCTAGAACAAATATCTTTCATCCCACGACGTCACGTCATGGACTGACTACCCCTCCGCCTTTTCCATCCCGTCCCAGGGCTAGAGAACAGAGACCTGTACGGAAGCCTCTGGGATGACATTCGCAGCACATGTCCAAGCCACCGGAGCTGGTGTTTCCAGATGACGACACTCAATGAATGGTGATCTCCACTGTGTTCAAACACACGCCGCCGAACCTCAGAATTACTCACGCGATGATGCTATCGGACGCAAGCAATCCTGCAGAAACATCGATGATGGAACACACAGAGTCGCCGCACATCCTCAGCTCGGAGAGGCCAGGTTTCACAGGCGTAGAGCAAGGCAGCCCGCACCGAAGCATTGTATACCCGACCTTTGACAGCCAGGCTAATGTCGCGACGGCGCCAGAGGTGGCACAAGTTGATGTATGCCACCCTAGCCTTCATTATACGGTTGGAAATATCATCCGTCACCTCTCCCCCAGCACTCACACAACTACCCAGGTACACAAACTTATCAACAACTTCAAGCGGTTCACCCGCAAGAGTGAGTGCAGCTACAGGCTCCTGCCAATCTTGTAACAGTACTTTGCACTTAGACGGTGCAAAGCACATACCATACCGACCGATAACTGCTACCTTGCCGTGGTGGTCGGGCTTGAATGCCGCAGTGACCCAACAAGTTAAACTGGTTGGGACTCATGTTCCTGCAGGTCCTACCATGCCAGGAAGGTTGTTTGGATAGTGGTTAAACTAAAAGCAGTTACCAGGGGGTACGTGGGCTCCAGAATCCAATCGGATCAAATGGCGTACGAACCCATATGGGTCACCGGCAACCATGGGAACGCAGCACCTGACGCTGCTCCGCTGCCTTGCGGATTAGACTCCAAGTCAAAGGCTCGGGAGGTGGTCCCTTAAGAAAACCACCTGGGCACCCGGGCAGTATCTCAGCCCTCACACAATAAATGAAATAAAGCAACAAAATATCAGTGGAACTTATCGCGCGCTCGTAAAAATGCGTTCAAGCAATAATGATGTCTCAAGTGACACATCTCTTTCCAACCTTACTTTTATTTTTATACTTAGTTTCCTGTATTTTACATTTGCTCACCTTGACTTCTTAACCTTCGACAGCCTTTCGCAGTAGGTCTGAATTTAATTAGCACGAAAGAACTAAAAAATAAATTAGCCATATAAGGACTCGAGTCTTGCTTAGTATTTAATGTGTCCAACTATAAAAGTTTGCAAGTCACAACTCGTATGAAACATATGACAACAAAAGCAATAGGACAAAGGCTAAAAATCAGTCGTAAGTAGGTAGATACACAAAGTCTTGTCTTCATCAAGTTCTCCCATATCTTGTTGATCAGCTGTTTAGTGTAAAGAAGGTCTCACTAAATCACATTCAAAAAGACTTATTCCAATATCTTCTATATAGGCCTTCAGAAAGCTATTTGGTATAAGTTTTGTTTATGGTTACACATGCTTGCGATATAAATAAACGGTCAATAAATAAAGCCGACACAAACACTTATGTAACTGTTCAACACCACTACTGTTTTATATAGTTTATCCTTTAATTTCTTCGATTGGAATTTAACAGTAAGCTAACAACTTTAGAGGAATACGTTGTTCCCCATGTCTTCTTCATGTATTCTATGCTGTTAATAGCACTGCTTCATTCATCTATGGTGATTCTTTTAAAACTAGTTGTTGTAGTACATAGGAATAATACACTACGTTAGGTGCATGTAGGTGATTTGTCCATCAATTGGAGTTAAGTCTCCCAAAATAGGGTAAAATAACCTCGGGAAAAGGTTTACTTTGAAAAAAGTTGCTTTACGAGCATCAATCATAACACAGATTAGTTACCACCTAAATAAAACGACCTACTAAGAGAATTACGTATTTTTAAAACCAACAAAAGAAACAACGGTGGAGACCATGTAATTTTCGTACTGAATTCTTTCTTTCCAAATGTAAATAAAGCACAAAACCAGCCAGACTATGTGTAGATGAACTTTTTAAATTACTTGTCAATACAGAGTTAAAAATAAAGTGCATTTCAAAATTATCCCCTAAAAGGGTTATTTGATGCGTTTATAGACAACTCTTTAAGTGAAGAAATGAGTAATATGAAGCTTCAGCTTTGTCTTAAATACATTTATAAGCTATTTGTCATTTTTTCGATTTAGGCTTCATCATGGAAACATTCAACCAGCGTCTACATATTCTTTGTCTGCTTTTAGCAACTGTAAAGACATAATTAGTGTCGTATACGACCAATCTACTCTATTTTGTAAGCTTTCTTTAAGAGCTACGGGATACAGCAAGACTTGGTCACTTCTGTGCTATGTTAGACACTTTCAGTTTAATGATTATGCGGACACCAGACAAAAAATATAAGACCAGTAAGAGCAACACAGTTAGTACTAGTTTGGGCTAACATGAAATATATCACAACAAGTGTAAACAGTCAGGCTATGCATGCCTAAATGAATATCAATTCAAAAAGTGTAACCTAGATGATTTATGCAAAACCTCAACTGAAATGATTTTACGTGTTCAGTCATATTTTAAGTTGACAGCTTTCATGAGTCAATAAACTTTTAAAAAGTTCTTAAAAAACAAACTCACCCTACAGGGTTTTGTGTATTATTTAAGGAAGTAAGATTTCGAACATCCGAAGTCATTTAAATCCCATCTGAAATAAAGAGAAAACAAAGAACATAAAACACAGAAATATGGTGGAATCCACCGCATTGAAACCATCTACCTTCATAATACCCAATTTGTGGTGCATCTCTTGGCGTCCATGCTATAACATATTCGTTGTGAACAACAAATAATAGAACCTAATGAACTAAATAAGATTTAACATGCTTCTTATCTTATTACAGTATAGTGTTGAATTTATTTACCATCTTTAATGAACAATTGAGTGACAATGTAGATTCTATGTCCATTTGACTGACGAATCATGAACCAAGCAAAGAACCTAGTCACCCATTTAGTTTCCGTAAATGCAATAACTTCAGTCCTAACATACAGTAAGTGGTTCATAACACACCCAGCTTTAAATTCATCGACAGAAATTACTTAATCACTTTAGTTCAGAGTGGCTACATGAATAAGCGGAATATTTTTTATACAAAACAAAAACCAGTATTTCTTCATTAAGATAATCAGAAACAGTACTCAAGTATCTAAATGTCAGTCTCTAAGAATAAGTGACATCGAAAAGGTACTTCGGAGTAAACCAATGCTTTATATATTATCATCTGATAAGTTGGTCACAAAAGCAGTTAACTATCAGCGTTTATCCATAAATAAAAGCATACAGAAAAGACCGAATCAAAGCAAAACTTTGCACAGAAGTACATCAGTTTAATTTTCATGCTTCGACTTAGCACACAAAAGAAGACAGAAAACAATGGTTCTAAAATGGATAAGAGTTTGACTAATCGAAGATTAATGAAAATATTTATAATCATGAATGTAATATGGAGTAAATACATTTGTACTACTGTGAAAGATTTTGAGCCGTGCTATCAAAAGTCTGTAACAGTTATTTCTAAGTATTCCGAGGGCAACAGCACCCCTGTCAAGTCACTCAGACAAACATTTAATCACTTCATGACAGCTCGTCAGTACTTCAGAGCTTAATTCCACCTTACACACCACTTCTCATCGAGGAAGGCCATGGAGAAGATATTCAGTACTGCTCATTTGGAAAATGTATGTTTTTATTTCAGTATTCCTGCTCATATTTAGGCTGTTTGTAGCTGAAAGAAGACTAGAAATGAAATGTGCACATTTTATACCGCATACCTTGTTCTTCTTGCCTTGGAATTATCCTCTACCACAGTGCCCTAGTTCCATTCTTATATCAATAATTCATTGTAGAACTTTCACAGAAGTAAAACAGTTCAGGTTGCGACACCATGTAGAACACAAAGGTAGAGAGAAGAAAGAAAAGGAAATTTAAAAGAACTGTAATGGGTAGAAATAATAGCAACATGGGAAAATATGAGGGTTTAATGGAAACGGGGAAACTCCAGAGTTAATACATCTGAGCCATTTAGAACGACTTAGAGCCATATCACAAATAGTCCCCGGCCAATGATTCTGAGCATCCTGAGGACTCAAACCATGCAGTCTACACCTGCCTATGTGGCTGAAACCAAAAGCCGAAGGCTTCATGGATTGAGGACAAGTTTTGGTTTAACTACTCCCAACACTTTTCCAGCCTAATTCCATGTTAGTGAATATCGGTCGCCGATGAAGATGGCGCGACATGAATACACGTGTCCTATTCATCTCACAGAATAACTTGCCTTACTTAGTTAACACTCCATGTCTAACCTTAATATTACTCACTATAATATATAACAATACGGGGGACAACACAAACATCTGTGGTCAAAGACAGCTAGTTTTTCATATCTTAGGTTTTAGATGTATATTATAGTTCTAAGACAGGTAGACAAGACCCAAGTGTAGTTATTTACTTAAATTTAACTGACCAGTTTGTAGAATTAAAAAAATTCAACCTACGGCCATCAAAAGATTCAATGAATGTTTCTCATAAATTTGATTTAAGCATGCTGACTGTTACGTATGCCTAGTCATCGCCTTCCTCGACTGATGGGCAATGTTAGCTGATATAGGGCCAGACTGGAAAAGAGCTAGCGGCGGTCAAACGAAAACATGACACCAGTCAATGAAATCCACAACAATTAGTCTAAGCCACGTAGGAAGGTGTAGACTTCCTGGTTGGGGTCCTCGGGACGGTAAAAACCAATTGTTGGAAACAACTGGTGACATGGCTCAAAATCGTTGTCAGTGGCGCAGATGCATCCACTTCTTGTGACTTATGATTTCCAATGAAACTGTTTTGTTCTTCGTTATTACCATTCCTTTGTCTCACACCTCTGTTTACTGTCTCTAATATGCACTTCTCCTACTTTCTTGTCTTGCTTTGTGTGCTACATGGAGTGTGGCAAATTGAACTGCCGCACATATGTGCAATGTTCTATGTCGAAAACCGACCGGCCGACTGATGCTGACTGGCTGGTTTCAACATAGTAATTTGCACTGATGTGCAGCAGTTCGAGTCGCCACACTCCATGTAGCACACAAAGCAGGAGAAGAAAATAAAAAGAACTGCGGAATAGAGACAGAAAACAGAGATATAAGGCATAAGGAATTGCAATGTCGAAGAACAATGTAGTTTTATTGGGTATTATAAGTCACAAGGAGTGGATGCATCTGTGCCATTGAGAACGATTTAAGCATAGTAATGGGCTGGATTGCAGGAAACTACTAAAGTGTATTCCTGTGGATAGTTATGTGCCATCCAGGTGTAATAGAACCTTAAGATAAATGGAAAACCATGACACCCGATTAGTTCTTACAATCTTTCAACGCAACAACTGACAGCAGTTCGGAGAAGTAATGTATGAATTTAGTCAGAAACTGTCCATTTTTCTGCCAGAAGCAAAACAATGAATTACAATGACGAAGTAGGTAAGTTAGAACAAACGCAAAAGTAAATTTTGGATATACGTGGATTCAAATGCCAACAAATCAACAATGCTGATTGTCTCATATAACTTTGTTCCTGGACAGCACCAATTTTAAACATAAGGACAGACACTATATCAGACACCAAGCCAAACGAAGACACAAACAGGCCACCTAGCCACCATGCCTTCTGTGAGTCGGTGGCACAGCGGTTAGGACTCTTGCCGACCATGCATATGGTCCGGGGTTCGATCTCCTGCCGACGCACACTTGATATCAATGGTCGGCCTGCAAAATTTGGGCTACCGATATCACATGCTGAAAATTCCATACTTGTACCAAAAATACAGTGTGAAATCAACCTATTATCAAATAAAGTGCTGTGGATTCTGATTATGTATTAATTCGTCCACACGTGCACCTGATACTGGACGGACGTGGAAAACACAGTATTGAAAATTCTGGGCCCTGTATTTTTTGAGGGACAGTGGGACTTAGAGAAACAAAATAGGCGGGCTTCAGTCCCCACCGAGGATTAAGTGATCATACCTCCACCCTTCGAAAGGTTCTAAAACACAGGCATGCATTACGACGTTCAGTGGTCACCAAATTTTTCGACCAGAAGGGATCTTCTGACTCAATTGATCGAGAGGAGCTGTGGAAATGTCTGACTGTGAAAGGAGTTTAGACAAAGCAAATTATTCTACTCAAGGCACTCTACTTGTACTTGTATGGCCGCGTGGATCCGTGGATCGAGAGGTTCTATGGCAATGTTTGACTATGAAGGGAGTGCCAAGAAAGTACATTGCACTAATCAAGGCACTCTACTCAAACTCACGTAGCTGTGTAAGGGCTTGTGGGGAATTGTCATCTGAATTGATAACAACCAGTGGTGTCCGTCAAGGATGTCCACTTTCCTCTTTCCTGTTTAACTTCATCATAGATATGCTAATGGAAGTATCCTTAACTGAACATAATGACTCAGGAATCGACTTGTTACCAGGGAATAGTCTTATAGACTTAGAATACGCAGACGACATAGTCCTGTTAGGAGAGGACGCTGACAAAATGCAGAGTCTTCGGAACACCTTGAGCAGCAATCTTCCTATGTTTGGCATGCGATTCGCCCCTGTGAAATGTAAGATGCTGCTACAGGACTGGACTACGTCAACTCCAAGCTTAGTGATAGGGAGTGAAGTGATAGAACATGTTGGCCAATTCACCTATTTAGGAAGTTGTATCAGCACCAACGGATTGATTGGTGACGAAATCACAGCACGGATCCAGAAAGCTAGGGCTGCTTTCGCTAACTTACACCGTCTCTGGCGTAGGCGTGACATCCGGCTGTCAACCAAGGGACGTGTATACTGCTCAGCAGTTCGCTACGTCCTTCTCTATGGCGGTGAGACGTGGCCATTGAGAGCGGAAGACATGAAGAGATTGTCTGTTTTTGACCACAGATGTTTACGATCTCTTTCTCGCGTTAGGTGGTATAATAAGGTAAGTAATGTTGACGTTAGGCGTAGAGTGTTGGGCAAAGAGGGAAAATCACTCGAAGAGGCTATAAAGTTACATAGATTGAGATGGTTAGGCCACGTGCTGCGCATGCCTAACCATCGTCTCCCCCGACGGGCATTACTAGCTGATATAGGTGCAGGTTGGAAAAGAGTAAGTGGTGGCCAAACAAAAACATGGCATCAGTCCATGAAATCCTTGACAGTTAAACTGAGTCAGGTAGGGAGATGCAGACTTCCGGGTTGGGGCCCTCGGGACTCTAAGAATCAATGGCTGGAGACAATAGGTGACATGGCTCAAAATCGTTGTCAATGGCGAAGATGTATTCAGTCTCTTTAACCTTCATACTCCTTTCTACCATTACTCATTCTGTTTCACTCATACTTATCTAAATTCTATTGATTCTCTTCTCTCATTTTCTTGTCTACCTTTGTGTGCTATTTGGAACGTGGCAACTCGAACTGCTGCACTTCGGTGCTAAGTTCTATGTTGAATCCAGACAGACAGACAGTATGGCCGCCTAAGAGCTATTGGAGAGTTTTTAACTGACGTGAAGAAAACCAGTGATGTTCGCGCCATCATTCTTACTTAAGTCCATTACAGATTTACGAATAGATGTGACCCTGGCCGATTTCGAAGTAACAGTGATGGACTTTGTTGCCGGGGAAGACCCAGAATATATAAATGATATGGTCATTTAGGTCAACACTGATATATGCAGTTTCTGAACACAGTGAGGTCTATTCTCTACCAACCCTTAGTTTAAGGAAAGGGAATGAAATATTTGGATATGTTGGTCACTTTACTTATTTGGGCAGTTACATCAGCCTTGATAGACTAATGGCTAACGAAATCTCAATACAAATGAAAAGGACTCGATCGGCATTTGCCAACCTGCATGATCGTCGGCCCATGTGTGATGACCGGCTATCCACCGAAGGACGTATGTACTTCGCAGCTTTTTATGCCGTCCAAGAGCCTCGATTGCAAGCCATGATCGTGAGAGATGTGAGAAGATTAACGGTTTCTGTCTGTTGATATTTTTCATTAATTGCTCACTTCAGTTAGAACAATATGACAAGTAATAACAAGGTTAGACGTAGTGTTAGGAAGGAATGTCAGTGGATACGATTGTGAAACTGCATCGATTGAGGTGACTACGATACGTGTTGCACATGTTGGAACTCCACCTTCGTCGATGAGTTATGTCAGTCGACGTACGATTACTTTGAAAAAAGACAGGTGTGTTTAGAAAACAGAGTACCAATTCGTGAAAACTTTCACTTTTGAATTGAGCCACGAAAAGATGTGTAGACTGTATTTTCGATGTCCTTAGGAAAATAAGGATCTGAGGTTGGTATTGATGCATTCATTTCTTGTCACCATTCAGGTTATAAAATTCCCAACAACCATCTAATTACTACTTTTTGTCCATATATCTTTGAGTACTGTAGGTTAATTACACATTTTTCCACTTGTTCGCTTTTTTGGAATTGTGGTAACATGGACTGGTGCCATTTCACCCCAAGCTCTACGTTGATAAGTCAGTTAACCACCATCTTCACCTAAAACAACAATATCGCCTATATAATGGGTGTTATCACTTCACATAACTTATCACAAGCTATTATATGGCATCTTCAATTATAGTGTCTTGATAATATGATATCATTTAGTACGGTTAGGTACTGGTTTTCCTACAGCATAACACCTATTTATACAATGTTCTGTCGGACGTCATGCATGAGTAGACAGATTTAGTGACCCAACGGCTGATCAGCCAAAATGGGATCTACAGACTTCCAGAAGGTAATATAAATCGAAGGTACGTATCGAAACCCGTTACACATAAGTTAATTAATCTAACCATCAGGATTAATTGTCGAAAAAATCAACTATATCAATATAGACACAGTATTACCTGATTTAACGGCTACGGCGCGTGGATCGGTAGCAATTAGTGATCAAGTAGCGCTCCGCGCATAATTAGCGCCTAATTTATGTTTACATTTCACTCTTCAGTAGTTGGAATCACATTATCCACTATGTAACACCGGAATTGAAGGCAGATATGAGAGTAAAAATTGTTTACTATTTTCCTTATGCATGTAGCTGAAAGAACGGTTTTTAAAGAAAGTGTGTTTCACTTGTTTATTATGCGCTGAATATAGAGGAAAGGAATGTTTTGGGGGATGACACAGGCAACGTCACTTGTGAGGAATGCCATTAGGTCTTTAGCTCACTCCACAGACTTACTAAATGCAGCATCAAAGGTTTTTACAATTAAAAAGCCACTTACCCGGTGAGGATCTAATGTCGCTTAGGGTGCTAAACAGATGAGTTTGATGTAGCAAGCAATTTCCTTAAATCAGCTTGGCATTTAAAATTTGATGGTGAATTATTGAAATTCGTTTGTTTATACTCATCGAACATAAGCTGCATAGCCCATAAATGTTAGTTCGCCTAGTGGTAGCAGTCATTAGAAATATCAGTTCACTGATTTTCCTCACTGTATTATGTGAATACTCAGCCAGAGAGATGACTGTAATTTACCCATATTAGCGTGCTAAGGTTCACTCCATTACTGAGTTGATGCATCGCTAGCTTTTGTCTTACACTTGTTTTTGATAGCTTCGGAAGATGATGGATACTGATGGTTACGCAAAATACGCTGCATATAAACATAAGCTTGTGTCTCGTGCTTTCGAAAGTACTCGTCCTTCTGGTTCCATGGACACTTCAAAACAACAAACTTATCGTCCAAATAATATAATATATTTTGGGTTCATTTCAGTTGTAATTCAATTTTTATTCATCTCAATGTCATATGTTTCAACCACGTAAACTTCAAAAACTGCTTCTTCAGAATAAAATTCTCTTGTAACCACTGAGGTTAAATTCCCTAAACCATGATTCGCCCGACAAGTGCATTACTTTGACCGGTATGACACTACATCTGGAACCACGAAGTACAGGGACTTTTGTTCTCATCCACCTCAAAATAACAAGGAGATGTGGGACTAGGAAGCCAGTTAGTCAGCCTCCTTAAAGGGCTTGTTTTTTGTTTAGCTCCAACTAGAAAGAACTATCATGAATGGTATGTGGTAATCTATCGTACTAGACCTGAGCTTTGGCCACATTGCCTGACTACTGTCCAGCTTCGACTGTCCAACCTGCTGCCAGGAAGCTCCTAACGCCACTTCAACTAATGATAGCAGATTATAATACCTAAAACTATTCGAAGATGTATTTATTAGTGATAGTGTAGGGAGAAACTAGGGGGACAGAATTACACTCATCACAGTGATTAACTCTTTTCTCTTGATAATCCAGTCATTAACGATATGATTTTAATCAGCACAGACAAATATTTCCATCTTTGAAGGCAAAATGACTGAGGTTCATTTGAGTTGACGAAATCCCTTGATCCCCTAGACGGGAACTCATGCTTCATCCCTCAGATAGAGCAACTATATACACTGCATGTTTATGAGTTGGTAAAACGCCTGTCTACATGCGAAAACCTGCACACACAGTGATTACTTAAAGAGGAGAATATGAGAGATGGATCCCCTGCACAGTTCTTGCGCCATTTATGTCACCTTGTAGGAAACAGCACACTGAGGGAGGCTGTACTGAAGTAAGGCTGTATGCAAGCCCTTACGGAGTGTGTGCGGCAGGCGCTAGACGCACGGGGTCCTGACTCTTCTCTTGAACAGTTAGCACTCACCATTTTTTGATGGTGTGATACAGACAGTGTGTTCCAACGGAATATAATTCTCACATATTTCCACAGTTCAGTTCAGCATTAGAAACAGAATACGATATATCTATGTAAACATTCTACTTGATGTTACAGCCGGAATGTTTTTAACACAATTATATACTGCATTGAGAAAGAAATACAATGTATATTTTGAACATTCTCTTTTCATGTTGTTTGATGTAAACCAAAATCACGCGCTCAGTGATTGGTTGGCGAATATAAATTGTAGATGTTTAAACGGCGGTTTGATTCATGAAAAATATACTTTGGCTTCCGTGTCTTGCCTTCTGTTGTTACACATTGACCATATATTGGAGATGACACTATTTAAAGAGGGGCAGGTGAACCAAATGAATATGAGCAAAGACCCAGTAATCTCAGGCCTTCTTACCACAGCCAGGTCACTAGCAGAAAGGCTAGCACAAATACAGATTACACACGAGATATGAGGCAGGCCGCCCAAGTGAGCACATTCTTGGTCAAAGAGTATACTTAGGCAAACTGGATGAACAGGCCAATTCTGTTAATATCTACTGACTACTGAGAAGGGGTGTCCCAATAGTCTCCTATTTTACGTCAAGGAAAAAATGGCATATACTTCTTGTACGGGAGTTAAACTCATTATCGTACAGAAAGCAAAGTTCAAGCAGGGATTAGAAATGTTTCCCTTCACTCTACAGGCCTCTATCAAAACCCGAATTGCTGTGTTCAGGCAGAAAACACTAACTTTTGACCTTGGGTTTAAGCAACAGCTGCCATGGTGTTCATTCTTGCTGATGTAGACCTGGCGGTCATCAACATTGACTTCATAGGAAGATATGACTTATTGGTGGATTCTTGAAAGAGACGTTTAACAATGAAACAAACCTGGCAAACTGATGACAGATCAAGCGAAAATCATTCGTTGATTCTCCGCCGGCATCAACCGAAAGATTCCGAAGAATGTTAGTGGAGTTGCCAACTGTAACTCCAACCAACCCGCTCACTTCTAAGCTTTGCCTAGAAGCTAATCATATCATATGGATACATGCCCCTTGTTTTCGCTGTCATTAAAATTGGCCCCAGACTAGCTAAAAACAGAGAAAGGTAAGTTTGGTTACACGCTTTATTTGGGGTTATTCGACCTTTGAATAGTCAGCTGGCCTGATGGTCACATATGTTGCCTAGGAATAACCATACCTGTTGGCACCCTTACGATTGCAGAGCACTAAATAAGCAGACCGCCCCAGGCAGGTACCTAGTGCCACACGCTGAAGACTTCACTAATGGTGTTTTAGGTGCTACAATATTTACTAAGATAGACTTAGTGCGCGTCCGTCACAGTGTTTCGCTGGGAGAGAGAGACGTGTCTAAAGTAGCAATTACCACCCGATTTGGATTATATGAGTTTGTGCGGATGTCATTTGATTTACAGTATGTCCCACAAACGTCCAGATTTATGGATGATTTGCTGTGTGAATTGCCATTCGCCAAAGTAAGTATGGACGACCTATTCATCACCAGCCCAGATAAAAACACACATGAAAGTCACGTTCGGGTGGAGTTACGCGAATTAGAAGAAAATGTCATGACAATCAATCAAAGTAAGTGCGGTTTTGGGGCAGAAACAATAGAGTTCCCAGGGCATGTCACTCAAAGCGCTGGAATCTCACTAATGCCCAAGAAGGTGGATGCCATCGAGCAGTATCCCCTACCCACATCTCTCACATAACTACGGAGTATTCTGGTGTTGAACAGTTTTTATTGACTCCTTTTACTTAATCGATCACAATACATGCAGCCACTGACTGATGCATTACGGGGGGAACCAAGAGACTTTCAGTTATCAAAAGTAGCTTCCGATGCTATTTCGCATCTGAGAGAAGCTTTGGAGAACGCCACAACCCTGAATTATTCTAATCCAGATGCTCCTCTAGCACCAATGGTAGACGCATGAGATAAGACTGTGGGAGCAGCTCTAAACCAGGTAGTAGAAAATGGCCAGGAGTAGATAGCATTCATCTTTAAATGGCTTAATGCTACAAAAACAAGATATTATGCCTCTGGCAGAGAGTTGCTAGCAATCTAATTGGCAGTCAAACAATTTAGCATCACTACAGAGGCCAAACCATTCACGATTTACACAGGCACAAGCATCTAGTTCACGCCTTCAACTGGAGACGGACAAATACTCCTCTCGAGAAATTCATCACCTTGATTTTATCACAGTTTACCAATGATATAAGACAAATGAAAGGGATGTAGAACTGTGTGTCTGATTCTCCGTCTTGAGTGTATGTGAATGCATTGCAGCAAACTGCGGTAGACTTTAAAGCACTTATGCATTTTCTATGAATGTATTTTTAAAGATGTGTTACCCCTGTTTGTTTTTCATCCTCTCATTGTCTTCCAAAGCGTCTTTTGGGCTGGGTTAAAGTATCGCAACCCGAGCAGATGATCATCAAAGTGAACTTGGACAGCCAGTTATCTGAGCCTACAGTTCTGTGTGGATATTAGAATTATTGGAAAGAACGAAACATGTTGATAAAGAAGAGTAATGATTTCACGAAGATATGCAGCTGCCATCGGTGGATATGTGTACAGATGTCCTGATTTTCACTGAAGAAAGTTTGTTCTTGTAGTCATGTCAGTCCTTTTTAAGTTCATCGGTGTAGTATGTGCCTCTTTCGGGAAATTTGAAAGTCACCAGAACCTCGAGATGAAGACTAGTGAAAAACGACGAGTTGAACGTCGAAGGATGATTTGTAGGCGATCGTATGGAATAAAGACAGTAGCTTTTGAATGGCAGTCATTATTACTGGCATTCGTACAGCGTTTGGCACTTATTTAGTAGTCATTGGTTGGAAAATTTTATAAATGTAGCCGTACACATTAGATTTAAGGATAATAATATCTAATTGAAAACAATGTGGTTCGCTCATGTCTTGTTTTAATTTGTGCACCTGCTCACACTTACTCCGAAGAAATTATCTTCCCTTGATTAGCTTTTAGTTTTGAGTAGTGGGCGCATCGTATTTGTGTATCTCACCTCCTTTAATAGTTTTCAGATCAGTAAAATATCAAACTCGGTTTATATAGCTGAAGTCTTTAGAGGTTGACGGTATCGACGTTCACGAATTGTACGGAGTATACTCACGCAAGATCTTATACCAACAACTTCTATAGTGTTCACTCTTCGAGTACCAAAGATAAAGCAAAAGACCAGATTTAGTCGTCCAAAGTACTAAATATATTTCGGGACCAAATCGTGAACCGTATTGATTGCTTAGCTGGCTAGTGATTGTGCACGCAAGTGATACGTCGGAGTACCCAATGGCGGGCATGCATGACCGGAAGCCTTCAGCTAAACAAGTCGACTTAAACAGTGAGTGTCCGCATCCAATGTTGAGTGATGATTGCTGTGGTCAATAATTTTGGGGAATTATTTACCACTACAAGTCGTACTGCCTGACGAGCATGAACACTGGTTTCTTCCCACTCCAATTGTCTCTGTAGTCAGTAGATAAGTATCACATAACTATTCAGTTGGAATTGGTTGTCTATTGTACATAAGAATTCCTTCATTTTTATGGTGTCTATAGTGATGCGAAAGTCTATAAAATGATGTTTCACAAGGTTTTCATTATTAGCAGTTTCTACATGTGTTAGCTATCCAAGAATTTTCCAAAGCAAAACAGCATCAGTCAACTCTATGTTCGCAAATGCAGCATCAAGGAGAAGCTGACATTCAAATCGATTCGGTACACCAACCAATTAGCTGTTATTAAGTCCTATTTCTATAATGCTACTAGTGGTGTTACACTAACCATGTGTCAGAAGACTGATTGCAATTCTATTGCTGCTCATAACGATGAAGTCTCTGAACTGGTGTCTATCTCCCTCAACAGGTGGAAACCAAACAGGTAATAACTCTGTTGGTGGAACTGGCTTTCACACACATAGATGACTGCATTTCCAAAAAGTCCAGACGTTTCTTCGAATGTAGCGGACTTCTTATCCCTTCGGTATCTGAAGAAACGCTCAAATTACTGATAAATCACTGGTTAGTGATGCACAGACTATGTTTCTATATTTCTTAATGTGCTACATTCAATGAGTGGTTGGATTGATTCATCCTAATTAAACAATCACTTCTGGTCTAGCTATCGACCAACGCAGTGTTTAAACATTCGCTTGGCATACTGCAAATTTGTTTCCCTGACTTGCTGGTCACATAACACTAACAGCTAGAGGCATTCATGATTGGTTACAATCAGTGCCCAGTAGCTCTACAACAATACTCACTGAAGCATACAAAACATCAAAGAAATTGGTCTTTATCTGGACTTACGCTTATTCACTCTCCACTCCCTACAGCCAACTATTCTCCCGGAGTTACTGGAGAATGGTGACTTATCTTAAATAGAAACTTAAGAAGTCGAAGACATGTCTCACATGTGGGTAGACCCACCACAAAAATAAAGTGCCTATCTTGGATTTTCAGGGGCCATCAAGAGAGTTTCAGATACAAAACGAGGGGTTATACTTTGAGGAAGATAGTCCCCAATCTCTGGACAAGCTGATTCCGTGGGCGGGCAAAAGAAAGCACTTTTCAGAACTCCCAGGGACACCTCTGAGTTCAGTTAGATTGTGGCATTAGACACATACAGGACAAAAGTTTCGACATGCAGAAAATTCTCCAGAAAGGGTCAGGAATGCTAAATGTATCCCCTCACTTTCCTTAGGGCTACTCTGTAACGGTTCAGTTTAAGGGCCATATCAATGAAACCGGCAAGCGATTGGTGTTCATGCACTCTTCCTTTGTTTCTGTCTACCAGGTTACTTAGGACTATCTGACTCATGACAAAATGATGTTCCCGAGGAAACCGTGATTATATGCCTTGATCAAGTCTATTTTCGCGAAAATAGTTGTACCAGATAATATTGCGTCAAGTTGTGTATGTTAGACAATGAGTAGCAATCACGAGTCGTTTTGGAGTTCACTCACCAGTAATCACCAGCGGGTCGCCAATCGTTGATAACTTTTTTCGGTACCATATGAAGTGGGGATGCCCATGGGCTATTAGATGGCCGAATAGTGCCAAGAGTGAGCATATGGTCGAATTCATCCCTCACCAGCCACAGTTTGTCGGGAATAAGTCTTCTTCCCTTGATGTCGCGGGTTGTGGTGCGATGCATAACATTACTAGTTACGAACAGTAGATCATTAGACGGCCATTTGTGTTCTGGGTACTTGTCAACAGTTGGCTAAAACGTTGAATGTACTACCACCTTCTTTTTAACCAGTTACAAGCTGTGACCTATGTAGGTGATACATTTAATAGACAGTTTAGTGGTACTTTCTGTCAGTCGTTTTCAGTGGACATCTACGGGTAGACCATCATGGTTAAGTAGGTCCATGTCTATGATGGTCATTGTGACGTCAGCGAGAAGAAAAATCCACTGAATGGGTTTGCGTAAACCTACCAAAAGTTGCAGTAGGTTTCCTATTCTCGGCCAGTAAGCTGAAGGTAGGTTCTGTCTGTCAATCTTCCTCTGTGGCGGGAAGGACGCTGACTTTGGCGCCTGTGTCAACCAAGTACCGGGTTTTTGAAATGTGGATCACATTAATGGTGCAGAAAATATCATGAATATTACGCATACAGAATATTATTAACTGCCAGTAATTTTGCCATCAAATCATACTACTAGAATACATTTGAGAATACTTTGTTAGTGGTCTGAGGGACAGAAATATTAGAGCGAAACTTACAGGCTAGATGAAAGTTCCACGAAGTTGTCTCACTACTATACAATGTCTCATTTGCAGATTTTTCCTCTGCATGTGAACGCAGCCAAAAACTGGTATGTGAAAAAATTGTCACTGTTAGCAATATATAAGGTCCTCGCCTTTTGAAAGTCTTCTAATGCGTTCGCAGCTTCTTACATATGTGCTGCTTTCGCCTGCACTGCTTACCTGAGATGAAATTCTAGAAAAAGGGCTCGTTAACGGAGCACATTATTATTATTATTATTATTGTCACAGCTTGTCACAGTTAAATCGCAAGAAACACAGGATACCAGACTATGTGAGTGAGAAATGTCGAAGAAGAAAATACTGTACGTATAATCACAACTCAAGAAATGCGTTGGTACCCACGGGATCGTAGTCACTGATAACCACCATAATGGCTAAGCAGTCTAAAGAGAGTGTACATCGGAAAGAGCACTGTATTTGTATAAAAACAGTGGAACAATGTTAGAATAGTCAAATGTTACATTTATATTCATCAAAGTTGCTGGCAAACCACGCATAACACAACCACACAAAACCGCTCACGATAGCACCTACCTAGGACAAATCAAAAATCCAACTGACCGCCACTGTTCTAGCCAATGAAAGACGAGAAACCCTGAAACGTGATAAATTTAAAACGCGATAACTTTTATCCTCACTCTTTTTGTTGGTTGCATCGCGGATGTGTAGTAAGCTGCTATTGCCATCAGCGATGGTTGCCACTAATACGTGCCGGCGGACTATTTTCCTATAGTTTTGGACTCATCTCCGAAATTACAATTTTTTGGTAATAGTTTGTTTCCTAGTCATACGTACTGTGTTGCCAACACCATTCAGGGTTTTTAGGTGAAGGTGGTTTAAATTTCGATCGACCACGGGGGTTTCGCCGTTGAGGGGAATTCGTTCGGCGGTAGGGGGAAATACAGGGACTGCTGAATCTAAGTAGTCGGTTAACGGAGTTGCATAACTCTGTCACTTCAGTGCCCTTACTCGAAGACTGTTTAGTGACCGGGCACATTTCCGTGACTGGCCGTTGTGTTGTTTCTAGAATTTTATCAGCAGAAGTAGCTAAATCGTATATAATAACACCTTGGAGTGTCACAAGCACAGCCTGTACTGACTGTCGCAGTTTAGATAGGAACAGCTCTCTAAAGAGTCCCTCATCGAACTAACGTTGGCCGACAACTTCCCTCATTCGTGTTAGCATGTTCACAGCTTACTGGTCACCAAACTCGACGTTACGAAATTGCTCGTCAAGATGCTGCCGATCTGTGAGGTTGTTTCAATTTAGGAGGGCTGCTTTAATCATCTGATAGGGGTTGCTTACCTCTGGGCTAGCCATTTGCACAGTTACGCATCTACTTAAATCCCGCGGTAGAAGGTGGATAACTGCAAAGAACTGTGAGCTCTGATCAGTGATACCATGTTCACTGAAATCAGACTCGGCTATCCGAAAACATGATTCCATATTATCTAGCCAAAATTACACAAGCTGAACAGCGTTGCTAGTTGGTTGGATACGGATGACCTTAGGTGTATGGTCACTCATGGAGAAATATATACTTCAAAATACAAGAACAAATACAAAATGGAACGAACTCACCGGATTTGTCTGCGTGTTTACCAAAGATGAAGTTCACGATAGGGCTCACCAGTTTTGAGGCTGAGGGTGTTGACGTTCACGGATAGTACGATGTATACTAACGCAAGGTCTAACACCCATAAATTCAATAATATTCGCTCCGCGTAGACCAAAGACAAGTCAAAATAACAGAATTGATCGTCCAAACTGCGAAGTATATTTCGGGACCAAATCGTAGTGCGAGGTTCACTGCTTAACTAACTAGGGATCGTGCACGAACTTACGAACGAACGTAACACGATGGCATGCCAAATGGCGTGGATGTTTGACGGTAAGCCTTCAGCTAAACAAATCGACTAAAACAGTGGGGGTCAGCATCTGATGTCCAGTGATGAATGGTGTGACTAGTAACTCTGGAAATTACCTGCCGCTACAGAGGTATCGTGTTGGTTTAATGCAAAATAAGCCACTTCACTTAGTTCACGTAAGAAAGCAGAAAGATTGCTATTTCAATCAGACTTCGTAAGGTCGACAATATTTGTAGTCAATTATCCTAATAAATTACAGCCTAGGGTACTAATAAGTGCGTAATTATTCATTGGATAACTCTTGGCTACATTACGATGTAAAATGACAGCTTCCAGACAAACATATCAAATCTGGTGTAATACAGTAATGGAAAACAGGTAAAGAATTTGTAGCTGACCTGGTGAAGACTATTATCCGTTCAAATAATTGAAATTAACACCCACCGATTCGTTTGTATATTGATGAACCATTAAAAAGTTTACTCGAATTGTCTAAGGAAAACATGTCTGATTTGGCATTGTACAACACAGTTAAAAGTAGTGATTAATTCAGTAAACACTATCAAATTCTCCTATTCGGCTCCATGGAAAGTAACACTAGATTTAATGGACTACATCAAATGAGATTAGATTCAATTAGATAGTGAATTTATGTGACTGTTGGGTCAGAGGAATATTTTCGTTTACATCAAGCTTACCTGATTCCTTCAATCCTGCTTCCGATGCTTTGATTTTTGTTCTGACTTTCACATATCTAACAAGTCGGCTGCAACTCACTCAAACATTCTTTAATATATTTGAAACCCAACTATCAGTTTCATCTGTGTTAGAAACTATAATAACATCATCGGAATACAAGTACTTTTGCCCACTTACTGTTTTTCTAATCATAAAGCCGATTCATATTTCTGACAATAACTCTTGTAAATTATATTCTTGAACTTACTTGACTTTTTTCTATTAAAAATTTAATATCTAGATTGCTAATCTGTATGTTTGTATTATTTTGCTGCAGGAGTGACCTCTTAGATCTCAAGACGTCAAAATCCTCTACCTCATACTTGAAGTTTCGATGTTTGTTACTAAGAATTATTTCCAAATTACTGATTAATGTAACCGAAATATTGCGTTTTTCACTTAAATAACCAGTGTTTTGTCCACAAAGTGTTTCAAAGTATACAAGATTCAACAATCGGTGGTTTCAGCCTCTGTCAATATGGAATGAAGACATTTTCATTAATTGATATAATTACTCATAAGTGGTTTTAGAAGTAAAACAATAAGTTGTATATAACGCGTACTCAACGCACAAGGAAAGTTCGATAATGTCTTCCATACCAGAGATAAGGGCTTATGGACAATCGTGGAGCTGGCTAAAAACGAATTCAGGAAACAGGATAGCATGGCAATGTGCTTTTAAAAGCCTGTGTTTCACTCGGAACCCTAGTGAATAGTAATGTTATAGTATAAGCAATGGACTAAATATTCATCCTTAACCTGTAAGGTAAGGTTGAATTAATAGAGGTTTTTAACACGCTTTTGTGTTAAACTTAGCAGATGGTGGATTTGTGAAATAGTTTTTCATTTATTTATGTGTTTCCTTGTGGTATGGAAAAAGTATTTGAGTACTTAGGTATACATAACCATGTGTTGAAGTGCTGTCGGTGTATAGTGATGGTTTTCATAATTTATAGCACATCACTTAGACGAAATCCCAAGTCAGTTATTATGGAGTGACTTTAACTACATGTCTACGTAAGTTAAAACACGGTAAAAGAGATTATTGCTTTGACTAGCTTTGTCGCTTTTATTGCAGAACTTATTGTTTTATAGCTTCAGTGTGTGAGTGGAAAAGCCAATACTTTTCTTGATTGAATCTCTATTAAACCTTTTTCAGTAGGCCTGATTTCATCATTATCGAGATTTCTAAACCTTTAGGGCTTTATTCTGAATAATACTGATGTATTTCAAATGTATTTTTAGTGATATTCCTTACTTCTCTAGCTTATATTTCATTGAGCCGAAATGATCGGTTTGTTCTAGAGTAAAGCCTTCTAGAATAGACACTTAAATAACACGTTTGGTGTCAATTTGACGTTATTACCTTGACAACGACTAGTATTGTAATCCAGGATGTGTATAGATCAAGCTAATGTACCTAAAAATACGTTTATTTATACTCATTTGAAACCTTCACTCTGTTTTCTCTTAAACTTTCCATAATGATATATATATATATATAATTAGATCACATTATAGATTAAAGTAAGGCTTACTTTGTACGTGTTGATCCTTTCTTATAAGGTTTTACGTTCACAAAACATTCTTTTGTTGCTAATGGCAACCAAGAAGTTTCATTAAAGTGACACATCTTAGAAATTCTAATCAGTAGCAATGCTTTCAAATGAATGATAATATCAGGTATTAATGTTATTATTTCTTGTTGTAACTGATTAGATAAAATCAAATGTCATAGAAAATGCTATAGCTACAACTTTCACAAATCACACAATGATGTGAAGTTTTTCTTGAGTAAATTAATTCAGATTAATCCTTTTTTTTTTCATCTTTGTTAAATCTGGTAAATGGCACTTAATCTAACCATTCTATATTTGTTTATTTTATTACCTTTGATTGATGTTAATTTATTCATTTTTCACTGATTGTTTTTAATTGTTTCTTTATTTCTTCTCCAATGTTCTAGTTTATTTACACACAGTGATATGTATTTCAAACAAACTAATGTTTGAAATGTTTACTCTTCTCCCTCTGTATTTCATTTGTGATAACAATAGGGTTTAATTTATTGCCTATTTAAAAAGACATTGTAAACAATAAGAAGAAACCATGGTTTCAAAGATTGAGAAGGAAAAAGAAACAATCATTTAAAATGTTAGCTAATAAAAACAAAATGCAATAATTATGTTGATCAGGATAATAAGATGGATTGGGTGAAAATTTAAGAAAGGTTTGTTTTCAAGTTTTAAGATAAATAATTTATAAATTATTTTATGAGTTACTGTAAGATAAATGTCAAATTTATGAATGTTGAAATTGTGTTTTGTCAATTTTATTTTTCTGTTTACATGATTATATACTGTTTATAAGACTCATCAAATTATTTTGATTCTGGCTGTTATCGTTCTAAAGTGAAGTTGGATTTGTAGTTCAAGAACATACTGTTCTTTATACTTTCCAGAATGTGGAAAAGTCTCGGTTGGAGGAAAGACAGGCAGAAAAGAAAATAGGACTGAATATTGATTTCATTTGTGCTATTCTACTGATATTCTTTTACCAATAGTGGTGAAGAGTAAGATATGACATCAACCAAGGAACTCACTGACTGTTGTAATAAGCACCATGCGTTACCATGGCCCGTCACATGATGGTGAGAGAAATGACCTCAGTGCTTGCTTGATCTCTCAGCTTTTAGCTAAATGAATTCTTTAAGGTTATGACTTGAATACTCTAAGCTAAACATCATTAACTTGCAGGCTGTTGTGATCGATGACATATTTACTTTTACAGCTCCAAATCATAAGTAAATGAACGGAAGAGGAAAAAAAGTGTCCGCTCTATATTTAAGATGATAAGATATCCATTTTGAAGTTGTAGTGAAAATACAGAAGCATGTAGTTTCTGAGTACTACTTAAATGGGAAATAAAACAGAATAAAGTTTAATCAATAAGAGTGATAAATGTAAACGTATATTTAAGCCTAATGAAACATGCGAGGAAGTCTACATTGACATATATTAAATAACTAGATATCTGTAAAGTGTTGAGGTAATCACTTATGAGTATATAAATAACTGCAGCCACTCTGATGATAGTTATAATAATCGATATGAGAAAACTACAACAAGCAATTGTTAACTGTGTTCTTAAAGTAAGTTAGAATTTCTTAATTCTCACTGTTTGAGTGAATTAAATTGAAAGTGGTACAGAATGCTTGCTTGGCGGGAGTTGCGTCATTAAGACGGTGAAGCATAGTAATCATACTTACACATAAAAATAAAAAAAGAATGGAAATAATAGGATGAACTGTGGAAGGTGACTGCTGATGATTTATAGGTAAAGAGGGTAGGAAGAGAATGATATTTGACTGAGTAGGAATTGTTGCTAAATGTAAAATCATTTGGCAACGTCCAATTGTCAGATTTTTGGAAGATAGAATTCAGAGTTCTGGTTGCTTAAAGCAAGTCATTTAAGGTGCTTAATCTAAAAATGATATCTCAAAGACTTTTAGTACAACACTTTCAACGCCTTAGACTTTCCACACTCTCTGCTTGTGCCCTAAATGCTTCGTTTCTTAGCTTTACTAAACACATTCAGACGTCTTAGATATAATATTACTGGAACTTATGGTTTTCGATAGAGAAAGAAAGATCACATTTACAGTATAAAATGATATCATTCTATTTCACAGGTTCCCGTCAGCTGCAGACTACCTGAAATTACAATGGTTATAAATAATGACATTCCATACTTCAATGTTTGAAAGGTAATAGAGAAAACATTATAAGATGAACATATCCGGAATATAAGCATTACAGTTTTTAGTTTGAGTCATTATCAATTTATATGCTTTCAGACTATGAAAAGAAAGTGAGGGGTGAGAGAAGACAGAAAACAGAAAAATCTAATAAACAGTGATAGCTTGTACGTCTACATAGCAACTCAAGGAGACTAAAGTTCATCAAATCGAAAACTTATAGCTCACTAATGTGAATGACTAATCAGTGTAATCAAAGTAATAGGGTTAGCGAGAGAGTGAGAGATTGACTACACTCTCATTCTGTGTGCATAAGTTTGGTCTGAAACGCTTGATTGCAATCGCTTCAGCAAATCGTAGTAACAGGATTTCATCATGAGCTGACATCGGTTAGAGAACCATTAGAAGATCTGGAAGTAATGGACAGCCTTTTCGTCACGCCAGTTTGTGACTCCTCAATAGTACGCACCCACCACCAGGGTTCGAACCATGGACCTTCTGGTTACAAGGTGAGCTCGTAGGCCATTAATCCACTGTGATCCAGTCCAATAGCTCATGAATTCTGACTTTTGCCAATTCATGACATAGCTTGACCACTTCACAATGTCTTCTTCGATGAGTTACTGCCTCACCTAAAACCTGATGCATCCTACTGGTCGCGACTTCCCACTAGAACCCAGGTAACTACCTACCTGAATAGGGCCAATCGCCATGTCGTGAACTGGCAGAAGCTGGAATCCATAGGCCATTGGATCGAGTGGCAGTGGCTTAATGGTCTACGAGCTCACCTTGTAACCAGAAGGTCCTGGGTTCGAACCCTGGGGGTGGGCGCGTACTACTGAGGAGTCCCAAACTGGAGTGATGAAAAGGCTGTCCACTACTTCGAGATTTTCCAATGGTTTTCTAACTGATGTCAGTTCGTGATGAAATCCTGTAACCAATCAGTCAAATCCCTAAAAACCCATACTTGAAAGTCGTAGTAACTGTGCTGTCCTTCATATGATTAATATTTTAAAGGATTTAGAAATTTCATACATTTATTCCCTTTAATGAATTCGAACAAAGCAGCAACTACAGTTTTAGCAGAATAAAATGGTACCATCTTTTATTTCGTCGCCTTCTCTTCAGCTGCTTACAGGGGGAAAACATTATTAAATGTATCTATAAAAACAATTTAACATACTTGCACAGAGTTCATTTTAAACAGAAATCAATCGATCAATATACACACACACTAATAATATATATATATATATGCAATATTGAACACAATTCCGATCAATAATAATCATACACAATAGAAACTTTTCAGCATCTCGCATTAGGATGAAAAATATCCAGTTACCAGGGCAAAGAAAGACTGATAACTGCTTCTTTCTGAACGCACAAATCAGATTTTAGGCGCTTGATGGAAAAGGCTTCAGCAAACTTAAGGAGCATTGAACTCTTTTGCTTATTGATAATTTTGAACGACTTTTCGACGTCCACCTCATGACCCGTGTCAAGAAGATGCCTGGCGATGGCACTGCTTAAAGCATTTGTTCCTTTTACACGTAAGCTTTTTGGTACATGTTCAGAAAATCGTAGATATGCCCTTCTTTCTGTTCTCCCAATGTAACTACTCCCGTAGATACATGTAAATTTGTATATATAGTTGGAGTTAACATGAGAAGGATATCTATCGATTTCTGATTGCACCAAAGAGCAAGTTGTTCGAAAGACGGGAACGAGCTTAGCTGCAGGATAGACTATGGCTAGTGATGCGCTCAGCCTTCTGTTGATCATCGCTGCAATGTTTTCACCTTTATAATCAAGCTGAAAGTAGATTGGCTTTTTTTCTTACTGTGATTTGTTTTACATTTGAGACTTCACATCTTCCGTACTTGTTAATGAATCCTTGAGGGTAACCATTGCTCTTCAGCATCTTTTCAAGAAACATAAATTCCTTCTTTAATTCCTTCATAGAGCCTATTCTCCTCGCTCTATAGTACAGAGTCTTGACTAGTCCGCGTTTAAAGCTAGTTGGACAAAAGCTATTAAAGATGTGAGTATTGTCCTTTCCAAGTAAGCCTTCGATAAATTAACTTCTGAAGACTATCATCTTCTAGGCGTTCCATGGCAATGTCGAGGAAGTGGAACTTCCCGTCACTTTCATGTTCCATAGTAAATTCAATATTGTCATGTGCATCATTGAATAATCTGAGTAAGTGAGAAGCATGAATTTCATTGTTACACACTACAAATGTGTCATTGACATACCGACAGTAGGAAGTTGTTTCATCGATTGCATGCTTCAGCTTTGTTCTTCCAAGGTTGGACATGAATATATCTGCTAAAACAGGGCTAAGTGGACTGCCCATAGCTACACCATCTATTTGGCGGTAAAGAGTGTTGTCAAATTGGAATTGTACATCCATGGTACACATTAGCAGTAGGCGTTTAAATTCCGACTCTGGCAGTGGGAGAAGATCAGACTGCTGACAAATGATCTCAATAGTTTCGTTGATTGGAATCATTGTGAACAAGGAGGTTACATCAAATGACACCATGAACTTATTTAAAACGTTCATGTGGTTCACACTTTCAGAGAAATGAAATGAGTCTTTCATAGTGTGCACGCCTAGCCGTTGACGAATAGGTTCCAACTTCTCCGCAAGCCAACGTGCCACCTTATGTTGGGGCGAGTTGATCATCGAAAGTATAGGTCTCAGGGGGACTTGTTTTTTGTGTATCTTCGGAAGGCCATACATGTGTGGCAAGCGGGACCCTCGGGGTTTCAAATCATTGTACGTATTGTTGTCAATCAATTTCTTCTTTGTAAGATCTCTCAGTGCGTTTGTGATACGTTTTTCGACAGCATCTGTCTTATCTTTTTGGCAATTGTCAACTTTAAACCTCAGTGGGTCATTTAACACAGCTTTCATCTTTGCGATGTAGTCCTCTTTGTCCATCAGCACCACTCCTGAGCCTTTGTCAGGTCGCAATATAACAATTTTGTCATTATTCTTGAGAGCTTTCAATGCTCTTAGATGCTCTTCAGAAAGGACTTTTGAATATGACATTGGAGAAATGAGGTATTGATTTGCAACGTCGACGACAAAATGACCCGTATGGTTTTACTTAAGATAAGAAATCTATTGACTATGAAAATTTACTTTTGTATTTATTTTTATAATACAGGAGGCACATAAATGTTTGAAAGTATCCATCTTGGTTTGTTTCTATGAGATAAAGTTTAAGTTTTCTCACTTAGTCTCTGTCTTTTCTGTCGGGCAATTTAAAGTGAGTATATTATAATTTTATTACTACATGTTATGCACTAGTTGCAAAGCTACTAAGATTCACAGAGAACATATTCCTTCATGACAAAGATTTTTATTAAACTTATGCAGCGAAGACTAAATCTAAGTCTTCATCCAGTTCCTCACCAGGGTATTGTAACTGTTATCAAAAGTTACTCATAGTGAACATGTTAAAATGTGTCTTTTTGCAAACCATTCTTGGAAGCTTTGGCAAAAATATGTACTAAAATAACTCAAGAATCACCTAAATCTAACACAAAAATTTAGTAAATGGTAATGAAGATCTAATTCTATATCCTCTACAGGAAAATTAGAGGAAGAATTTCCGATTCCAAAAAAGTTATTGAAAAACAATGGTTGTATAAAATGATATCATTCTATTTCACAGGTTCTCATCAGCTGCAGACTACCTGAAAATACAATGGTTATATAAATGATAATAATATACTTTAATGTTTGATTAGTAGTAGAGAAGAGATAAATTTGACGCATCCAAAAAAGAATGAAAGCATTACAATTTTTAGTTTAAGTTATCATCATCAATTTATACACTTTCAGAGTAAAAAAGAGGGGGTAGGGGTAAGACAGAAAATAGAAAAGTTGATTAACAGAAACAGTGTTAGCTTGTAGGTTCACATGGCAACTCCAAAAAACAAAAGCAATTACGGTTTATAAGATTGAGATTTGCTCAGTGAGTTGAGATCACTGATGACTAATCAAAATCAAAATTCAGTTACCAAGGGAGTGAGAGGTTAATCACACTCTCTTTCTGTATGCATAAGTCTGGTTTAAATCGTTTGATTGCGATCGCTTCGGCAAATCGTAGTAAATTTGCTGTCCTTTGTCTATTTAATATTTTGAAGGACTTAGAAATCTCTACGAGATGTCCGGTATCAACAATATGTCTGGTAATTGCACTCTGAGAATATTTGCTTCCTTTCAGACATAGGTTTCTTGGAATATGTTCAGAAAACCGGATAGAAGCCCTTCTTTCTGTCCTTCCAATGTACTTGCTCCCGCAAGTGCACGTAAATTCATAAACGCAGTTGGAGGTGACATCAGCAGGGTATTTATCCAGTTTTGAGTGGATCATGGAAGGAGTGGTGTTGTATACTGTTATGAGTTTTGCTGCCGGGAAGCTTCTATTTATTGCTCCTTTCAGTCTTCTGTCAATCTTTTGTGAAACTGCATCTCCTTTGAATGGGAGACAAATAAATACTTTTTTCTTTTCTACAGTTGGATGCTTTTCTTTCTTATCTTTTTCTCTGCTATACTTCTGTATAAATCCTTTAGGATATCCGTTTTCCCTCAGGCATTTCTCGATGAAATCTAGTTCTTCTTCGACCTTGTTTGGTGAACATAGCTTCCTGGCTCTGTCGTACAAAGTCCTCACTAATCCACGTTTATAGCTTATGGGACAAAAGCTGTTATAGTGAAGATATTGTCCAGTCCAGGTTTCTTTTCTATAGATGGACTTTTCAATCATGCCTTCGTTTGTTCTTTTTACATTTAGATCCAGGAAATTGAACTCATTTTTATGTTCATATTCCATGGTGAACTTGATATTTGGATGAATCTCATTTAGGCGATCATATAATGCCGATGCGTGATCCATGTCGTTGCAAACAACAAATGTGTCATCAACATATCGGCGATAGTAGGTTGTTCCATTGATAGCAGAACTTAGTTGTGTCTGTTCAAGGTAGCCCATGAAGATATCAGCCAGGATAGGTCCCAGAGGTGAACCCATAGCGACCCCATCAATTTGTCGGTAGAGTTGGTTGTTGAATTTGAATTGAATATCTTTTGTGCAGAGCAGCAGTAGTCGTTTCATCTCTGTTTCCGGTAACCGTAGTAGATCCGTTTGTTTACAAATGATATCAATCGTTTCCATCAGTGGTACGTTTGTGAACAAGGAGGTCACGTCATACGATACCATGAGTTTGTCTGATATGTCAATGTTGTCAACTTCCTTGGAGAATTGGTAGCTATCCTTCAGGCTATGGGTTGCAAATTTAATTCGAATTGGCTCTATGGAATCAGCTAACCATCGAGCTAAATTGTGGCATGGTGAGTCAATCATTGACAAGATTGGTCTTAAAGGCACGTTTGCTTTATGGATTTTTGGTAGGCCGTACATAGACGGCAGGCGTCCACCCTTTGACTTCAGTTTATTGTATGTTTCGTTGTTGATTAGTTTCTTCATTAGAAGTTCTTTGAGACATTTATTTACTTTATTTTCAAACGACGTTGTGCCATCTTTTTTGTTGTCTACTTGGAATTTTTCTTTGTCGTTTAGAATTGTCATCATTTCATGCATATAATCAGCTTTGTTCCTTATAACAACCCCAGAGCCTTTATCACGTCTAAATATGACAATTTCATCGTTCTCGTATAGTTTCTTCAGAGCTATTCTATGCTCTTCGGTCAGCATCTTCTGCTTCTCCATTGGCGATATGTGGTATTGGTTAGCAATATCAACAAGTTTAGACTTTAGCCATCCTCTTTTATCTTCGTCTAAGGGTTTCAGGTCGTGGAGTTGATGGTATAAGTGTTCGAATTGTGCTTCTGTATCTATACGACTGATCTGCTTCTTGGGGACGTGAAACTTGAATCCTAGAGATAAGGCTTCTAATTCGATTTTGTTTAATTGTAATTTTGATAGATTACAGACGTAGCGTTCAGGTGATTCTGGGAATTCTTCGATTAGCTTCTCTTTCACCAACGCTTTTGTCAGCTGAGTTTCATAATCCTTGGATGTTTTTGATTGTAGCTCTTTGATAAAATTCATGAATTTTAGCCAGCAAATAATATTAAGCTCGCCTAGTAGGGTATCATAGGTAGCCAGACGAGATTTCAATTCGGAGAGGTACTGGTATGAAGATTCGATGTGAGATTTTGTTATTCGACGGAGATTCTTTTGGGAAGGTGGGAGTTTAGCCGATCGCACTTGTTTCAGGAACTGCCGTGGGAAACAACCTGTTTGCAAACACTGTTCATAGGACCTGATCTTTGTTGATTCTCTAGATATTCTGCATCGAATGGTCACCACCTGATTCAGTGACTTAATAGTTTTGGCAGGGAGGCGTCATTTCAAGAACTTCATACAACTGGTTCCCTTGATAAATTTCGATAAAGAAAGCAAGACGAAATTTGCAGTATAAAATGATATCATTCTATTTCACAGGTTCTCATCAGCTGCAGACTACCTGAAAATACAATGGTTATATAAATGATAATAATATACTTTAATGTTTGATTAGTAGTAGAGAAGAGATAAATTTGACGCATCCAAAAAAGAATGAAAGCATTACAATTTTTAGTTTAAGTTATCATCATCAATTTATACACTTTCAGAGTAAAAAAGAGGGGGTAGGGGTAAGACAGAAAATAGAAAAGTTGATTAACAGAAACAGTGTTAGCTTGTAGGTTCACATGGCAACTCCAAAAAACAAAAGCAATTACGGTTTATAAGATTGAGATTTGCTCAGTGAGTTGAGATCACTGATGACTAATCAAAATCAAAATTCAGTTACCAAGGGAGTGAGAGGTTAATCACACTCTCTTTCTGTATGCATAAGTCTGGTTTAAATCGTTTGATTGCGATCGCTTCGGCAAATCGTAGTAAATTTGCTGTCCTTTGTCTATTTAATATTTTGAAGGACTTAGAAATCTCTACGAGATGTCCGGTATCAACAATATGTCTGGTAATTGCACTCTGAGAATATTTGCTTCCTTTCAGACATAGGTTTCTTGGAATATGTTCAGAAAACCGGATAGAAGCCCTTCTTTCTGTCCTTCCAATGTACTTGCTCCCGCAAGTGCACGTAAATTCATAAACGCAGTTGGAGGTGACATCAGCAGGGTATTTATCCAGTTTTGAGTGGATCATGGAAGGAGTGGTGTTGTATACTGTTATGAGTTTTGCTGCCGGGAAGCTTCTATTTATTGCTCCTTTCAGTCTTCTGTCAATCTTTTGTGAAACTGCATCTCCTTTGAATGGGAGACAAATAAATACTTTTTTCTTTTCTACAGTTGGATGCTTTTCTTTCTTATCTTTTTCTCTGCTATACTTCTGTATAAATCCTTTAGGATATCCGTTTTCCCTCAGGCATTTCTCGATGAAATCTAGTTCTTCTTCGACCTTGTTTGGTGAACATAGCTTCCTGGCTCTGTCGTACAAAGTCCTCACTAATCCACGTTTATAGCTTATGGGACAAAAGCTGTTATAGTGAAGATATTGTCCAGTCCAGGTTTCTTTTCTATAGATGGACTTTTCAATCATGCCTTCGTTTGTTCTTTTTACATTTAGATCCAGGAAATTGAACTCATTTTTATGTTCATATTCCATGGTGAACTTGATATTTGGATGAATCTCATTTAGGCGATCATATAATGCCGATGCGTGATCCATGTCGTTGCAAACAACAAATGTGTCATCAACATATCGGCGATAGTAGGTTGTTCCATTGATAGCAGAACTTAGTTGTGTCTGTTCAAGGTAGCCCATGAAGATATCAGCCAGGATAGGTCCCAGAGGTGAACCCATAGCGACCCCATCAATTTGTCGGTAGAGTTGGTTGTTGAATTTGAATTGAATATCTTTTGTGCAGAGCAGCAGTAGTCGTTTCATCTCTGTTTCCGGTAACCGTAGTAGATCCGTTTGTTTACAAATGATATCAATCGTTTCCATCAGTGGTACGTTTGTGAACAAGGAGGTCACGTCATACGATACCATGAGTTTGTCTGATATGTCAATGTTGTCAACTTCCTTGGAGAATTGGTAGCTATCCTTCAGGCTATGGGTTGCAAATTTAATTCGAATTGGCTCTATGGAATCAGCTAACCATCGAGCTAAATTGTGGCATGGTGAGTCAATCATTGACAAGATTGGTCTTAAAGGCACGTTTGCTTTATGGATTTTTGGTAGGCCGTACATAGACGGCAGGCGTCCACCCTTTGACTTCAGTTTATTGTATGTTTCGTTGTTGATTAGTTTCTTCATTAGAAGTTCTTTGAGACATTTATTTACTTTATTTTCAAACGACGTTGTGCCATCTTTTTTGTTGTCTACTTGGAATTTTTCTTTGTCGTTTAGAATTGTCATCATTTCATGCATATAATCAGCTTTGTTCCTTATAACAACCCCAGAGCCTTTATCACGTCTAAATATGACAATTTCATCGTTCTCGTATAGTTTCTTCAGAGCTATTCTATGCTCTTCGGTCAGCATCTTCTGCTTCTCCATTGGCGATATGTGGTATTGGTTAGCAATATCAACAAGTTTAGACTTTAGCCATCCTCTTTTATCTTCGTCTAAGGGTTTCAGGTCGTGGAGTTGATGGTATAAGTGTTCGAATTGTGCTTCTGTATCTATACGACTGATCTGCTTCTTGGGGACGTGAAACTTGAATCCTAGAGATAAGGCTTCTAATTCGATTTTGTTTAATTGTAATTTTGATAGATTACAGACGTAGCGTTCAGGTGATTCTGGGAATTCTTCGATTAGCTTCTCTTTCACCAACGCTTTTGTCAGCTGAGTTTCATAATCCTTGGATGTTTTTGATTGTAGCTCTTTGATAAAATTCATGAATTTTAGCCAGCAAATAATATTAAGCTCGCCTAGTAGGGTATCATAGGTAGCCAGACGAGATTTCAATTCGGAGAGGTACTGGTATGAAGATTCGATGTGAGATTTTGTTATTCGACGGAGATTCTTTTGGGAAGGTGGGAGTTTAGCCGATCGCACTTGTTTCAGGAACTGCCGTGGGAAACAACCTGTTTGCAAACACTGTTCATAGGACCTGATCTTTGTTGATTCTCTAGATATTCTGCATCGAATGGTCACCACCTGATTCAGTGACTTAATAGTTTTGGCAGGGAGGCGTCATTTCAAGAACTTCATACAACTGGTTCCCTTGATAAATTTCGATAAAGAAAGCAAGACGAAATTTGCAGTATAAAATGATATCATTCTATTTCACAGGTTCTCATCAGCTGCAGACTACCTGAAAATACAATGGTTATATAAATGATAATAATATACTTTAATGTTTGATTAGTAGTAGAGAAGAGATAAATTTGACGCATCCAAAAAAGAATGAAAGCATTACAATTTTTAGTTTAAGTTATCATCATCAATTTATACACTTTCAGAGTTAAAAAGAGGGGGTAGGGGTAAGACAGAAAATAGAAAAGTTGATTAACAGAAACAGTGTTAGCTTGTAGGTTCACATGGCAACTCCAAAAAACAAAAGCAATTACAGTTTATAAGATTGAGATTTGCTCAGTGAGTTGAGATCACTGATGACTAATCAAAATCAAAATTCAGTTACCAAGGGAGTGAGAGGTTAATCACACTCTCTTTCTGTATGCATAAGTCTGGTTTAAATCGTTTGATTGCGATCGCTTCGGCAAATCGTAGTAAATTTGCTGTCCTTTGTCTATTTAATATTTTGAAGGACTTAGAAATCTCTACGAGATGTCCGGTATCAACAATATGTCTGGTAATTGCACTCTGAGAATATTTGCTTCCTTTCAGACATAGGTTTCTTGGAATATGTTCAGAAAACCGGATAGAAGCCCTTCTTTCTGTCCTTCCAATGTACTTGCTCCCGCAAGTGCACGTAAATTCATAAACGCAGTTGGAGGTGACATCAGCAGGGTATTTATCCAGTTTTGAGTGGATCATGGAAGGAGTGGTGTTGTATACTGTTATGAGTTTTGCTGCCGGGAAGCTTCTATTTATTGCTCCTTTCAGTCTTCTGTCAATCTTTTGTGAAACTGCATCTCCTTTGAATGGGAGACAAATAAATACTTTTTTCTTTTCTACAGTTGGATGCTTTTCTTTCTTATCTTTTTCTCTGCTATACTTCTGTATAAATCCTTTAGGATATCCGTTTTCCCTCAGGCATTTCTCGATGAAATCTAGTTCTTCTTCGACCTTGTTTGGTGAACATAGCTTCCTGGCTCTGTCGTACAAAGTCCTCACTAATCCACGTTTATAGCTTATGGGACAAAAGCTGTTATAGTGAAGATATTGTCCAGTCCAGGTTTCTTTTCTATAGATGGACTTTTCAATCATGCCTTCGTTTGTTCTTTTTACATTTAGATCCAGGAAATTGAACTCATTTTTATGTTCATATTCCATGGTGAACTTGATATTTGGATGAATCTCATTTAGGCGATCATATAATGCCGATGCGTGATCCATGTCGTTGCAAACAACAAATGTGTCATCAACATATCGGCGATAGTAGGTTGTTCCATTGATAGCAGAACTTAGTTGTGTCTGTTCAAGGTAGCCCATGAAGATATCAGCCAGGATAGGTCCCAGAGGTGAACCCATAGCGACCCCATCAATTTGTCGGTAGAGTTGATTGTTGAATTTGAATTGAATATCTTTTGTGCAGAGCAGCAGTAGTCGCTTCATCTCTGTTTCCGGTAACGGTAGTAGATCCGTTTGTTTACAAATGATATCAATCGTTTCCATCAGTGGTACGTTTGTGAACAAGGAGGTCACGTCATACGATACCATGAGTTTGTCTGATATGTCAATGTTGTCAACTTCCTTGGAGAATTGGTAGCTATCCTTCAGGCTATGGGTTGCAAATTTAATTCGAATTGGCTCTATGGAATCAGCTAACCATCGAGCTAACTTGTGGCATGGTGAGTCAATCATTGACAAGATTGGTCTTAAAGGCACGTTTGCTTTATGGATTTTTGGTAGGCCGTACATAGACGGCAGGCGTCCACCCTTTGACTTCAGTTTATTGTATGTTTCGTTGTTGATTAGTTTCTTCATTAGAAGTTCTTTGAGACATTTATTTACTTTATTTTCAAACGACGTTGTGCCATCTTTTTTGTTGTCTACTTGGAATTTTTCTTTGTCGTTTAGAATTGTCATCATTTCATGAATATAATCAGCTTTGTTCATTATAACAACCCCAGAGCCTTTATCACGTCTAAATATGACAATTTCATCGTTCTCGTATAGTTTCTTCAGAGCTATTCTATGCTCTTCGGTCAGCATCTTCTGCTTCTCCATTGGCGATATGTGGTATTGGTTAGCAATATCAACAAGTTTAGACTTTAGCCATCCTCTTTTATCTTCGTCTAAGGGTTTCAGGTCGTGGAGTTGATGGTATAAGTGTTCGAATTGTGCTTCTGTATCTATACGACTGATCTGCTTCTTGGGGACGTGAAACTTGAATCCTAGAGATAAGGCTTCTAATTCGATTTTGTTTAATTGTAATTTTGATAGATTACAGACGTAGCGTTCAGGTGATTCTGGGAATTCTTCGATTAGCTTCTCTTTCACCAACGCTTTTGTCAGCTGAGTTTCATAATCCTTGGATGTTTTTGATTGTAGCTCTTTGATAAAATTCATGAATTTTAGCCAGCAAATAATATTAAGCTCGCCTAGTAGGGTATCATAGGTAGCCAGACGAGATTTCAATTCGGAGAGGTACTGGTATGAAGATTCGATGTGAGATTTTGTTATTCGACGGAGATTCTTTTGGGAAGGTGGGAGTTTAGCCGATCGCACTTGTTTCAGGAACTGCCGTGGGAAACAACCTGTTTGCAAACACTGTTCATAGGACCTGATCTTTGTTGATTCTCTAGATATTCTGCATCGAATGGTCACCACCTGATTCAGTGACTTAATAGTTTTGGCAGGGAGGCGTCATTTCAAGAACTTCATACAACTGGTTCCCTTGATAAATTTCGATAAAGAAAGCAAGACGAAATTTGCAGTATAAAATGATATCATTCTATTTCACAGGTTCTCATCAGCTGCAGACTACCTGAAAATACAATGGTTATATAAATGATAATAATATACTTTAATGTTTGATTAGTAGTAGAGAAGAGATAAATTTGACGCATCCAAAAAAGAATGAAAGCATTACAATTTTTAGTTTAAGTTATCATCATCAATTTATACACTTTCAGAGATAAAAAAGAGGGGGTAGGGGTAAGACAGAAAATAGAAAAGTTGATTAACAGAAACAGTGTTAGCTTGTAGGTTCACATGGCAACTCCAAAAAACAAAAGCAATTACGGTTTATAAGATTGAGATTTGCTCAGTGAGTTGAGATCACTGATGACTAATCAAAATCAAAATTCAGTTACCAAGGGAGTGAGAGGTTAATCACACTCTCTTTCTGTATGCATAAGTCTGGTTTAAATCGTTTGATTGCGATCGCTTCGGCAAATCGTAGTAAATTTGCTGTCCTTTGTCTATTTAATATTTTGAAGGACTTAGAAATCTCTACGAGATGTCCGGTATCAACAATATGTCTGGTAATTGCACTCTGAGAATATTTGCTTCCTTTCAGACATAGGTTTCTTGGAATATGTTCAGAAAACCGGATAGAAGCCCTTCTTTCTGTCCTTCCAATGTACTTGCTCCCGCAAGTGCACGTAAATTCATAAACGCAGTTGGAGGTGACATCAGCAGGGTATTTATCCAGTTTTGAGTGGATCATGGAAGGAGTGGTGTTGTATACTGTTATGAGTTTTGCTGCCGGGAAGCTTCTATTTATTGCTCCTTTCGGTCTTCTGTCAATCTTTTGTGAAACTGCATCTCCTTTGAATGGGAGACAAATAAATACTTTTTTCTTTTCTACAGTTGGATGCTTTTCTTTCTTATCTTTTTCTCTGCTATACTTCTGTATAAATCCTTTAGGATATCCGTTTTCCCTCAGGCATTTCTCGATGAAATCTAGTTCTTCTTCGACCTTGTTTGGTGAACATAGCTTCCTGGCTCTGTCGTACAAAGTCCTCACTAATCCACGTTTATAGCTTATGGGACAAAAGCTGTTATAGTGAAGATATTGTCCAGTCCAGGTTTCTTTTCTATAGATGGACTTTTCAATCATGCCTTCGTTTGTTCTTTTTACATTTAGATCCAGGAAATTGAACTCATTTTTATGTTCATATTCCATGGTGAACTTGATATTTGGATGAATCTCATTTAGGCGATCATATAATGCCGATGCGTGATCCATGTCGTTGCAAACAACAAATGTGTCATCAACATATCGGCGATAGTAGGTTGTTCCATTGATAGCAGAACTTAGTTGTGTCTGTTCAAGGTAGCCCATGAAGATATCAGCCAGGATAGGTCCCAGAGGTGAACCCATAGCGACCCCATCAATTTGTCGGTAGAGTTGGTTGTTGAATTTGAATTGAATATCTTTTGTGCAGAGCAGCAGTAGTCGTTTCATCTCTGTTTCCGGTAACGGTAGTAGATCTGTTAATCAACTATTCTATTTTCTGTCTTACCCCTACCCCCTCTTTTTTATCTCTGAAAGTGTATAAATTGATGATGATAACTTAAACTAAATATTGTAATGCTTTCATTCTTTTTTGGATGCGTCAAATTTATCTCTTCTCTACTACTAATCAAACATTAAAGTATATTATTATCATTTATATAACCATTGTATTTTCAGGTAGTCTGCAGCTGATGAGAACCTGTGAAATAGAATGATATCATTTTATACTGCAAATTTCGTCTTGCTTTCTTTATCGAAATTTATCAAGGGAACCAGTTGTATGAAGTTCTTGAAATGACGCCTCCCTGCCAAAACTATTAAGTCACTGAATCAGGTGGTGACCATTCGATGCAGAATATCTAGAGAATCAACAAAGATCAGGTCCTATGAACAGTGTTTGCAAACAGGTTGTTTCCCACGGCAGTTCCTGAAACAAGTGCGATCGGCTAAACTCCCACCTTCCCAAAAGAATCTCCGTCGAATAACAAAATCTCACATCGAATCTTCATACCAGTACCTCTCCGAATTGAAATCTCGTCTGGCTACCTATGATACCCTACTAGGCGAGCTTAATATTATTTGCTGGCTAAAATTCATGAATTTTATCAAAGAGCTACAATCAAAAACATCCAAGGATTATGAAACTCAGCTGACAAAAGCGTTGGTGAAAGAGAAGCTAATCGAAGAATTCCCAGAATCACCTGAACGCTACGTCTGTAATCTATCAAAATTACAATTAAACAAAATCGAATTAGAAGCCTTATCTCTAGGATTCAAGTTTCACGTCCCCAAGAAGCAGATCAGTCGTATAGATACAGAAGCACAATTCGAACACTTATACCATCAACTCCACGACCTGAAACCCTTAGACGAAGATAAAAGAGGATGGCTAAAGTCTAAACTTGTTGATATTGCTAACCAATACCACATATCGCCAATGGAGAAGCAGAAGATGCTGACCGAAGAGCATAGAATAGCTCTGAAGAAACTATACGAGAACGATGAAATTGTCATATTTAGACGTGATAAAGGCTCTGGGGTTGTTATAACGAACAAAGCTGATTATATTCATGAAATGATGACAATTCTAAACGACAAAGAAAAATTCCAAGTAGACAACAAAAAAGATGGCACAACGTCGTTTGAAAATAAAGTAAATAAATGTCTCAAAGAACTTCTAATGAAGAAACTAATCAACAACGAAACATACAATAAACTGAAGTCAAAGGGTGGACGCCTGCCGTCTATGTACGGCCTACCAAAAATCCATAAAGCAAACGTGCCTTTAAGACCAATCTTGTCAATGATTGACTCACCATGCCACAATTTAGCTCGATGGTTAGCTGATTCCATAGAGCCAATTCGAATTAAATTTGCAACCCATAGCCTGAAGGATAGCTACCAATTCTCCAAGGAAGTTGACAACATTGACATATCAGACAAACTCATGGTATCGTATGACGTGACCTCCTTGTTCACAAACGTACCACTGATGGAAACGATTGATATCATTTGTAAACAAACGGATCTACTACGGTTACCGGAAACAGAGATGAAACGACTACTGCTGCTCTGCACAAAAGATATTCAATTCAAATTCAACAACCAACTCTACCGACAAATTGATGGGGTCGCTATGGGTTCACCTCTGGGACCTATCCTGGCTGATATCTTCATGGGCTACCTTGAACAGACACAACTAAGTTCTGCTATCAATGGAACAACCTACTATCGCCGATATGTTGATGACACATTTGTTGTTTGCAACGACATGGATCACGCATCGGCATTATATGATCGCCTAAATGAGATTCATCCAAATATCAAGTTCACCATGGAATATGAACATAAAAATGAGTTCAATTTCCTGGATCTAAATGTAAAAAGAACAAACGAA